>JADDOH010000908.1:0-64583 GCA_016648135.1 Agrypnia vestita | reverse complement strand
ACTATACACTAAAAAGGGCTTTCTATCTCTCGACTTGTGATCTGCTTATTTATATAATTTTAAATAGAAAGTAAAAATAACTATCATAATAATTTGTTTGCTTAAATAAATAATTATTCACATAGTATATAATAATACATACCAGATTTGCCAGCACTTTTATTGCATTGTATTTTGTCATTTTATTATATTGTATCAAGTTGCGAGTTGATGAGGCGGAGTAAACATTCTTCGGTTCCATTTACGAGGTCATTCGTCACAGTTATCTTACACATTCTTAAAAAAGTTCATTCATAATAGTGCTTTTGTACCGGTAATCCCCCCTGGGAACATGGAATAGATGTTTACTTTTACGTTCAGTGACGGAGAACGTATTGTGCAGATAGCATTATTGATCCCTCTCTGATATCCCGCTTTTGCAACGCGATAAATAACAATTATTTATTCAAAGGTATCATAAACAGAAATGTTTGTATCGAACATCTGCTGAAGGGTCTTTGGGAGCTCACATTTGTATGAATAACCATAAATGCACGCAGTTTAATCACCGTCATCTGCGATAGTATATACCTACTAACGTATTTGTTGAAGTAAATTTTTGATGTTCCAGATTTAATAAAAATGACTTTTCCTGACGTCACTAGCGTCATTAGCCAAAGATCAATGCGTAGTGTGAAGTTGATAGCCATTTGAAAATGGAATAATAGAGATTATATTTGATGACTACGTTTAACAAGTCTTAAATTTGTGGTAGGTAATTTATTCATTCATTCGAAATTAATAATAAAAAATAATAAATCGCAGTTCCTCGATATGAAGAATAGATGGTCACCAAATATTTTTAGCTAGATAGAATTTTCCTGTACATTTTTCTAATTGATTAGTCAAATTTGTTTTATATTTTTGAGTCTATGCTATCTATCGGCTGTCGCCGATGTGTAATTTGATGATGACACAAATACGAATATTTTTTTTCAAGAAATTAATGTATTGGAATCAGCCGTGGAACCAGACCGTATACCAAGAAATTTTGGTGTTCTGTGATTAGAGCGTTTTTTTAATACACTTAATTCTTAAAGTCTAAAAAAGAATAGAGAATACGGCAGAGCGTGAATTCGATTTTTTAAGATTAAAATAAAAGCTCTTCCAGCACTGCTTACACATTCCAAACCTTTATATATATAAAATTCCAAACCGGTTATAAATTTAATACAAGTAACTCACATTCCGTAGGAAAAATTAAATTAAATTATTTTTTAGGGATGTTGAGGACAAAGTAGTAGAATTTTGAATATAATTTTCATCGCATATGTATTTATATTATTGATACTGATTGAAGGAAATGATTGTGTCCGAAATCGAATTCGTACATGTATAATCTCATTTTCATTAATTATAAATTTGATGTTATATCTCGAATATTATCAAATTTTCAGAACGTTTTTAATTATCAATGGTAATATAATTATAGATATCTGAAAACAATTCGTTTCCGCATCCAGTTAATGAACATTGTAATTTTTGTAAAAGAAATATAGCCTTGTGTCTTCTCATGCCACTGTGGGGTCATTGCATGTCCAAACCCTGTTATATTTTCCCATCCTCTTAACATGTGATATAAAAATGCTCATTTATATTATTTAATGAACATTTTTACTGATAGGTTCTCCCCCATTTACTTATTGACCAATGGGGCTGGCAGTATTTTGCTAATAAATCGGCAGATGGCGGGTGTTTGTGAACTTTACGATTTTCCGCTCGGTGCGTTGTGCGCTATCTATCCAATTTCGATTGCACGACCCGTGCACTCAAAATGGTGGTGTTTTTACAGATTGATAAACGATTTTAGTTTTTATTTCTATGCGCACACGTTCGCCATAAGTGTCATCCACACACTTGTACTCTATATTGCTCAGTGGTGCGTGTGGTGGACGCACGTTGTATTATCGTATTACGGGGAATCGTATTAATTTGTTCCTTCTCTACCATCTCTTATATTGTCTAAGGTAACTGTCAGAGTGACAGTCTTTTTTTATTTATCCTGACCGTAAATACGTATGGAAAATGTAAGAAAATGCCACTCATCTCACTAGGATGAAACTGTGTCAAGAAATACTATAAAAATTATTAAATTCTTATATATTTTAGATAAGTGTATAAGATGTAAATATAATATGTAAATAGAAAGTATACATAGAAAAAAACAAGTAAATTTTATTGAATACAAGAGCAGATAAAATAACAAAAAAAATGTAAAAAAAATATTTGTGGGTATGTTCGCATATATGCGAACATACATATATATGAAAAAAATGTCAATGAGCATATTATATAAATAAATTAAAACCTGTTTTCTGCATACTGCAGTACCTATGCAAATGAAGTTGACAATACTATCAATAATGTCTTCACGTTTTTGTCATAGAATTTTAAGATTAAACTGGATACAACGTGGACACAATCGATCGCTCTGTATGGGTTTGAATCTTAGAGTATATACAATCCATAGAGGGATAACTAAACATTTTACCAAACCCGTACGCGTGGTAACATAAAGCTTACTCAGTTTTAACAATATAGTGACACATAAGACAAAAAGGGACAAAAAAGATCACCCGGTCGGGTACGTCTTTAATTGCTTTGTAAGGGTTCTCTTTGCCCGAGTTTCAAAACTCGGGCAGAGAACGGCAGAGCTGACAGATTTGTTATCCGTATTTTCGATAAATTATTGTGTGTTTACGTGCAAATATTACAAAAAATTGATATGCCTTCTTGTGCAATGAAGGGGTGTTCCAATAGGACTGGAAACGGGAAGAAACATATCAGTTATCACAGGTATTTTATCCAAAATATGAAAATTTTACATGTATACGTTTTATTTCATAATTTTAACAACAAACCAAGTGCAAACATTTACTTTTGTTTAAAAAATCCTAGAACGTTTATTTTTGATTGATTTTATTACACAAATAATTCGGAGAATGCTATTTTGAAGATGTTTTTGATGACTTAAATCAAAATATGTCTATGAATGTTCAATCAATACGAACTGTAAAATTATTTACTTAGATAGCCGACATTTAAAAATATATCCGTCTCTTTTTTTCTCCTTTAAAAATTCTGAATTTTTAGGAGTAAGAATGAGAAGGCACTACATTGTATGGATCTAACTAAGCTCAATGTGGTATTTTTATGACAAAGCATATTGGACCGACAGGGCTGTGCTTAAAATTTTAGAATACAAATTATTTATTATTTATTATTTAAAGTATTCGGATTGGGATATCATTTTTTGTAGGTTCCCAAAAAATGAAGTAAAAACAAAGTGAATGGATCCATGCTGTGGGAAGGATTAATTGGAATCCCGGAAATCACAGTTGTGTTTGCTCAGATCACTTCTTGAATGTACATTTTGACAGAAGGAAAGAAAACAAATTAGTTCGAATAAAAAAATTTGCCGTTCCTACGAATTATTCAAGAGCAGAACTGGCTTTTGATAGAGTAAGTACCTATAGTGTTCATTCTTTATTCGTTTTTCGTTACATAAAAAATTTCTTAAATCGCCAATTTATACGGTGTGCATTCTGAAACTCCTAGTATATGAAGTAGTATATTTTCATCCGGTATAAATATACATTGCCTTATAAAATACATCTGAAAAAAAACGTAATTAATTGCAAAATGTTTTTATTTCTTTGTTATAAAGATATAAGAAATAAGAAAAACATAAAAAAACTAAAAATTTTCGATTTATGGGTTATAATAGCATACGTAGGAGCCATCGATATTATGTTTTACCTAAAATCGTTAGGTATATTAATTTTTCATAAACTTTAAATTTAATCGACATTATTACATTCAGTCTACAAATTCGACAGTAAACATGGGAGAGTTGCTTAAAGTGATCCCTTCATGTAATGCAGTCGTTGGCCATGTATGTTTTGATAGTACGTTTTACCTAAAATCGTTGTATTAATTTTTTGAAAACTTTAAATTTAATCGATATTATTACTTTCAGTCTACAAATTCGACAGTAAACATGGGAGAGTTGCTAGAAGTGATCCCTTCATGTAATGAAGTCGTTGGCCATGTATGTATAGATAGTATGATTTACCTAAAATCGTTGTATTGAGTTTTTGAAAGCTTTAAATTTAATCGATATTATTACTTTCAGTCTAAACTGTAATTCAAATAATTCTGTCAACATTATAAACTGTTCCTCCTCCAAATTAAAATTATTACGTGATGACGAATTGAGTTTCGAAAATACTTTGCCTTTCGACGATATTCCTGAATCAATATATATGTGCAGTCAGTATGTGGAGAGTTGTATAATTTATATTTGTGGTTTTGTTGTCAGGCATCTAAATAAAAAAATTAAATGTGAGAATTGTCTTTCTGCCCTTATTGGCTTTAAGACAACTTTGCGAAATTCATTAATTGCACAAAAAGATAGAGGGGGGTTAGTATATCCATCAGATGACGTTATTTTAATTTGCACACATAGTGAACGCGTTTTTAGAGAAGCTCTTAACCGTAGTGGAGGAAAAAGAATGAATCCTCACTTTTCATTAGAATATTTAGTCAACAGGGTCTTAAAAATATTCCTAACTGTAGATTGTTTTAATATATTACTTTCTCACATGCTAGACCAGTCACCGCTGGAGAACCATACTGTTCACCTAATTAAGGCAGTTGCTTCTAAATATTTAGATGTCAGGCTACACTTTCTGATCAAATCAGCGGTACAACCTACCGTCAGAGTGAGACAACATTTCAACAGATTAATTATCTTCCAAAATCAATAGCGTACTATATTAAAATTTTATATTTATTATTAATTCCATTAATGTACTTCATCATATTGTTTTTTCAAACAATGTATTTTATGTGTATATACAAACAATGTATATTATGTAAATAACGTAATTTTCTAAATATTTGTACAAATGCAGATAACTAAATGTTTATGTTTGATATGATATAAATAATCCTCGATTATAATAATAATTATTATTATTATTGCAGTTCCTTATATAATTATTGTTGTGGTGATATTTAAAATTGTAATAAAATAAATTAAAATAAATAAATTTACCCACATATAAAAGGCATTATCATTTATTGCTACTTTATTGTAAGAGAATTCACAGAGAATCGTTCATTTGTGGTAGCCCTGTTTTAGCAACAAATTACAAACACGTGTTAAAAACGAATTGTCCAGTCTCACCGAATGACCACGCCTCTTTTAACAAAATTCTTACAAGTTTCGAAATAATATGGTCTCTATGGATTGTATATACTCTAAGGTTTGAATAGTGATGATATGTTAACCGGTGATACATTAACCGTTACTTGAAATTTGTATCGGAACAATCTATCTGGTCATTGATTTTTCGCAATTCGACGGGCAACCATCGGTACTAGACAAGATTGGTCTCTCCCTCTAGCGCAAGAAAACAGGCTACAGGTCTTCGAAAATAATGTTTTTTTGCAAGGTTTATGGCCCAATATGAGACACCCTAACCAGATAAATGAAGGGATTAAAGATGGAACTTTGGCAATGGTATTCTGCTCCAGATATCTTGAAGAGATAAAAGCACGGAGGCTGTAATGAGAGCAAATGAGTTCTGTAACACGCACGAGTATAGATAGAGAAGTCAATATTATCGAAACTACTGAGGGGAATAAACCTGCAGAATGTAAATTAAGGGGGAACACCTACCTAGATATTTGGAAAAAATCGATTTTTAAATTTTTGCATTTTCTTAAAGCTTGAGTTCTTAAGAATGTCTGGTGAAAATTTCAAGCTAAAATTAAAAAAAATAACAAAGTTATTGCTGATAGTAGTGGCATCTCTTTGTTTATTTTCATATATTGCTCAATTTTCAAACGTGTTTTACTAGAAACCATGTTTTGAAAGTCAGTGACCAAAATATTTCGGCAACCACTGAACCGATCAACTTGAAATTTCTAGTGGTTATTCTATACATAATTATCTAATCTTTGTCGTAGGATTTTTTTAAGTGACTTAGTTTTTGTCGGCATAAAAAAACCCGAGTTTTTTCCAAAAAAAACCACTATTTTAAATTCAAATTTTGTCAAAAATCTGTATTTTCAAAAACCCCTACGTCAAAGACTAAATTATAGTATCAATTTTGATAATCTTTTTGTTTTTTTTATTCTGACGATTACAGATGAAATGGAAGTGGTCACTGCGGAGGACCTTTTTTTTCGGCAGTCGCTAAAACCCAAGAATTTTTCGCCAATGTTGAATATTTTTTTTTTTTTTTTTTTACATATTCTTAAAAGTATGTACCTACTTTCATGTAGAAATGATACAAATACCATAATATACAGAGGTTCTCTTAAAAAAATCACAAATATTGCCCTTTTTAGCGCTTCGTAGGTAGGTAGGTATTCCTCCTTAAGAAAAGCAGCAGACTGATTAATAAAAAGATTAAATATGGGGTATAAAAGCAAAGGCAGCTTTATCAAAAAAATAATGCAGTCACCGAGGATTACTAATTTTGAATAAACTGAATTCAAGATTTTATAAAGCATAGCCTTTATATTTATGCATAGATTTTATAAAAATAGCCTGTACAATTGTGGAAGAATAAAAAAACACAGCGGAAGGGATAGATATATAAAATCTAGAATTCTATACATTATAAATTAATAATCCTCGGTTACTGCATTCTAAACATTTTTCGATATTGTTGCCTTTGCTTTTACATGCCACAAATGTAGAGAACTCAAGCATTAAGCCATGTATTCACTAGGGGACAAATTGTCCCTCAACAGCATGCGCGGCATAGAGTCTACGTGACGTTGCAACGTCGTGCACTGTTCCGCGACCTCGCGCACAACATAGCGCGGCATTTCTACGTGCCGTGGCAACGTTGCCATGCGCACGGTACGACGGTACCCGAGCGTACTCACTGCAACATTCTGCGGAGCGTCAGTACCACGTGGTATGTTTACAAGTGAATACGCATGCGCTGTATCTGTCAAGATGACAATGCGGGGAAACGAAATCGTTCTCGAACTCATCGAGCTGTATCGATCGAAGATCGCATAGAATGTCCGTCCTTCTTTCTCTTTGCAGTTAATAATTTCGCATTCTCCTCTTTTTTCTCCTCTTACTTTTCGATAAACTCATTAACATAAACAGATACGCGGCTATCATCATAATCTCATAGGGCGATATATTTCCGCGACGTCTGGAAAACAATAATTATTTGCAAAAAGGACCTTGTTTTTAATAATATTCAATTTACTACAGTAAAACCTCGTTTATTTGAAATTGCGACCCAAAAAAACATTTCGAATTGCGCGGAACCCCGTTTTCGCCAAATGAGATACCGCAGCTGTCAACATAAGCTCATCGGGTGACATTTCCGCGACAAGATATGCGAGTCCCGGTGTGTACACGTCAAATGGCCGCGTCATTGTCCCCGAAACATGAGCATAGATGTTGATGCGACATGCCGAGCGGAATGTTTCGCGATTTGTCCCCTAGTGAATACATGGCTTTATTGACGCGATGCGCGCAAAAACGATTCTAGATAAGGAACGTAGCTGCGGAGAAACACGTGTAACGCCGGCCGCACACTGGATGCGTTTTCGTACGAAATTGAGTAGTTCGTATACGTACGAATACGCAAGTACATTCCTGGCCTTCGAGGTATTATTGAACATCGCACACTGTACACGAGTTAGTAGTGCGTGTACGCACGTATAGATGCAACATCCGACACGATCCGGATTTGTTCGGAAATTTTTGCGATTTCGTACGATGGATATTGAAAATTTTGTCAATTGACACATGACCACAAATGTTTGTGAGACCAAAGTGATTCAACTACGTGACCATCAGCGCAAATCATGGCGGAGAATCTCTAAAGAACTAAAAAATACCTGTTAGTTAAATAATTTCGCTTAATGAAGGTGAGGTATAATTATGTACTTCGAACAAAAAAACTTTTAAATATTTCTCCGATGTTATGAGCTCTCGTTGCACTTAGATTCGCCCCAGCATTTGTGAATCTATTAGATAGATAGTCATGAAATTTGTCATTATTTAAGTCTGCCATAATAGAGTTTTCCAGAAGACAGAGATTATTCATTTGGCACAATCGTTATTGGAGAAATGCGAAAAGCTGATCGTGACCAACGCAAGACGCAATCAATGTGCGCGCTCCATACGTACGAAAATAATCGTACGAATACGTACGCAATAATTAGTATTCAATAATCGTGCGGCCGGCCTAAGGCCCGGTTGTTTCAAGTTCGATCAAAGTAAGCGGTCGATAAAAGCATAGATTTTTACGAAAACGGATCGTCTGATTGGTGGAGAACGTAAAATTTCAGTTTAAACTCTACGCTTACTTTGATCGAATTTGAAACAACCGGGCCTAAGTGTTGAGAGATTAAACCACCTCGATTCGTCAAAAAATACTGTCACAAAACCAAATAATTACAATATTTTGAGCATGTTAAAATGTTTCAAGAACACAATACTGGACTTTGGGTGGAATCGATGAACGTTATATTGTGTAAAGTGATCACTTAAGCTAGCCGGCATAATCCAAGATGATGGTACTAATAACAGATTTGTCTGAAAGTAAGTATTCTCGATACACCTAGTTGAGTCTCCTGGTTTCAAAATAAAGGAAAATTGAAACGCAAATAAGTATTAAAGAAAATATTACGATAATGATTCGAAAATTGCATCATAAATTGAACTATATGACTCACTTTAAGGACCATAGAAAAATATATTAATTGTTCGAGGAATATTTTTTTCTTCTGAATGAAGGTTTGAACTTTGCGATGACATTATTATTAAAAAAACAAATATCACTTTGTTTTCACCACTTTATTAGATATACAATCTACATGTTTCGAGAACAATGTTCTTTCTTCAGAATTGTTTGTGTACTAAAATTGAAAAAGATAAACCACGCAAGTGTGTTTATCTTCTGCCTCGCCCTTAGTTAATTTTGATCTTTTTAGAAGGCAATCATCGGAATCACGTGATGATGATAACATTTTATTAATGTATATAATTTAATTTATTTTGTATTATTCTATCAAAGGTTATGCATAGATTCGTGAAACGTTTTCCCCGGGAAGCTTCCGAAAAAATATATTTATTGTTAAAATGTGCCATTTCGTACGATGAGGAAAATACTTGATTTATGAACGCAATCCAAAAGAATCGCCTAGTGAAATATTTTTGGCACTCCTTGAGCCAAAATGCTCCGAGACGCAATCACGAAATTGAGCGAGAGTGAGATTAAATTTATGGCTACTCGCGACACCCCGTTTCAAATGCATCATACAAAGTGCGCAAAATTTGCGAACGTATTGTTGGTGCGATTTTCGCGTGCATCGGACGCCAAGAAAATTTACGATCCGTCCGCAGAAAAAAAAGAAATCACCAACTCGCGCGCAAATCTCGTACCCTGAGCAATAAAAGTCAATTTGGCACTATATTATGTAGCCATCTGATCAAACATTTTTACAAATTTTATTCGACTCCTCCTTGCGCTCAGACGGAGCGTAATGCTACAAAGTTGCGCGACACTCAAAAAGACGCCTAGAGGTAACAAATCAAGACTGTGAATCATAGGATGTGACAAATTCATATGCGCTTCGTTCCAAGGGATGATCGAACCAAAGAAGCCGCCTGTGAATTGACACGATGTGACATTTGTACATTTTTAATTCCGACGATAGGACTTTTGACGTAATGTTAATTGGATACAGTTCTGCTGAAAGTGAACACGGAACTGAACCCAAAAAAAACGCGAAACTGAGAAAATGACTTCTAAAGTAAAAGGTATATTCGGTGAGTGGCTTCTTACCCGTTTGGGGCCGTTTGGTCAGTCCCGTTTTCTTTTGGTTCTGATACGGATTGTTCGTATGGAGATACTGTTGAGTACTTCCCACGAATCGATGAAGATACCTGTATAATTATTTGATTTGTCCAATTTATTTTGCAAGATGGTGAATGTTTTGCGCTTGCGCCCTGTGTGCATATTCCCCCAGTGAACCCGAATGGGTTCTCATTTATTATAGAATTGACTTTGTGATTGAGTTCTTGATTGCTTATTATTTATATTATTGTTTACTTGACTGCTTATTCTATATACTGTATTATTAACTAAGATTTGATGTATTAGATTTTCTTTTATACCTATTTTATACCTATGATTGTAAGTGATTATCCCTCACCACACACAAGAATATAATTCTTTTTGGTGAGGTATACACACACAAAAAATACCGATTTGTAAACATTTATGTATGATTGTCGAAAAAAATATTATATATATATTATTAATTAAATAAATAAATAAAAAAATAAAAAAAATTGAACCTACAAAAAACATATACCTACATATGTCGATATTTATTTCTTTATTGAATATTTCTTGCATGTGGCTCATTGTGGAGATGTTATTTAATGTAATTATATGAAAAAAAAACTTTAACTAAGTAACGACGCGTTATACAGGATGGATTCTTTCTACAAAGTTTTTAAATACAACGAAAAACATACTTTTTTATCTGCGCGAGTTCAAGATTCTATGAATTTAATAAAGTATGAAGTAAAATATATTATCTGAGGCGTGTAAAACGTTCAACTCAGTTAGATGTTTTCTACAAAATTATAATCATGTAGTAACATAAGAATTACAAAATTGCATCATATCTTTGAAGCCGCAGAAAACAGCGGAACTACTTATATTCAGAATGTTAGTAGGTTTTCATGGACGTTCAGAATCTTCTGGTTTGTGTTTTCTGTTTGTCTATCACAGGGCTGGTGTGTTTCGATACATCAGTCCTGATGATGGACCTCGCAATGGGATCCGAAACGTCGGCCAAAAAGGTCGTAAAAACACGGCTTAATGCCCCAGAAAACACAAACCATAACAGTTTTTTTTAAATAGTTATTTTAACGGTGATGGCCCTGATGTGGGTTATAAAAAAAAATTGAATTCATAAAAAATTATAGCACCTTGAACTTAGACGTTTTCAGCATATAAAGATATTGTATTGAGCTGTCCAAACCCGTATATAACTCATTTTTAGTATTGGTTGGTTGGACGATTTCTGCATAACTACGTCCACTTAGCACATTAGATTCATCCTAAATTCAAGGCAAAAATCAATGTGATTTATTTTTTTCAATCAACGTTTTATTTGATTTATTATTTGAAGCGAAAACCGTTTTATTTCATAAGAAAGCACTGCGTGCATGTTTCATGTGCTCACAAGTCGATTTTTAACTCATGGCACTGTATAGTCGTCCTCTGACGATTCTGCTGGTAGAAAATATGTTTTTTATTTTTACGACGTAATGGTTGGTACCTAAATAGATTTGCTTAATGTTTAACTACTTTCTGGATAGGGAATAACAATATTATTAACATCTTAATAATAAAAATGACTATGTGGATGTCCTTCATCGGCTAAATAACTAGTAGGTGAACTTTAAATTTTGTTTAAAAGAGAACAGAATATTTTGAGTTCATGTCCAAGTTTTACAAGAACACAATACTGTATTCCATCCCCAGGGGCACATCATAAATCAAGATATATTATGGATGTCTCATAGAGACGAAGTTATATTTTTAGATGCGAAAGTAGGTATAGAAGTCTTTTTGGGTTTTCATACGACTTACGACCTATAGTACGCCTGGCTTAAGTGATCACTTTACACAATGTAACGTTCACCATTTCCACCCACGATAGACTACCACATCTATCAAATCAAATGGAAGTCATAATATAATATAGTTAAGTATATAGGTATGTTTAACTTACATAACTTGTTTCGTGTGTGAGTTGTATTTTTACTACCGTCACCTGCAGTCCTAAGCTTTTTCATTCCCATAATCCAATACAGATGTCACCATAGATAATGAGGTATCTTTATTTTTGATTGGATTAAAAATATTTTAATTACATATTTTATCAATGTGGTAACATTACGTTAAATTTAAAACAACACACCGCGCGCGGTTTACATAACTGATAGCATGCGTCAACTGACGTCAAGTGTGTTGTTAATATAAATTTGACTCTTTTTCGCACAGATATCGCTTACGCATACATTAAAATAAAACGGTATACAATCGGCCGTATTCCGAAAACAGCAATATTGGGATCTCAAGATTATTATCCGAACACTTGATAATAATTGATAGATGAGAATAAAAATAAAAAATAAAGGCGACGGAGATTTGTATACTTTCACATATCTCTTTCAATTTTAATACCATCTTATCCAGATTATTTCTCCGGGGCTTTCTTATCCAGGCGATCTGGTTGACAGAGTTTTAGATAGATTATCGAAGTACCTATCGCAAACGTAACCGCACAATTCTCATGTTTCGACTAAAATTACATGAAATAAGTACTAATGCTGTATTTAAACCTTACAGAAAAAGGATTATTTCATATGCACTTGTTAATTTCTTCTCCCACAACGTCCTGATGTAAAATTATGTCAAAATTGTTAATGTCGCGTTGGACTCGTATATATATTTTGAGGTTTGACGGATAACAAGTCTTTCTTATCAAGTCTTTCTCTCAAGTAAAAACTTAAAGAAATAAACACCGACGTATAGCAATGTTTCGTTTATTATTTTTTTTTATTCTCGTTTATTAAGTGTTGGGATAACAATCTTGATAGTGCTATAGTGCTATTTTCAGAATACGGCCGAATATATTCTTGAAGTGCTTTGACCAAAAAATCGACCTTAAGAGGCCCCAGTACACGATTTTCGTATTTGTTCTCGTATTGATTTAATAAATTTAACGTAAACTTATTTAATCATTTTGCAAAACCCATAGCTAAACAGGCTTTTAATCAATTTTATTATATTAGACCCGTTTACTCTCGAAGCATTTCCTTAAAAAAATATGAACAAATATATTGTTATAACATCAAAAGAAATTATAACCCCGAAACACTATTTTACTTTTCATGCGACATTAATTAACAGTATCCATAAAACCATTAAAACATTAATCGATATTTTAATGGTTTTATGGATACTGCAATATAGGAAACAGAACGTTATATTTTTTTTTAAAACGATATATTTAACAACTTGTCGAAAAATATTAGTGTTTGAATAGCGCCACTTCTTTTTCAAACTTTATCAATCAATTCGTAAATAAAATATTAGGTCCTTACATATGAAATTGACGTTTAGTATGAGAGGAACATAAAGCCGATTTTTTTTATTATAATATATTTATTTAATCAAAGTATGTACCATTGCTATCTATGCACTTTTGCCATCTCATAGGTAGTTCATCGATCCCTTTACTATAAAAACCATTCGGACGGGAATCAATAAAATCTTTGAAGGCGGTTTTGACTGCCCCATCGGAGTTGAATTTTTTCCTTTGCAAGAAGTTATCCAAATTTCGAAAAAAATGGTAATCTGTTGGGGCAAGGTCCGGAGAGTACGGTGGATGTCTTAGACATTCCAATTGAAGCTCCTCTAATTTGGTAGCCGTCTGTTGTGCAGTGTGTGGTCTAGCGTTATCATGAAGCAGCAGTGGCCTAGAGCGATTAACCAGCCTCGGTTGTTTAGCAGCTAGCTTTTCCATCATGGTTTGCAGTTGCTGACAATAGACATCTGCCGTAATCGTCTGGCCAGATTTAAGAAAGCTGTAGTGAACGACACCAGCACTAGTCCACCAAACGCTCACAAGTAACTTTTTTGGAGTCAATTTTCGCTTGGGGCATGGTTTGGCTGGTTCGGCAGGGTTCAGCCATTGCGATGAGCGCTTCCGATTATCGTACAGGATCCACTTTTCATCACAGGTAATGATTCGATTTAAAATCCCTTCATTATTGTGCCGGTTGAGTAATGCAACGCAGCAGTCAACGCGCGTTTGTTGATTTGCTTCACTCAATTCGTGAGTACCCACCTTTCAAGCTTTTTCACCTTACCAATTCGCTTCAAGTGGATTAAAACAGTTTTATCACTAACACCGCAGCCTGCAGCTAACTCGGATGTGGTTTGCGATGGATCCGCTTCCACAATAGCCTTCACTTCTTCATTATCAACTTTGGTCTCCGGCCGTCCACGGGGCTTGTTCTGCAGGTCGAAATTTCCAGAACGAAAACGTTGGAACCAAAAACGCACTGTGTTTTCTTTTGCGGCACCGTCGCCATACACATCATTAATCCTTCGAGCCGTTTCTGCAGCACTGGTGCCACGGTGGAACTCGTACTCGTTAATAACGCGATATTTCAAGTTTTTCATTTTATAAACTGAGTGACGCAAAGAAAAAAACAATTGAGGAAAAAACAAATGAATTATAATTTTCAAAACACAAATACATGAGTAAATAGCTGTATAAATTTGGATTTGGAATTCCTAACCAATGAGAAGATATTTGAGATCAAATTTGCCAGTACGGAAAAACGTCAATTTCATATGTAAGGACCTAATATATGGTCTTTATTTGAAAATATAGAGATTAAGTGTACCAAAGACATCTCTATTGCATGAAAACTAAAATAGTGTATTGGGGTTATAATTTTTTTGATATTATAACAATATATTTGTTCATATTTTTTAAGGAAATGCTTCAAGAATAAATGGATTTATCAAAATAAAATTGATTAAAAGCCTGTTGTTTGCTGATGAAAAATGATTTAATAACTTAACGTTAAATTTAGCAAATCGAGAGCAAATACGAAAATTGTGTACTGGGGCCTCTTAAGGAACTTCTGATCGGGTTTCCGATAATTGTCTCAAATACAAAATAAAATTATTTTGTTGTTGTTCGGGAAGATGAGGAAATAATATTTCTATTAAATGAAAAATATTGATACACGTATTTCCATTTTATTAAATTAAATAACCATATAAAACATTTGTACGTGGACATTAAATAAGACGTTCCCGTAATAAAGAACTTTATTGAACAATGCCGCTTGAGTTATAGGAAGAATGCATTTTGTTACAATTATCAAGGAAATGATACGATCCAGCTGGGTGCACTAGGTGCACGGAAAATATCTGTGTTTTTTGCGCTCTTTGTGCCTACAAACGATGACTTTTTCTTACCTCATGTGCGCTAATGGAAAATATAGAACATATCAATGATATTTCTTTTCTCACCAAATACCCATCTAATTTCTGGAAAGGTCCGATTACTTACACCTAGGTGCCAGAAACACAGGAAAAGGGAACCAGGATCTACCGAACTCCGCTTCTCTTGGATCTCTCAACAACTCCAGGAAGCCTGTGGACTACATGGACTATATGTTTTTTTCATATTTATTTACTTTTTGATACTTATTACATTACATAGATACATAGGCCAAACTGCACAGTAGTTTTACGGCATTGTGTTAATGTAAAAAATAATTTGTTTGCATTTTATTTAGATTGATTTCGAAAGATTATTTTTTTGTTGTGTCTAATTAATATAAAGTTGAAAACAATAAAACTTCATGATTTTTTATGAGTTGTAACTAGTAATTATTATACTATTCGTATTGTAAAACATCTTTTCTTTTATTAGATAAAAATTTAATACATTTTTTCCAAAATGCATATTGACGTACAACTCATGCTTTATTATAGTGACTGCGCGCACTTAATCACCCATCTAACCAAAGAAAATACTTTCGTTGTATTTTCTAAATACTGAATTAAAAAAAGGATATTAAAATTTGTTAAAATACAGGAATTCATACCTAGAACTCGTCAACATTTAACGATTCATTTTTATTTATGTATGAAAATTATTTACATTAGTGCTAGGGATTTGACGGCCACCCTATACAGTGGGAAGAGTCACAGATGCGCCGTACTCGGGTTGTTATCTTTGATATCTAAACCCCCTGTCGTGCGGGCCAAGGATGGTACAGCTTTGGCCATTATTTATTTTATCGATTATTCAAATATCCAACATGAAATTAGTATTACGGCATTAGGCAGATATGGAGGTTCCGTCTCGCGGCATTTCCGTTTCCCTTTCCATATCATATCTCAAAAATAATGAAGCCTCCGTTGTATATCGCACCTTTAATAAAGTACGGGCACAATTTAAGATTTTAGTATTTTTACCTTTTCTGACAGAAAGGCTCATTTTTGCCAGTCTTACACGATGGCTCTCACAGAAAGAGAAAATGAATGTCAATAAGGGAATACTGTATTTGTGTCCCTTTCACACTTTTTTCTGTTGCCCCCGCTTCTTCCCGCTAGACGGTCCGATTTAGCATTGCGCCAACAACTCGAATAATATAATTAATTTAATATAGGCATAAATCAATCTTACAATGAAAAAAACTGACTCATAAAAACCAAGTTTTTATTATACTCCCTTTCTCATTGAATCAGGTTTCGTGCCTACTGTCGGGGTCATTACTCATTTTTATTGATTCCAATTTGAAAAAACCATTAAAACTTCGAAAAATCCAAAATTATACTATAATTATTAATTTTTTTAAACGAAAATTTGTTAAATGATTTTTATTGTCGCCACGAGTGTGTCTGCAAAGTTTCAGCTCGATTGGATCACGGAAAAAGGGTTAAAAATCGATCCAAATTTTTTCCGGCAGACAACAAACCGCAGATGCTACGAGTTAAAAGAAAGGGAGTAAAAAGGACATAATTTAATATAAAAAAGCAATATTTTTAGTAAATTCATATAAAAAACGTAGTGTAAATATGAAAGAGGCACAAATACAAGGAATGCTCAAAATAACAAATACAAAAACCGTGTAAGAGGGGTCTATCTTTCGAATATTATTATTTGTATTTTTTTTATACTCTTAATCCATATTTTCAAATATATTCGAGTTGTATGTAAACATCCCCATTGCGCCAGCTCCCTACATTGGCCCCAACGCTGGCGCCAACAGTGCGCGTCGAATGTGTGGCTAGACAAAATAGCAATGGAACCAACATTGGACCCAACGTTGGAACTTATTCGTTGACTGTCGGTTTTTCGATATAACATCAAAGATGTTGTGGCCAATATCGACACGCCGGCCACAAATTCTCCGGTATACTGAATTATTAACTTAAGTTTTATGTGAGGTCATTACGAGGGAGGCTATGTAACGTAACGCCGACATTGGTCCTAAAGTTGGTGTAAACGTTGGCTCTTGTTTATAGTACAGCGCGCACACATTCAAGTCAACAAGATAATAAACATAAATAGCCTCCCTAAGTTAATAGTTAAGTAGTATTCAGGATGGATAGGTTTCAACGCTGGGCCAATGATGGTTACAATGCTATTTTGTCGACCCAAAAATTAGACGAACACTGTTGGGGCCTACGTGTGGAGCCGAAGTTAGTTCCAACGACGTAATGACTATAAGCAATATTTTAAATGTTTTTTTTTTGTGAAAGAGCTTTAAAGAAATGAATTGATAATGGCTGCGAAATAATTTAATATACTCTTTTGCAAACTCTTTAAAAAAGTAGCCGAACATATAACTAGACAAAAATATTAATATATTTACAGTATATTTTTTACACGGTTTTTTAAATGAGTTGTATGTGTATACTCGTATATTGTTCGTGCGTGTATTTTATATTTTGATTACATTTATCATCTCCCATTAGCAATTTCGTGATGCGCCGGATAAAATGATTGCAATAGATCGCATCTAGGCGCAAGATGGCGAGTTTCATGCGCTGGATAATATGAAATAAATTCTTACATAAGATAGGCTATCTATGTGTATCCGATCCAGTCTGACTATATCCTGGTGTAAGTGTGTGTAGGTGCACACTATTGTACGTGTGTGTATCGCAATTTTTGAGATCATCGCGGCTTCTTTTGTCGGCGCGGAAGTTCAATAGAATTTGGTCGGCTGCATGGCCGGGGTATATAAATAGGTCCGCAAGATGCACCTAGATTAGGTCAGGTTGGATTATCATCGGAGCAATCATCCGTTGCTTGCAGAGCCGGCTCGCCACTCTGAGACCTGGAGGGAAATTTACCGAAATAAAATTTGTTACGAGCGAAAACGTTTTTTTTTTAATCAAATAGAATTCAATAACCTAAGAATTTTCCAAATTTTTTTCCTTACAGTAAATGATACTCTAAGGGCCAGTTATATCAAACTGGCGACGACTGTTAAACTGTGGGTCTCCTTGAAGGGGTGCGCATGAGCACTACGCGCGATTTTTGACGTCTTTCATCAAAATCGCTTTTGTTAAATTTTTCGACGATTAACTGATTCTATAGTACATCTTTAACAGGTAAAGTAATTTAATTAGACCTTGAACAATACTTTTTCGTCGGAATCTCAGAACATTTATACGCCATAGGATACATGAAACTGTGGGTAGGTGATCTATCTTGAGTTGTATATTGTATTATTATTTTTTTTGTACATTTGTATTTACAAATTTATAATATTTGGTACCTTCTAGTATTGAATAAAGTAATGATTATATATTATTAACATAATCAAGCAGGTACCTACCTACGAGATTAGATACAAATAAGTATGACGACTATATCGTGAAATAATTTTTGAGGACCTTGAGAAGAATTAAAAAAAAAGGTATAAGTGTTTATTTTTTAAAAAGCAAACATCTACAATATTTTGGAATATTTAAATGTTTGTACCAAAATAATCAACAATTTTCAATATTCATTATTATAAATAATAGTTTTTCCAATTTTAACAATCGGCATGCGCAAACCCACAGACGGCCATCACTAGTGCAGATATGGTGCGCAGTTTGCGCTTGCGCATATCATTTGAAAAGCGCATTAAGTATTTATAGCTTTCTTAAAAGCTAAATGTTTCTGCATTTGCATCTCAATGCATTAATTGTCTGCCACTTGATAAAATTTATAATGTTCAATTAATTTATATATGTCTTCACGTTGACAGTGTCGGCTGCAATAGAACAAGAAGCGAGATTTATTTATTGCGCGTGCGTTATTCTCGACCAGTGCCGGACGGGGTGATTGTTGCCCGACATATCGTGCCACTTTTATTATTATTACATTTATTGCTTGGATGTCATTTTCTTAACTTTAGGTTTTTTATTAAATAATAAGAAAAGCAATAATGACAAAAATATACATGCTTCTCTATAATAATTTACAATTTTCAAGTTTGTAGTTCGTGGTGGAATTCCATTTTAATGATTAAAATAAAACAATTTAATGTTTTTTGACCGTAGCGGTTTCAGCCTACCACATCCATCATCAGAATGATACATTATTCTCTTATACAGGGAATTTATACAGGGTATTTAACATTGAGTCTATAAAATGTTTATGTAGTAGCGAATACTCATTGATTCTGAATTATAAAAGGTTTGTGATAATTAGAATTTAATGTTGGAATATTACTCCCCTCATTTGTTGTCAAACATTTATTAATACAAGTATAACATAAACAAACATTAATACAAGTATTTATCAGCATTAAAATCGAAGTATAACACACCTTTTTTTAATTATATAGACTTATTCACAACTACATAAACATTATACAGACTCAATGTAAAACACTTTTGTATAATTGTATAAATTGTATAAATAAATTCTAAAATCGTATATATGCCCAAGCTTAAGAGAATATTGTACCAGTCTGAAAATAGCAGTGATAGGTTTCTCTAAAAATCTAATTTTTTGAATAAAATATAACTAATGTACGAAAATTAATTATATTGATCAAAATATAATTTTTTCTCTTTTTTGAATAGATTTTCTATTTGTTAACTAGATATTGTATGTACGAGTTTATTCGATAACACGGTTCAGTCTTCAATATGTATAATCGCAAAAAAAGCATTGGTAAGAATAAAATTTCTATGTGACACACTTGATGGTGGATGTAAACAAATTTTTCAATTAAATGTTTCAAAAATAATAAAAAAATGGTTTGTTTCTTATCAAAGTGACCACGTTGAACATAAAATGAAATTGAAAGTTTAGTAAATAGATAATGTAAACATTAATTTATTTTCCTTTGAAGAAAAAAACATGTTTATATTTTTGCTGTCGCGAATTTTATTCCAAGTCCGTCACTGATCATATTAACTATAATTAATTAGAATACACAAATGAATACTGATAAATATGTCCACATTGTCAGTTGTGCAATTAACTTCCATAATATACTTATTGCGTTGCTAATAAATTTGCATTCTCTTATTGAAATATGTACTGTTTTATTTTTAATGAAAAGCTTTTCACGATTCTAGACACACGAATTTACTGACGTAATTTACTGAAATACAAAGGCGCTGTTGTCATACTCAATACTACACAATGAGAGGAAGTATGTTCCGCCACGGGGTAGATTGCAATTACTTATCTACATTAAATTCTCATGCGTTTATAACAATATTTACAATACATTCTATTCTGTTGCAAGATTAACTGATTCATAACCTAACTTATTTATCTAATGAACTTATTGATAGATCACTCGTATCGATCGTTGGATTTGTAGATAATTTAAATATCTGGTCATGTAACAGGTAGAAAGGTGAGCTTTGTCATTATGTAAGTCGTACAACGGTGAATACATATATCTAACTGCCACTGAAAATAAAAAACAAAGTGAGCAATGGTTCAGAAGTTAATTAAGTAATGGATTAAAAAAAAGATCAACAAAGCGATATAAAAAGAACTAACGACTTGCGACTTGTATTAATAAAAATGATTTAATAAATAAAGCCATAAAAGTTTCTTACAAACAAAAATAAACTCAATAATCATAACTGAACGACATTCTTTACTATTAATTTATCATAAAAAGTGTATTGTATATTATGTAAGAACTTGCTAATCAAGAACTCATTCTCGAATTGTATTTATTGACTTGCGACAGTCTTTATTTTGTTTTGAATATCGTTTTCAATTCATTTTACCATTAAGGCATTATTTATTATTAATTTATCATAAAAAGGGTATTGTATTGGAAGACGTGGCACGACCAGATTAACCAGATAGATACTGGAAGATGGTCTCGTTAGAAGCCTCAGAAGATGTATGAATGTGGATGAGGCGAGAGTTGTATGTCAAGACAGGAGAGTATGGCGCTCTATGCTCTCTGCCTACCCTCGCGAGGAAACGGCGTGATGGTAAGTAAGTAAGTGTATTCTTTATTATGTAAAAATTTGCTAATCAAGAACTCATTCCTAAATTATATTTATGACTGCGACAGTCTTTATTTTGTTCTGAATATCATTTTCAATTCATTTTACCATTTAGGCATTATTTATTATTCATTTATCAAAAGTGTATTATATAAAAACTTATTAACCTCCAACTCATTCCTAAATTGTATTTATTGATTTGCTTTAGTCTTTATTTTTTTCTGAATATTATTTATAATTCATTTTATCATTAAGGCGTTATTTATTATTAATTTATCCTAAAAAGTGTATTGTGTAATTATATCATATTTAAAATGTTCATATAATATTTATACTTTGTACTCAAATGCCTCTCTAGGACCATCTATTAAGGTCAATAATGACCTGTTGACGATCTGTTTGTTGAAAAATAAAAATATAATGAAACTACAAACTTCAATAATACAATACTTCAAAAGACGGTTAAACAATAGCCTATCTCAATACTGGAGCACTATTAATTTTACTGTTAAATAGTGCAAGGATGATATAGCATATTTAAACCTTTATTGAGAATATGTTAAATAATGAAAATTACAAAATAGTATTTCTTTATTTAGTATATGGGTTCCCTTAACTAATGGAAGGAGTACATCTTATACAGGTGTTTGCTCTGAAGTTAGAATTTAAAAAATCCAATTGGACATAATATAATTTTTTATCAAAATTTTATATTTTTAAGGAAATCAAATAGCTTATTGGTAGTTAGTTGAACAACATGAAAAAAAATGATCCAATTATACACAAGGTTTCTCACCACAGATTTGTGAGAATGATAGTTATATGACAAAATTAACGAAGTAAGATAAATAGTGAAATAAAAAGACTAACGATAAAAAAATGTTATTTTTTCAATTGACTCAGAAACATTGTAGATTGACATTTAAAAAAATATTGATTATAGTATTTGTATAAATCTACTTATAATATTGGATAAATTTCACCTAGATGTTTCGGAAATACCTTTCCATCGTCAAATAATTCAGAAAAACAAAAGACATAATTTATTTTGATATTTTGATATATATATATTATACCTACATATAACACACTGACGATGGAAAGGTATTTCCGATACATGTAGGTGAAATTTATCGAATAATAGAAGTAGATTTATACAAATACTATAATCAATATTTAAAAAAAAAGTAATTATGTAAGTATATAACCACTTAATGAGATTTTTAGTCTACCGGTTTCGAGACGTACCAGCCTCTTCGTCAGTACAACCACTACACTAGCATGTAAATATCACTACACACCACAAGCATAGTACTATTCACAAAAACACCAACACCAGGGTTGGGGAGAGTAAGAGGGGGTGGGGTTCTAATGGGGTTTAGGGTTTGAAGGTCTTATGTTTTTTAGAGGAGGTGAGATCTAAAGGGGTAAAACTCTAAATAAATTCCTCTAGGAATGGAAGGGGAAAGGAGAGGAAAAATATGATGAAAATGGGGATAGATTAGAATCGGTTTGTTAGAAATTATAAAAATTATGATAAACTGGTCAATTTAAAAAAACTGACAAACTCTGTATAAACCGCATTGATTGTTTTTAAACGTATATCGGTTTCGATACCATTGTATCATGGTCAGGACGGACGAATAACAACATAAATTAAATTTGTAAGGAATTCAAATGTAAGGCGGGGGAATGGTCTCATTTGTGGTGGGAAAAGGGTAGAGTTGGACAGCGGTACATTAAAATGGAAAAAGGATTAAATAATTGGTTATTCGTTAAATTTAATTGGCTAATAATTATATTAGATATAGCCTTAAGGAATTTTTTTATTTTTAACATTTCAATCCACTTCCTCCTCTGGCTCCCATTCCTGTCTTTCTATTTTGCCTTTTGCCTTTTTCTGGTTTATTTGATATTTTGGATTTTTATTATTCTTATATAAATCTATAACTTGTTAAACTGCTATAACTTGTTAAACTTTATTTATTTATAATATTTTTATTTATTTTAGTTTACTTTGTCATAACTTTTCTTTTCACATTGCACTGCTTTTGATTATTATATTTTACTTAATACTTTTCTTTATTTGGCTGTCGTTTGTTTTGCTTTGAATAATTATTTCCTTAGTTATTTCATTCAGTTAGTTACTTTGCTATATTACTCTGCTTTGTGTTTTGTGTCGTGGATCTCTATGATTGGTTTACCAAGTGTCCATTATTAATACATGAAATAATGTAAGATGTAAGAAATGATATAAGAAATACAATATACATGTAATGCAACAAAATAAAAGAGCAAAAAATTTTACACGATATAAAATGATATATAAAACAAAAGATGTAGTAAATAAAAAAAATAAGATACGAGAAAAACAAAAAAATAATTTAAAAGTCCCATTGTTTCTTTAGTTGCACTCTGCTGTTGACAATTATTCGCCCACAATTTCTCGCTAGGAAAGTTGCTCGCCAGGATAATTGCTCACCAACAATTGCTCGCCACCAGATAACTCAACCTTACCTAATCTTACCTAACCTAAGCTTTAAAAAGACTTTTAGTTGACGACAATTGTTTATAAGGAATAGTTGAAAATGTATGTGTGTATATGTTTTTCAATAAACATGTTTGTTTACATATATTATCTATATTCATGTCTGTAACAGGCAAAAATATCATAAAAACATTAGTAAAACAGCAAAATGTGTTTTTGAAATGTCGTTTTACGCTTCGAGTTGTTGGAATTGTTCAAGTTGATCCCACGCACGTTAGGCATTCCCCGAGTTTGTCCCAATCGTGCATTTCTGTCGGACTTGTTCAGAGATGGCAAATAGTTTCCTTCGCCGGCGGCTGCAGCTCGCCACGCATGTGGGTCGCGCCTCCCAATGCGGTAATTGTGCTAAAGAAATCTCGCCATGCAATGCGTTATTGTTGCACCAGGCCCTGTTAAGTCACCTGCCTCCACAGCCTCCACACGGACTAGCTGCTAACGGGGCGCTTCATTCAACGCTTCATTCAGGGGCTGTTCAAGGTTGACTAAGAAATTGTTAAAACGCCATTTTGAAATGTTAAAAACTCTTACTTTCTTCTTTAATCTAAATATACACACAAACTTATTATAAAAAGAAATATGTGTGTAAACGCTTATGAACCATTGAAGTAAAACCTTTCATAAAGTAATAATAAAAATGGATAATTTATAAAGCGCCACTTTAGAAAAAATTTCCCCTCGAGGGCTCTTTACACAAAAATTGTGTCATCCTACACTACTATTTAAAAATTAATTATAAACTTATGAAAGGATTTTTCGAAAAGGTACGATTTTAGTCTTTAAAATAACGTTTTTGATGCAATGTTTCCTCTTAAAGAGGATAGAGTTCCATGCCTTTGGTCCTGCCTATATAAATATCTCTTAACTTTTTTTAACACGAAATTAAATTAATTGTCGATTACTGGATCAGTGACACATACTTGTATAAATGTAGATTTACGATTTGGTAAGTAAGACTCAAATTTGTGGAAAATTTTCCTGTTTCGCTTGCCATAATATAATACATGTATATAAAATAAATTCGATTTAATGATACAACTGAAACAACAGTTTATATATGTTTATTTAATAGCATTTTTTTAATGTTTAATAATAAGATAAATAACAATAATTACATTTACTTGTGTAATAAATCTAAAAGTCGTTATTGAATAACCCTGCACTTAACACCTGCTGCTTATGTTAAATTTCGTTCCCAGTTAAGGTAAATAAAGTAGTTCTTTATGTAAGCTATGCACTAATGGAATGTTTATTTAATCATAATTAATTAATTGTATAAATTTATAAGGCTAAAAAAAAATGGATCGTCATGATAATTATCCATATTTTTTTAGATTTTATAATTCAATAATGTAGTAAAAAACAAAAAAAAATCTCATTGCATATTTAGTTGCTACCTGCACTCGTACTGTAATTTTTCATTTGAAGTTAAATAAATTTAAATTTACGACATACGCCCTTATGTGTATGTAAATCTTACATTCACTTAAAATCTTAATTCAATAAACAGTTCTAATAATTTTCAATTCAATAACCAATCATTCTTTAGCTTTTGAATTGAGCAACTTTATGATTGGTATTCGATTCAAGATGATCGATAATACATTATTTATACTACTGGAACAAGTGAATCAATTTTTGACGGTTTAATGGATGCGCGTGTTTCGTGATCTCGCATTCCCGCTACATGTTGCTTCCCGCTACACGATTCCCGTTACAATGCGCACGCAACTTCCGCTACAAAAATGTTTACCTTTAACGCGCCAAAAGAAGATAACTTCAATAATAAAATAAGTATAATTACTACGAATTAAATATTTTTAAATTCATTTTTTGAGCTATTGAAAATCATATGAATATCATGGTTTGAGTAGCTTGTTGGTGTAGTGGTTATGATTCTCGCCTAGTGATTCGGTGATTGGTGGTTTGAGCCATATCCCGGGATACAAGCAAGCTATTTACTGTGTCATGATGCAAGCATTTAGTTTATTTAAAAATAGTAAGAATATTGTATTCTGTATTCGCATATCTATTTAAAAATATATATATGTTTATACATTATATGTCCACTTTTTTGTATGTTTCATTTTATACGTGTTGTTTTGTATTTAATATATGTAATTTATATCGTTATCCGGAAGTTGGGTGTTGCACACACTATGCTTGAATAAACTAATTATTATTAAAATAAAATGAATTAAGGGGCCTTCTTAGGATAATGGGCATGATATCAGCTTCTAACAGAGAGCGCTCCGGTAATGATGGTCAAACCGACGGGTGCCCGTCAAATTACGAAAAATCAGTTGCCAAACATACATGCAATCAGATACAAATCTAAAATAACGGTTAATGTGTCACCGGTTACAATACCATCGCTAGGCTCCGGGTTCGATTCTAGGTGAGGTCAAAAAGTTTTTTTCCTAAAATTTTGTGATTTACGTTATGCATCTAATCCTCCAATATTTTGAAGTATATAAAACTAAACAGAATAAATAAAAAGAGAAATTCAAATATTACGATGATTACAATGTCGGTTTACGAAAAGTCTTCACTTGACGGGCAATTCGATCAGGAATAACAAGAATCCTGCACCTTTGAAGATTCGTGTCACCGCCGGCGTGCTTCTATAAGGGCCGGTTGTTTCAAGTTGGATTAAAGTAAGCGTTCTTTAAAAGCATAGATTTTTACGTTCTCCACCAATCAGACGATCCGTTTTCGTAAAAATCTATGCTTTGCTCGACCGCTTACTTTGATCGAACTTGAAACAACCGGGCCTAAGTATCGCATTGGTAATGGATGCACATACCAACATGGCGGAGAGCATAATAGTTACCCGCGCACCAGGATCGGGCGGTCGTGGTTTTGATGTGGTTTCTGGAGCGCGGGACAGAATAACTTATCCGCAGCAGAACCTCGCCGACTTTATTCATCACCCCTGAAGGATCTGCATCCGAGAGAGCCGGACTCTCGGGGTAATTAAATGAGGCTTCGTCCGGCCGCGGGAAGGGACTCTAGTCGTGGACCCTGCCACAGAGGACAACCATTAAGTTAATGTTAATTACTTCTAAACTTTAACCAAGGGTCCCCGCACACTATCGATATTATTGATCACCAAAACGCCTTCAATTTTATTGATCATGTGAGGATAAATATTGTAAGTGTCCTAAAATGTTATTTATGTTAGTATATAACCACTTAAAATGACTTTTTTCTACCGGTGTAGAGACGTAACCCATCTCTTCGTCAGTACTACAACAGCATTTAAATATCACTAGGCAATACAACCATAGTATTATTTACACACCAACACCTTCACAAAATAGTCTTCACATGCGTGCTACTCTAACCAGAGGTCAACATGCACTAATTTTCTTATCAAAAAGGATTAAGAATTTGAGTAGAGGAGAGAGGGAGACGGGGTGGGCTCTATAGGGGGTGTTGACAAATCTTGGGTTTTACCTGATCATTTTAAATCAAACAGAGGACTGTAGGACTGGAGGAATATTAGATTGTATATATACTCTAAGAATATTCTTAATATTATTTTATGGAATGGAAGTATGAACACTTACTGAAGAAGGCAACTTGAAGCTTTCGAGATGTGGATCTAAGAAGAATACTAAAAATAATGTAGACGGAGAGAGTTACGAATGAAAATGTTATGCTTCAAAACTTCAAAATTTTAGGACATGCGGACATAGGACCAGAGAAATATGGAGTAAGAAATAAAGATGTTGCATCTCATAATGTAGGGGAATATTGGCGGAAGTCGGGGCTCTGGAAGAAGTAGAACATCATGGCCGAAAAAATATAAGACATTTGTTTGGCCAGTCTACGTAAGAGTTACACAATTTTCTTATATAAATATGTTATCTAAATAAATGATAGGTATGTAGGATTATATATTAGGTCCTTACATATGAAACTGGCGTTTAGTATGGGAGGAACATAAAGCCGATTTTTTTTTTATTATAATATATTTATTTAATCAAAGTATGTACCATTGCTATTTATGCACTTTTGCCATCTCATAGGTAGTTCATCGATCCCTTTACTAAAAAAACCATTCGGACGGGAATCAATAAAATCTTTGAAGGCGGTTTGGACTGCCCCATCGGAGTTTAATTTTTTCCTTTGCAAGAAGTTATCCAAATTTCGAAAAAAATGGTAATCTGTTGGGGCAAGGTCCGGAGAGTACGGTGGATGTCTTAGACATTCCAATTGAAGCTCCTCTAATTTGGTAGCCGTCTGTTGTGCAGTGTGTGGTCTAGCGTTATCATGAAGCAGCAGTGGCCTAGAGCGATTAACCAGCCTCGGTTGTTTAGCAGCTAGCTTTTCCATCATGGTTTGCAGTTGCTGACAATAGACATCTGCCGTAATCGTCTGGCCAGATTTAAGAAAGCTGTAGTGAACGACACCAGCACTAGTCCACCAAACGCTCACAAGTAACTTTTTTGGAGTCAATTTTCGCTCGGGGCATGGTTTGGCTGGTTAGGCAGGGTTCAGCCATTGCGATGAGCGCTTCCGATTATCGTACAGGATCCACTTTTCATCACAGGTAATGATTCGATTTAAAATCCCTTCATTATTGTGCCGGTTGAGTAATGCAACGCAGCAGTCAACGCGCGTTTGTTGATTTGCTTCACTCAATTCGTGAGGTACCCACCTTTCAAGCTTTTTCACCTTACCAATTTGCTTCAAGTGGATTAAAACAGTTTTATCACTAACACCGCAGCCTGCAGCTAACTCGGATGTGGTTTGCGATGGATCCGCTTCCACAATAGCCTTCAATTCTTCATTATCAACTTTGGTCTCCGGCCGTCCACGGGGCTTGTTCTGCAGGTCGAAATTTCCAGAACGAAAACGTTGGAACCAAAAACGCACTGTGTTTTCTTTTGCGGCACCGTCGCCATACACATCATTAATCCTTCGAGCCGTTTCTGCAGCACTGGTGCCACGGTGGAACTCGTACTCGTAAATAACGCGATATTTCAAGTTTTTCATTTTGTAAACTGAGTGACGCAAAGAAAAAAACAATTGAGGAAAAAACAAATGAATTATAATTTTCAAAACACAAATACATGAGTAAATAGCTGTATAAATTTGGATTTGGAATTCCTAACCAAAGAGAAGATATTTGAGATCAAATTTGCCAGTGCGGCAAAACGCCAATTTCATATGTAAGGACCTAATACTAATATAAGTTTTATTATTAAATGAAAGAATTATCGAATAGAAATGAACAATGAATATTTATATTTAAATCCATTCCAAAAATATTTAAGAGGTGCTGGGTGTCGATTTTAGTATCTCTAGCATGTACACTGGCTACTTATCTATGGATCATAAATTATATATTTATGTGAAAAATTGGTTAGTGAAAAAAGTTAATTAATCATTAATTGGTAAATAAAAATGATTATCATTAAAAAAATATGTTTCTCTTTTAGCATAGAACATTAAAAATAGAAATAATTCTTACAAAATAGAGACTAGTAAAATTTCGGAACATTATGTAAGAACCTTTTCGGATATTTGGTATCATTGTTGACACAAACAAGGAAGAAATACATTCTACATATATGTTTGCGTGGAATGCTACGTTTGCCTCAGACATATACTGCGTCATCTCGAGTTAGTGTTGTTAATTAACACGTGAAGCCGTTTAATTTATCGTTCCCAGTGTTATAATATGAGGGGTATAAAAGCAAAGGCAGCAATATCCCATTGCGGTATTTCTGAGATAAATATATAAAAAAACTGTGACTACTCAAGGAAATTTCTCTGGAATCTATGAAACCTATCTATGAAACCTACAAGGTCTTAGTACATCTTATTTCCAATAAGATGTACTAAGACCTGCTGAAATAAGAACTACTTCTGCTTCATCGGCGGAGTGGAGATGATCCTCTTCACACTTCTTCCGTGAGCACTGCTCCTCTCTCTAACACGTCGTTTACGACATTCTTAGAATGTACAAAAGTCTTAGATTCATTGTAGTCACCACCATCCTTCCATGTCCTAACACCTTTTGTTAAAAGATCCTACGAAACGGCGATCGTGTTAAAAAAATCAATGTATGATTTGTAATAAAATCTTTTAACCACAATGAGAGCACTTTCGAAGGTTGCTCGCCTTGGACAACCTTCCAAACCGAGGGCTGTAACCACCCTCCGTTTAGTTTCCAAGAAAACTTTATCATCGAAGTATGCAAAAGCAACAAGCTCTTCAAACAATGAAAACTGTCATTTTCCGAGTTCTTTTTAACTCACTTCACAAGGAAACACCATTATACAGCAAGATCGTACATCAGTCTAAGAACAGGAAGTTATTTCGTTATTTCTGAAAAACTCTAGTTGTGATAATAACACCTTTAAACATGCTTTCTATTATTTAAAATACTACGAGGGTCGGGAGAGGAATGTGATGAACCTATCTACGGCTTACTGATGCTGCATGCAGTGACATCTTTGCATGCAGTGAAGCATTGCAGTTATTGCCTAAATGGCGCACATTTTTAAAACTTTGATTAATGGTAGCGACCCCTAAAATTAATATAAATGAAAAATAAAAAATACCTGCATATTTTTTGGTTATAGAAAGTATATAAAAGTGTGCCCTGATAAAAAATTTAAAGTTTTTGAAGCAACCTTATATTTATGTTTAAAATTTTGCGTGAAAACCCCCTTTTCCCTTCTTGTAGAGTGCAGAGGTCAGTGAAGGTATACCGAAGACCCATTGGAGGAGGCTCTATTGCTCGTATATACTGCCTGCGCAGAACGCACCGCCCAACGTCAATATCAATGATTCAAGATCGTAAAATGATTAACCTCAAAGAGAAGTCGATGGTAATTGAATGAGAGACGTACGAATTGGAATTACTACTTCTGAGTCTGGTTCTAAGTGTTAATAAATAGCGTTCTCTGCCAGACGTCCAGTAGGCCATTACAATGGATATTGTTTATCAGCGTGTAGGACTGACCCAGAAGACATCTTTCACCTCGATTTATGGAACAAGCTCAGAGAGCCTGAAGGAGAATGTGATGAGGGAGTGGTGGTACCACTGATATGGTGAGAAGCAAGTCGCCTGCCCAACTAACACGCAATTTAATAGGAATTATAAAAGGACAATACCCCGTTTGATCGAGGTGCCTTTGGTCTGTATATAAAATGAGGGAGTATATAATGGGCACACAAAGCTTATAAGTATTTTTATTTTATATTTTCTAAAGCATTTACAATATGAAGATAAGGCAAACATACATACATAAAATATATAGATAAAATATGTTATAAGAAAGTTGTCAAAAAATCAAATATAAACGCTCATTGTTGTTCTAAGAAATGATCAAAACTGTATCATAAATATAAAAAGTAATAAATCTTTATACACTTAAAATAAACATTATTAATGATTGACCATAAATAAAGAGAGATAAAGCATAAAGCAAAAAAAAAAGAAACAGATAATAAGCCTTCATAACATGAAAAATAGCAGTGTCGAAGAATATACGAGTGAAACATAGAAAAATACAGAATAATTAAATTTAATATTAAATGAATAGCGAAATATTGAGCTAAGCGAGGTGTACATAAAAATGGAAGTAACCAGAAACATAGAAGTAAAGTGAAATAAACCTAAATATTAAGCAATATATTATACACGAAACTAGGAGAATAACATCAATATTATAGGAGTATCCAATAACTCAATAAATATTGTGATAATTTCGTAAATGGCACTAACATACACAAATATAATATTATAAACATAATCTTATGAATTGCTTTGAATGGTAAAAGAAGCATTGAGTCATCATAGTATAATTGAACACAGATGAATAACTCAATAAATTTTAATATTTATTTTTAAATAGAAACATATTTTATTATAAATTAATTATTTTAGAACGAAGTTCATTTATATTGAAAACAAATTAATTTAATCAATTAAGATACTACCAAGATACGGAACTTTTCCTTACCAGGGAAATGCGTTATGTTATGTACGTTAAAAAATCAACCGCATCGAAGGTTGTTTATTGTATAACAACGAATTATTTTACAAAATTATTATCGTGTATAAAATGAGGTAAAAAAAAATATATAATTCTCTACGTAACAATATCCGTCACTAATGCTACCAGATGTCTCTAATAATAATTTACTATTAGAGACATCTGGTATAAAACAAAAAACCTAATTCTCTTTTTAATAGTGTCCTTCACTAACGTCATGAAGAAACTACGCTACTCTAGATAGTACTGTTCTCACAGATTTAATCTGTCGATGCGCCTGGATCACCCGCGGAAAAGATTAAATAGAGAGTTAGTGAAAACAACGGAGAACTAACCACACGAGAAGGTAAAATGCTCAGTGGATGGCGGATGACGATGGATGATGAGATTAAAAAACCGATTAAAATTAAAATTGTCCTGTGACGCAATTTGATTCCAAGAGATTTGTTCGCAAATGGCAGAGTTGAAGCTGTATTAGCATCTAGCTTCGTGCTGTCCATCTGCCCAAACACGGAGGTGGACGCGGCCGTGCACCCATGCACCCGGCCATGTACGGGCGAGGTGCATGCAGCTTCCGCTCCAATACATTATGTCAAAGCGTTGCGCCAGTAATTGCCATCGACATCGGATTGGGACCACGTGCTGGCGGCCAAAGGCGTGGCTGCACGGGGGCTCGTAGCACTGTACTTCCAGTTGAGACAGATCCTCACAATATCCTATTTTGAACCTTTGCCTATTTCGCGTTCATGGACATCGTGATCAATACGTCTTAGACTATATTCTTCAGATTTTTTTAAACCAAGCCTTGCAAAAAAGGATGTGAGGAACATTAAAATTGACGTATCTAAAACTATGTTTGCTGACAGGTAACATTAATATTTCACCTGTCGATGATTTAATACGAAACTCTCGAAACTCGAGCAGAGTAATATATAATTAAACTCGAGTAGAGTAAACATAGTTTAATAAACATCCATTTATAATGATCAACATGAATAATTTTTATAAAAATAATGCCAATTTCATCACTAATATAGGTATGAGGAATCTGGCAGGCAATAACTGAATTTAGTTTTAATTTTTGGTGCAGTACGTTGTAAGAGCTGTGACATTTATTTATGATAGTGGCATGAATTTTAAATTTTTAACGATACATCAAGCCACCATGCCTAATTACTGTAGCGAAATACTTGTACAGATTTTTGACCTCACCAGAAATCGAGTACAGAACCCCTGAAAAAGTATGAGAAGCTAGTGTCATGCATACTAAACCACGAGGTCTAGGGTTTTCGCTACGGAAGTGACATGCTCACTGGGCTACTAGACTAGGTGACTTTTCGCGACAGAAGTGTTATGCTCACTAGCCTGTAGACTAGGTGACTTTTCGCAACATACGTGTCATGCTCACTGGGCTACTAGACTAGGTGGCTTTTCGTTACAGAAGTATCATGCTCACTGGCCTACTAGACTAGGTGACTTTTCGCAACCTAAGTGCCATGCTCACTGGGCTACTAAACTAGGTGGCTTTTCGTTACAGAAGTGCTCACTGGCCTACTAGACTAAGTGACTTTTCGAAACATAAGTGTCATGCTCACTGGGCTACTAGACTAGGTGACTTTTTGCTGATATGGTATAGAAGTGTCATGCCCACTAGACTAGTGAACTGGAGGCTTTTTGATACAGTCTCTTAATTGAGCCTCATGGTCTGTTGTAGCGTTAAAAATAAGTAACTTCAATGGTCATCAATATTGTAATTATAACATACCTGCCCGGAAAGCTAGGTGTTCTGGGTTCAAATCCCAGTAGCTGCCAAAATATTTTTTCGTTGATTTGATTTTTCTGCATGTCTTTCTAATTGATTAATAAATTTGGTTTTTCATAAATATGTTCAGGACTTTATATCGAAAGTAATGTTTTATAATCAAATTCTACATATAAAAGTATTCTCCAACATATACAGCCTAGATTTCTTCGTTTACGGCTTACGGCAGTGGCGTAGCTAAAAAAAAGAACCATAATGTTAAACGAAAAAAAGGCATTGGTCAATGAAGAGTTAAATGGTATGTATCTATGTATCTGTTTATATACAAGATGTACAAATATTTAACGATAAAATCAAAATGGTCTCACATTGTATTTAAACATTCATGAAAAAAAGTGTGTGATACGAAGCACGGGCACTTGGGTATGAACAAAATTACCGCACTAGTATCCATTACCTGGAACAAGTGATTGTCAAACTGTTATTTTAACCGGTTACGGTACTAATATTTGAGTATCTGATTTTATGTATATGATAAGTAAATGGGATACAATTGTTGTCTAGCACCGATGGTTGTCTTTCGAATTGCAAACTATCAGTCGAACCCAATTTCCGGTTATTCCAAAATGCCACTCTTTCCGAAAAGGCTGGGCAGTTTAAACGTTAATAATCGTCGATACAAATGCTTCCCCCTCTCCACTGAAAGGGTATAAAACCGTATGCTAGATCGCCGGGCAGGTAAATCTGTTCGGAAAATATATCCGGGGGTCCTTGCCTTCCTCGAAGGTGTCCGGGACGTATCCCAGCGAACCTAGAGAGTCAGATCACCACCTACGGAGAGTTTTCTCCTGCTGAACCAAATAGGTACCTATTAGAACTTGTGTAAAGTTAGAGCTGGGCCGAGCTTTCGTGAAGCTCGAGTCATGGCGTGTGATGGATACCTGAAACGCCAGCCTCTGCAGAGTCATCTCCAAGACGTATTATCGCCTGAGACTTCATCGTCCTTGCCATTGAGCTTTTCCTGGTAAGGGCTTTTCATGGCAAACGTTCAGTGAAGATACCACCATAATATTGTAATGTGACTATCCCAGAAATAAATTGTTTGCTTTAGTCAAACTTTATCTATTATTTCTACACCTTTGCCACTTGCAAATCAATACTGAAACATTTGGTTCTAACTTAAGACCAACGAAATCACTGTAGGCATACATCGATATTGTTTTGATATGAGGAAAATTGTTTTAAATTTTATAATTTTCTTTTTGCTATATTGGATTAAAAAATAGATTAATCCATAGCGTTGAAATGAAAATTAATCCATACCAACTATATTATAGAGCGCGTACCTTTTGGACTGCCATCTATCGTGGACCCCAATGGCGCGTTAACTGCTTTGGCGTAGTTACGCCACTGGTTTCGGGATGTGATGTATTGAGATAGATGTGATTTATACGAGACTTGTTTCTGCCGCGTATCTGCTAATTGAATGTTCTGCGGGAAAATATATAATTATAAGTATTATGAGATTATCTCTTTCAAGACAAATATTATTATCGCCGTGTAAGTGACGTTATGTTCAGTAAACATATAATAACTAGCTAGAACTCGTCCTAGGACGCCTTAGATTAAGCGTATTTTTTAACTTATCAGATTTATTCTTTATGATTAAGAATTTTTTAGTAACTGGACCCATACCTGGACACATATCCACTGAAACCCTTGGACACGTACCCACTGGACACAAACCCCACATCAAAATGCCCCTGGACATAAGTCCTCTTGTAAAAAAGCCCTCGTAGCCCAGTGGGCACTACACAGGCTTCCTATACCGAGGGTTCCAGGTTCGATTCCCGGTGAGGTCCCAATTCATTTACGTGATTGACTCAAGTCCAAAGTGTTTTTGTGATGTGTTTTGCTGTAGTAATTGGGCCCCACGGCCCGTTGTAGATTAACGAAAAAATTCTGCGCTACCGAGGCACAATTAACCCCCGCCTTATGTTGAATTTAGATTTGTAATATTTCAGGGTAACTTTGGTTTAGAAAAAGTCGGTTTGACAAAAATAATATTCTACAAAATTATGCCACGGCTTCAAAGAGTGTTGACGCGCAGTATTTCCTGCAATTAGCCTGTCACACTCATGTGTCATTCCTTCATCTTTAACTGTTACCCCATATTAATTAAAAGCATGTCTTCAGGTACATGTTTTAAATTTCTCCCTCCTTAATATTTCCAGCAAACTTGATATACCGTTCGGAGCTAGATCACGTTTGTCGTTTTATATTTGTTTACCTTTTTGAATTGATAGTTGTATTTAAACTAGAGGAATACCAATTTAAATGCTTCGGTTTTCACATTAAACAACAGATAACTAAAAACCTTACGACCAATAAATTTTGTTTATGGTCTTTTGTTAATGGGCTTCGTTCTCGTCACTTCGAAACTTACTATTTTTAAACTACTAAGCATAGTGCTTTTACCGACCTGTTTACCACACATCTGGAAAGAGGATAAAACCTCTGGTTAGATCAGAGATGGTGAAGGAAAATTCGTATTTTGTTATCTTAAATAATAAATCGTCGCATAAAATTTTTCCTACAGTATATTAGTCATTTATTATCTATGGAAGAAACGCGGAATGATTATTGTGATTGTGTGGAATATTGACGTGACACGTATTCCGTGTTCACATCTCTATTTAAAAAAAAAACATAAGGACGTCATTTTTGAGGGTTTAAAGCTAGTCATATATTTTATGTATAATGATTTATTTCCTTTTTGTATTTCATATACGGCATTATATATTTGTTATTATTAAGTTAGGTTGTACTAAGTTAGGTTATTCATCTCTAATTCTTGGTAAAAAATTATATTAGTTTCTTCTTCTTAATAATAGCAAAGTAATTTTGTGATGACATTATTAATATAATTAATAAAATATACTTAGTTGTCACTTTTTTCATATTGAAAATATCTACATCTTTCAAGACCAATGGCCCCTTCGTCAAGATACAATTATATAGTAACAAAAATTAAATTCAAAAATTGAAGTATAGACAATCAAATTATATTAGTTTCATTAAATACATGATAATACTATCTAACAAAAGGAACGAGAGGTAAAAATAATGTAAGAATGAAAGTGTGAAAATAGTGTAGGTACGAGGGGGCAGTAGCTATTAATATAAATATGAAACGTGTCAATAAAAACTATGTAAACAAAATGCCGAGCAAGCTTAGTTAGCCGAGATCCCCGCCGTTCTAGAAGGTTCGTCGAATGGAATTTTCTTATCAAGTGCGCGAGTGATAACAGCATTTGCAGATTTCTATATTAGCGGCGATGACTAGTTTTCTGGTTTACAACAAGGTCACGGGGCCTCCGAATTCCTGGCATACCTCAGCTGCAAATATTTGCACGCGGGTTGGTGTTCGGCGTAATTAGGTGTTGGCAAAATGTAAAGAAAACTGCAGCCAACGTGTACACAGCATGCCTAATAAATTCAACGACGCAATAAAAAGAAAACATTATATTTCTAAAAACACACTCATTGTATTAATTTACAGAATAATACTCATTAATGTGTACACGAGGTAAAAAAAACGTCGGATTATTAGGAACTCCCTTTACCTATAGTATTCCGGGAGTTCCTGATTTTCACACGTTTGTTTTATAATAGTTAAAGATATTCCGTTTTACTTACTTTCTTATAAGCCGTTTCTCCGGGAAGGTAGGCAAAGGATAGAGCGCCACACTCTTCTGTCACCTTCGTACATCTTCGCATACAAGCTCGACGATTGTTGTGGCTCCTAACCGGAAGATTGTCCAGAATCTGGTTAACCTGGTCATGCCGTGTCCCCTGCAGTCGTCCTCTTTTATTGGTGCCGTCAACAATTGCGTCAAATATTTTTTCTTATCCATTCATTCCCCATTCATTCGCTCAATACGCCCAAAACATTTGAGTGACCTTTTTTTGATTCTATTTAGGTACGGTAGGTATGCTAGGATCGGCTTCATTTTTTTTAACATTTTCATTCTTTACTCCATCATAAATGGATTTGCCATACATATACCTATACATATACTTCTAAATATTCTGATCTCCGCCGCATCAGTCTGCTTTCGTTCCTTTTTTGCCAGCTGCAGGCTTCACTTCCGTACATCAGTGTTGGTACCAGAAATCTATGGTGTCTTGTCGCGGTAGACATGTTTCTATTTGTAATTATTGCATTCTAAGTACCGTTCACCTTATTCCGCAGTCACTCTCCTCTCGATTTCTCAGCTTTCCCTCTTCTCTTAAATATACTTCCCAAGTACACAAACTCATCTACTTGACCGAAAAATGAATTGCCTATTAGTATTTCATGCGATGTCTTACTTTCTTCCTTCTTCGATTTATTCCGTTTTAACGTTGTTTATAGAATAAAATATAGTCACGTGCTTTGGGTTTCGTATTTTTTTTTAAAGGACTGAATATTATTATACAGAATTGTAGCACAATATTGGGTACAAAATACATAAAAAAAATATTACGTATTTCAAACTAAGCACACTTTCATAACTATTCTAATACTTGCACTCCAATTGTGTTTTATTTTGAAATCACTCAGCTACACTGTGGATACTTCCTCTCAGAAAGATCGGTCATATTGCCCACGATCTTCGAGTAAGCCAACGAGTCTCTAAGAAATGTTGCGAACGAGCGAAAACCGAAAATATTCTCCTCACATGTCTCAGAGATTGAGACACACAAATATCATCAAAGTCTCTTTCGTGGGCACGGGCCATAAGGAAATGAAATACAAAGGAAAACGAATTTAAAAAAATCTATAACGATTTAAATGAGACCATATTTTATTTTGAGGCCGATGTCGATGTGGGAGTTGTAGACCAAGTGACATCTTTGGTTTATTACCGCTTTTATTGCGAGGAGTGGCCATTGAGTTGTAGGATATTTCAATATGAAAATAAATTTTAAATGTATTGAATTCGAAATGTCAAGGGAGGGTGCGATGGGCATGCGGTACAAGGTTCACAGTTCCGTAATTCTGATACAGGGTTGTCCTCAAGTCACTTCAGTTTGTATGTTTTATTTAAAAAAAAATTTCATTATAATTTTTAACGCCACAATAGACCATGAATACCAATTAGTAGAGCAAAATACATCACAAGTAAATAAAAAATAAAATAATTCTTTTATAGGTTTGCTTTGCATATTTTAACATCACCCATACAGTATTCAAATATCAAATACGTTGTTTTAATGTTTAAAATAAAATGTTGAACGGCGTGTTATTTAGCTTATGCGGCTCTTGATTGTTAGTGACGTGATTATTAATTTTAATCGAAATAAAGACAAAATTTTGTTGAAAATTTTTTAATGTAGTGCCATTCACATTACGTAAATTTTGAATGTTTCAGAGCTCTAGCTAGTCGGAAGTTGGTGAAAAATCAATTACAATCAATCGATCAATCAATTACAATCCACCAAAACAAACAACTGACAGACAAAGAGAGTTAAATAAAAACATGTAAAGCATCCAAACATGAGAAAATCACATATGTGGGGTATAAAAGCAAAGGCAGCAATATCCAAAAAAAATTTAATGCAGTCATCTAGGATAACTAATTAATACGTACTGAATTCGAGATTTTATAGGAAACATAGCCTGTGAATTTACAGGAAACATGATTTTGGAAGGGATTGATACAATAAAATAAAATCTAAATTCAGTACATTAATTACATAAATTAGTAATCTTCGGTGATTGCAATCAAAATATTAATTTTTTTTTGGATATTACTGCCTTTGCTTTTATACCCCACATATATGCATTGTGGTTTTCCCTGTGTCGCTATGACCTACTACTATGACTACGGGGACTACCCATATAAACAGACTGGATTTGGTTTTACTAGCAGTTGTTTAAAACTTATAAAGTTAATGTTTTTATGTAAAACTTCATCGTAAATGCCTAAATCTAAAATATTTAGTTGCGGAAACCAAAGAAGCGGAGCTATAGTAATTGTAAACTACCCTAACTGAATCTTACCTAAATATAAAATAATCCTTATTAATCGCTTTTTTCCGTTTATAAATAAATATTATAAATATAAAAATCATTTGTATTAAATAAAAAAATATTACATTTTGATATAAAGTAAATCAATATTAATAAAATAAAAATAAAATAATTTATTTTGCGTGAAATATTATTTAAAAACAAAACAGTTGATTTGATTACAAAACATGATGATTGATTTATTACTCTAGTTATTTATTGAAATATACAACAGTAATTAATTTTTACATACAATAAAACTTATTTTAACAATGGGAATGACGCCGGTATTAGGTAATTTTTGATTTTTTATTAATTTCTAATTTTTCTAGAGCATACAGTTTACGACCCTTCGCCTCTCGATTAGGATCCTAACATTATTTTGGTCAAACAAGTGATCATGTTCAATACAGTGGTCCGCCATCTCCGGTATCCGGATAGTCCTCTGAATGCTCTTAGATGTTCTTTTATTCTTGCGCCTATATCTCTACCACATTGCCCGATATACATAGCGTCATAATCATTGCATGTTATGTTATAGGTGCCACTCTTATCCACACAATCTTACTTATCTTTAAAACTGAAGAGTAATTTATTTAAATTAGAATTTGTGTAGAAAGCAGTTTTAAAATTGTTTTTTATAAGATTGCATATTTTATTTGAAATATTCCCAATGAAAATTAATTTCCTTCAAGTTTCTGTGGATTTGGTTAAGCCAGGTGTATAAGAATTTCTTTAATAACGATTTATTTTTCTTTTTAAGTATGTTATATATTAGTATTATATTCATTATTGTAAGCTAATTGTTTGATTATATTGATTTCATTATTATATGATGTTTTATCTAGTGGAATACTTAAAACCCTACGGATCAGCCATTTTATGTGAATATGGATGAGCAGAAGAGGCATGGATAAGAGTATATCCGTACATGAAGGTTTTCTATAGATATTAAATTTGAAATGGTTATTAACAGTGGATAAGCTTAGGTCTAAGAAATTTAATACATTATCGCTTAGGCTTATATAACTCAAATTAGTGGAATAAATCGTTGTGTATAAATCATTGTGTTAATCATGAACTTCCCACTCTGTAAACGAAACAACGCTAATTTATTAAATATTGTTATATTGATCATTGGGCAGATACTTCGGATTAACCGAGTAGTTGACGCTATTGGCCAACAATAAATAGCTTTTGCACAAAGTGCTTAATGTCTTTTCATTCAAAATTAATGGAGACAGTAAGAGGTCCATAATTAAAATCTTCAGAAAGTTATGAATTTGTACGGTGCATGCATCAATTTTTATTATCATTGGTCAATATTTTCCGCCATATCATGGTCCACATCTCGTACGTAAATTCTTTAAATTCATTCGCTAACCAAAGTTTTGTATATTGAGAATGAAAAAAAAAGATATTTCACACAGAGTACAGAATATGTACTAACTAGGAAGGGGATCACAGCGGAAGAATGTACTCCCTTGCATATGTCATATTTATACCGCAGTTATTTTTTACGTATAAAAAATATTAAAAACTGGTTAGTAAAAGGAGTTAAAAGTTCCACAATACCAGCTACAAAATCTATGTAAACTATGTCCCTGGAAGGATTATAGATGTCGCTAGCATAGTTTATTCGAATATATGAAAGAAACTTATTTAGAAAATATATACAAATTTCAAACGTGTTTTTACGGTGGAATTGGTGAACGTTACATTATGTAAAGTGATCACTTAAGCCAGCTCATAGAGGTCATAAACCCCGGGCTACCCTATAAAGATCCCCATACATGTTTCCCATCTAATTTTTTCCCATATAAAAAGCTTTGTCTCTGTTCGATTTCTATAATTTATCTCATTTAATAAAGGTTTGATGAGCCCATTGATTTTTTAAAAATTGATTTATCCTCTATGCTCTGTTATCAAAATGTCAATGCTCTGTATAATAAAAAAATAATACTTTCTTTCGATACTCAAACGCGCGTTGAAATAATTACATTAAAACACAAAAAAAAACTTGTTTCCTGAATTAAATTATTCATACCTACTGAAGTAATATAAATCACAAATATTCTTTATGAATAGTTCAACATGCCGTATATATTATTCAAAAAGAATTTACAATGTTACACTATAAACTTAATTGAAAGAGAAATTTTAATACGGACAGTGAAAAATTGATTAAAACAATTATTTTAATTTGTTGTCGCCAATGTATAACTTTCGCCAGGCGTTACTGCCAAATTTTGTAATATTTTATAATTATAATTGAATGTTGTCTTGTTATATTGAAATTTTATTATCCACTTATCTATATGGTATACTAAAATAATTTAAGTATATTGCGATAAACAACGCTACAAAAAAACTAAAAATGAAAAATCTTGAAGGCTTGTCAGAAATTGTGCTGTTACAATGTGAAAACCTGGCAATAATGACTTTTTTTTAAAACTTCGACAAAAAACTTAAGTTGGTAAGTGATTGAATTGTATTGGTATGTACGGGTATTGAATTGTAGTAAATATTCTTCTTAGTCTAGTGGTTAAAACGCTTGCCTGGTGATCCTACGGTAGGAGCATGAGCCTTATTCATAACCAGCAAGTTAATCCTATTTTTAGGCCTTAAGCTTGTTTGAAAATAGTAGGAATATTGATGACGTATTTCATGTATACTATTATATTCAAAATAAATAAATAATCATTGAAGAGATCAGAAGGACCTATTTTGCGTATGCAACGTTTGATTGTTTCACTTCAAAATAGGACGTCCACACAGTCCACTCCAGTACCAGATAACTATTTTGTTAAGAAAACACGTGCCTGAAGTTATTAAAAATATGACCGACATACAAGAAGGCAAGAATTATTTCATGCCATTTCATCCCAATTATAATAATTTCGTTGTTTGTCCGTCCATCCGTAGTTGTTTCCTCATAGCAATTTTTTTTTCTTATTTTTAATTTTGTTTTCTTTTTTTTATATAAATAAATAAATACTTATTCCTTAGGAACCGACAATTCAGATATAGGTTCAAAGTTTCCAAGATACAGGATAAATTTAAATTTGAATAAATCACGCATCATCTATTTTCATTCTTTTAAAATAGACGCGATGAAAGTAAATTTCTGTTTTTTTTTGTATTTTTATAATGTCTGGAGGTGCATTTAAAATATAAAAGTGACTCCCAAGCCATTTGCCATTTAGTGGATGGTGTAGATCAGCTTCAAATATTTTATTTGTTTGCTTGATAATGCATGAAATCTCCCGTGGTCTCATGCAATTATAGCATCAAATAGAAATTTTGGATAGTTTTAAAAATGATTTATTAATAATTATTATAAGTGAATTAAATTAACATTAATTTTAAAACAAAAATACACCGAGCGTGGCGTACATAACCGATAGATATCACGTGTCAAGTGCATTGTTGCATTACTGTTTAGCGTCATATATAACTTTGTGACTTTCCCGCATAGACATCGTTCACGCACAATATTGACGTGTATCGGTATACAATACATCCTTGAAGGGCCATGGACAAGATCGAACTGTTATTCGATAGAAGATATGTACATAATGAAATGACACTTATTTTCTCTGAATTAATTGAAACTAAAGATTAAAATCAAGAGTTTATTTTCGAACCAGTTAAATATTATTGAAAATGTTAAAAAATCGAGAGAGCCAAAATTGTCCAGTCTTTCTTTTTTAAAAAGAGCACTTCCTTAAGATATAACGGCACAATTAATCTTATTTGTAAATTTCAATATTTATTTTCTCGGTGCGCATGCTCATTGGCGAAACTTGTTCCGCCACTTGTGATAGGATTTTTAAAATTATAATTGCAGATAATGCGATTACATACCAGTCCGTGCTACGGGTGATGTCTTCATTTAAAAACGAGATTCGCGCCATGATTAATGGTACGAAGTGAAATTTTCAAATAAATAAATTATTGCTTATATAATTTTCGTCGATACGACTATGTCACGTGTCGGTGTGGCGTTGTTGAAAGGGGTTATTGAAAAAAATTAATCCTGGCCCGTACTGATTCGATTTTACAGGTACCTAACTAGTGATCAAAGTTTCTTCTGCGTGAACGCGTTTGAAGGTAGAAAAAAACTAATTGCTTGTGATATTAGACCGACCGATTAAAATCATCATAAAGTACGTAATTCTCTATGAAACAGTGTTCGTCACTAACGCCATAAAATAATACTCTGTATTATTACTCGTATATTATAATATATTGTCGAAAAATTGTCTGAAGATTTTGCCATTAAAGAATTATTAAAAAAAAGAGTAGCTTGTTGGACTTGTGGTTAGGACTCTCGCCTCGTGATTCAAAGGTCGCGGGTTCGAACCTCACTCCAGACTAGCAAGTTAGTCCTATTTTCATAGCACAAGCCATATACAAACATATTTTATGCAAAAAATGTTGATATAAAGAAAAATTGTATTTGAGAATTATGCGTTATTATTTGTATATCGCTGGGACATTATAACTACTAATTAATGGAAATGTGAAATACAAACATGTAAAAGTGTGCCATTTTTGACGGATTGAAGGTAGTCAGATAAGAACTACGGGTGTCGTAAAGAAAATCCGTTATATCCCTGTATACATTTCAAACGCAGCCAAGATGACCTCTTTCTATGTCAAATGCGCTGCTTTGTATTTTACTTAGCATAATAAGTCGCACGATATCATATTTCTCATTGCTGAAAATATCTCCCAATGTTGTAGATTTCCTTCGTTTCGTCACGAGATGTTATATTCAGAAAAAATTACAAGTAATCGATGATTTTACACATTTTACAGCTTTTATACTAAAATTAGATATTACTTGGGGGTTCTAGAATATTGGAAGCGTCTAGACAGGATATTACTTATTTGACATTTGACTAACACGTCATTACCAGAGACAAAATCGTAGCGAAAAACAGTTTGGCCATCGCGTTGTAAACCGAGTGATAAATATTGGGTGAGTTTCTATCGACAAGCAAGAAATTTTTCTAGTACAAACGTGAGCGAAACGTGCGAAATCGTACAGAATATTCGGGAAAGTGATCGCTGCAATAGAAACAGCGTAATGTAAAGTGTTCTTTGGACGAGTGACTAGAGATATTTAGTGCGAATTTAGAAATTGGATAAAAATGTATGAAATATTCTAGAAAAATTTAGTTACTGTAAATTTAAGAGTAGTGCTCCGAATAAATTTGTGTCCAGTAACTTTGCGTAATAAATTAATGTTTAAATTATTTTAGCATTTATTTGCCTCCCGCAGTCATTTGATAGTTTTAACAGTTTTTTTTTACTTATTCGTGCGCTTACCAAATATTTATTAAAAGTTTATTAATCAAGCAGATCTTATTGGTTATGCCGGATTTTTTTTGAATACACGCACCAAAAGTTAATCAAGTCGGTAATGTTTCATTCGAAAGAAAATTTAGTGCTCTACAAGGTTTTGTCGTTGCTATTATATTAGGTACATCTATTATTTAATTTAATTAAAGGTCTTGAATATGGATTCTTATGTAGATAAATGTGAGTATTTTCGACATCTTCGTTAATACTGGATGATTTTTCAATTTCTGGATGAGTCGTAGAAGTATCGAAATACTTCTAAAATGTTGGCAAGAGATTGGAAATAATGAAAAAGAATACATTATATTGAAGACATATTAACATAATTAAAATTTTCTTGTTGTGTCCTCTCTATTTCAAAAACAGGACACAATTTATGTTAATATCCAATATCTAGAAGTCGAATCCAATCTTTTAATGGTGGATTCTTCAAATGTCCAGATCTTGAATCCGTAGACCAGCAAAAGCGTAGAATTTTATTGCCCTCCAACAGGTGCTCAGACTTATGTCATATTAGAGGTGTATTATTTATCAAATAAAGCTAGAGATTTAAATATATAAGGTTAAAGATTTAAGAAATGAGTTTTAGACTGCAACACCATCTATTCCTTGGTTCACCGGGTAGGTAGGTTGTTGGTACAAACCACAGAACACAATATGGGTTGTAACGTACAGCACCGACACACCACTCGTGGCCTTAGACACCTTCTGCAAACTCACCAGCGATAACTCTACAAACTAGCGAGTGCAAAGCAGCAGAAATGAATCAAGAATCCTTCAAGAGTCCTTTTGCATGTACATAAAAAGATAAACACTCGCTATAAAGTCTCAAAATGTACTTGGAGCGTGATAAGATCTAACTGGAATTCAAACCCGGTGCCAAAAAGTCTAAGTACTGATAGTAAAATAGGCGAATATATAAAAAGGATAAATGTTATATTAGGGGACAATTTTTATATACAATTGAATTGAGTTTTGCGTTTTTGGGTATGGAGAGTCACTGGAATAGTCCTTCGAAGATGTGGAGATTGAACAAAGATTTGTGGTATATTGCAGTGTTTATGGGTCGCGGTGGAAACTGATCCACGTGCCCAGAAACAATGGAAGCGGCGTGACCCCGGACGGGGAAATACATCTAGCGCTGGGTAGGACGCCAGACCGAAAACCAAATTCCACAGAGATCTTTTTGAATATGTAACCGTTCGTGTTGAGCGCCTGCTTGCACTTGAATACCAATTGGAGGCGGAATCTTGAAAGCCAATCTGTTCGAGCAGTTTTGTCATAGAACGTGGGCGGTTCAGCATTGTGAATTTGGACTATTGAGAGATCTTCAATTTAGAATAACTATTGAATCCGACACAGATTGCCGAAATCGGGAATGAACGGAAGGATGGGTAAAACGGGAACGATTGGTAGACTTGATAAAATATTTGGAGAGAACAGGAAGCTTGACTTACCTGCCGTAGTTTCTTATTTTTTCAAGGATCGAACATCAACAAAAAGAAGCAACTACACTATACCACACTTATGCATCTGTTGGTGCTTCGAAAGCGACGAGAATGAAAGTTTCACCCGAGGAGGCGATAAATATTAAATGGACTTTTAAGTCGAGATATCATATGTGAACTGATTGAGAAGATAGGTTAGATGAAGAGAACGGGGGGGGGGTATGTCTCGACGTCGTATAGATATTGTTTTCTCATAGAAGAACCCTTCCGGCACCGAGCAGATAGATTAGGTTTTTAATGTTTACGAGACTAAACTTTATATTACAAATACGTATACATATTTTTAAATATGCACATAACCTAATCTGTCTTTGTAGTTTGTTATTTATCAGTACTTTAGTTTTAAGAGTATCTCTCATCATCAGTTGTAATTAATAACTAATCAAAAACAAGTCAATCCATTCGGGTAGGAGGTCGGGGCATGGAAGAGGGAGGTTTTTTAGTCGTAAAGGGAATTATGGGCAGTAATGTAATTACTTTCTTACAAGTTTTCTTACAAGTTTTTTATTAGATTTTTCTTCCGAGGTTTCTACTCTAGTAAGGTATTCATTACTAATCCTTTATGAAGTACAAATTTTATACATTATACAAAATTTTATACATAATACATGCATATACATTTATACAAAAGTTACATGTTTGTAATTTCTTGCTAAAACAGGGCTACCGCAAATGTACGATTCTCGGTGAATTCTCTTACAATGAAGCAGCAATAAATGAGAACGCCTTTTATATGTGGGTACATCTATTTATTTTAATATTTTATTACAATTTTAAATATCACCACAACAATTATTATATAAGGTACTGCAATAATAATAATTAAAATCGAGGATTATTTATAACATATCGTCTCTCAAACATAAACATTTAGATATCTGCATTTTTACAAATATTTAGAAAATTACGTTATTTACATAATTATAACACCATAAAATACATTGTTTGAAAAAACAATATGATGAAGTACGTTAATGGAATTAATAATAAATATAGAATTATAATATAGTACGCTATTGATTTTTGAAGATAATTAATCTGTTGAAATGTTGTCTCACTCTGACGGTAGGTTGTACCGCTGATTTGATCAGAAAGTGTAGCCTGACATCTAAATATTTAGAAGCAACTGCCTTAATTACGTGAGCAGTATGGTTCTCCAGCGGTGACTGGTCTAGCATGTGAGAAAGTAATATATTAAAACAATCTACGGTTAGGAATATTTTTAAGACCCTGTTGCCTAAATATTCTAATGAAAAGCGAGGATTCATTATTTTTCTTCAACTACGGTTAAGAGCTTCTCTAAAAACGCGTTCACTATGTGTGTAAATTAAAATAACGTCATCTGATGGATGTACTAACCCCCCTCGATCTTTTTGTGCAATTAATGAATTTCGAAAAGTTGTCTTAAAGCCAGTAAGGGCAGAAAGACAATTCTCACTTTAATTTTTTTATTTATGTGTCTGATAACAAAACCACAAATATAAATTATACGACTCTCCACATACTGACTGCACGTAAAATATATTGATTCAGGAATATCATCAAAAGGCAAAGTATTTTCGAAATTCAATTCACGTACGTCATCACGTACCTAATAATTTTAATTTGGAAGAGGAACAGTTTATAATATTGACAGAATTCTTTGAACTACAGTTTAATATATTAATTTAATCTAAAGGTAGGTTTTTACATAATCTTTGATTTCTGCGCGTATAAGTAATTTCTTGTAAACGGACTTAAATTGGCTAACGGTTGGGTTGTTATTATAACCCAATAATTCAATATGGTCTTGATTAAATTTGTACATCGTTAGATATTTTATCACTGGGGACTCTGACATTAAATACGTCTTAACTAATAATTGTAAACTTTCTATGCAAATTCGAAAACCCAAAAATCCCGTTTTTTTATTAGACTGAATAACTTTTACTCCATTTGGTAATTTTAAATTAGATAATTTTTATATTTTGGTTAAAATATCTGTTATAGCTGATATTTTTCCTCCTGTTTCCAGTCCTATTGGAACACCCCTTCATTTCACAACAAGGAATATCAATTTTTTGTATTATTTGCACGTAAATACACAATTATTGTCGAAAATAGGGAAAACAAATCTGACAGCTCTGCCGATTTCTGCACACATTTCAAATAATGAGTGCAAGAGAACGTTTACAAAGCAATTAAAGACATACCCGACCGGGTGATCTTTTTTGTCCCTTTTTCTCTTATGTGTTGTTAAAACTGAGTAAGCTCTATTTTACCACGCATACAGGTTTGGTAAAAATTTTAGCTATCCTTCTATGGATTGTATATACTCTAAGGCGGTTACAATCATTTTAGATCTGGAAACCGTTTTAATAGACGAAAATATACGAGAAGATTCGAGAAAGAATGTTCTCTGAAGACGAGAACAGTCGAGTTTGATAGCTGGCGAAGATCACAGAAGCGAGTGAATAGACAAATGGTGTATAATATAGTATATCAGAGACTGGTGGAATATTGTAGTGTAAATTGGGGCGAATTTTAGTATAGTGATCTAGTTAAAGTTGTGTCCAGTGAATTTACCTTTAATAAAAGATTTAATTATTGTTTACAAGTATTTTGTTTGAATCTCCACAGGAGCAAACTCGTGACAAAATTATAGTTGGCATTGTTAAGTAATAGAGGCTTGGAATTTCTGATGGATAGGAAAAATAATCTTTATACGTTGATGAGACTTCCCCTCAAACACTGAATAAAACAGCATCTGGCAGAATGAGGGTCTCCATGGTTTAACATCTATGGCAAGGGATTATGTATTTTGTATATGTAAGCCTGTGTATCTTTCTTCCGTTCACCTGTCAATGACTCAGAAATATCTGACATCACTGACCGAGGAATAATGGACAACGAAGGATTATTTAACTACAGCTTGACTACGATCAGAAACAAACAAAGATACGTATTTTCATGATTTTGATGATGTCGAAGAGTGCGTACAAGACATGTAAGTAAGCAGAGCCGCTACTAGTAAATGCGGGGCCCATAGCTATATCCGTTTTAATTCATAAAATCGAGAATCGAACAGTCGCGGTTGTAAAATATAGATATGGGCTCACCGGGAAAGAGAAAATGTGAAATGTATTGATTAATGTGCAAATTAAAATTGGATAAATATAAAAGTGTAGTTTTACAAGTCAGGACAGTTTTTTAAGCGTCTTTTGTGTCAATATAGCATTATTAGCTTCATTTTTTACTGTAATATGTATGACTTAGTCAATTTTTCGTGTAGCAGATGTTCATAGACTAACTTGATCAAAATGCATTCTCTTAACGGGGGAAGGAGAGAAGAGTAATTATGAAAAATGCAGTTCAGATCGGTCAAAAATTTAGGACCGCCAAATAAACATTCAATTCAATGTATCAACAGTTCTTTCTTATTGTTCAGTTATTTTACTTTTAAAATAACATTATGTTTTGAGCGGTTAGACGTCAGTAAGTTACATCGCAGATACATATGGTAACGTCTTATTTTTTTGGAAATATTGCATATTGAATTATCAACGCATTACTTTTACACACTGCAAAATTTATAGATTTCGATGGGTAGTCACTTAACATCAAATTCAAATGCAAAAAACTATCATTTTTAAGAGATTTGATGACCATTATTTATAAATAATTGAACGTGAGGCGTTCGCTTTGTGGAAATCCGTTTTAAATAATTATGAATTTTAAATAATTATGAATGAAAATACTATTTAGTTCTTTCCACCACTTTTATTTGATACGAGAGTATTATGACATGTTCTAGAAACTTCCTTCTTCAGGTGTGTGTAGACTAAAGTGTGTGGGAGTGTGCGTACTATATATGGGTTGCGGATCTAATGGAAGTGAGGGGGTTATATAGGTGATGGGAGAGAGGGAATATTGTGAGAAGGGGTGAAATAGAGGGTTGTTTTTGATTATTGACAGAATTATTTTGTGTATTTAATTTTTTATGAATTTCAAGTGTTTCTAAATTATTTTCTTTTAGTCCGTATATTTTTATTGTTCAATATATGATTGTTTTCTATAATTCGTTAGCATTTTGTGAAAAGTTACCCCTTCCACTTCCACTGGATCCACACCAGTAAATACACCAGACGCACACTCCCACATACTTCGGCCTTTGCTTACTTGAAGAAGAAGACGAATATTTCTGAAACATATAGTGATATTTTCTTATCAAATATAACTTTTGGAAAAAAAAATACAGCTTTCTTTCATAATGACTATTATTTACGATTTTTACACATTTTTTCAAGACCATCATCATCGGCCGTTTTCAATTACTACTCGTATATTATGTACAGATTATAGCTAGACCGCATTCAAAAGAATGTGCGCAAAAAATATGTATGTTGTTACGATGTAAAAAATTAATACAAAATAAGTTTTTCTAGTAAGCAAGTAACCTTTTTTAAACTAAAAAATATATATTTATTTGGAATATCATATTGAGGCTTGTAATACGGGCTTGCCAGGCAACTTTCCCCCCGCTTTCTTCTTACCGGACAAAGCTAGGGAATGGATACAATTAATAAGCGGGTCCATAGAGCGGAGGGCCCGGCGAGGCCCGACCGGCCCTGTTGGCAGGTAAATCACAATGTTTACGATCGGCTCGGTGGAAAATAAATTAGCGACCGCATACGGTGATTGTGCGCGCGATTAGTTTCAGCGGTGCGCCGGCGACTGTTGTAGTTCCTTTAGATCGCCCCGAGACCGTCGCCTGGATCGCCGCGAGACTCGCTTAGATCGCTCCGACCTCGGCGGCCGCGCACAAATGCTGAAATTTTTTTCAAACGTGTTTTTAGCTGCGCCACCGGTTTCGGAGTTCCTTATCTTATCATTGCTAATTTATTATATTTATGCTTTGTAGAAAGTGTAAAAAAACAACATTCCAGCGATTACAATCAGAGCGATCTCTATTTACAGAGATATTAAGCGTAGGTACGTAAAAAATGAAGTCGTGCAGAATAGCGGGCTGATGGCCAGGTCGGGAGATAATAAATTATTGACATTTGCCAAAATAGATATTCAAGGTGTTCAAAATATACTTCTACGATTTTTTTTCTGTAAAAGCTATTTTTCTATGTTGAAAACGTAATCTAGCCTAACCATAATTAATATTTTATTACCCTAATAGGTACTATTCACTTATTAACAAAATAACGATGGAAAACGTAAAAAGTTAACCTAAAAAGTCGCAAAATAATTTATATAAAATTAAAAGAAGATAATTTTCTTCAGTGTTATATACAGGGTATTTTTTAAAATTGAAACGGAAGTTACAGGCGTAGCATGTAGCGGAACTTGCAGCGAAAATGCGATATCAGAACTAACGACGCCAATTCCGTTTGCATTCGAGTTGACGAATGTTTCTATCGTTTTTTAAGAAAGCTTTTGTTTGTCCAATTATTTTGAATATTCGAGATTACATTTCTGTAAGTATGAGTTTTAATTCTTTTCATGGAACTCGATAAAATAATCGACAGTGATCAATGTAGATTTTTACAAATCAATACTTTAAGCGTAATTATTATATAGTTTTGTCTTTAATTTATTTCTAAGAATAACTTCTACCGCGCGTACATGGGTACACACATGAATTATTATATTAAATATTGTTTATTACCTTCTTACATTGTAATAAATTTATGATGATGTTTCCCTTTTAAATAATTTCTTATATAATAAATAAGAATTTACAAATCATACTATGATACACTGACGAAAATAATAAAACAATAAAAAAGGTGCGTTATTATCATAACAAGGTAGTAGTTTACAATAGTACAGCCTAGATAAGCCAATTAAAGGAAATACATTCCCAATCAAACAATTCACATGATTGAAATACATAATGTACCTTTCTGGCAGTTACACAACACGCGTCTGCCAGATTTCGTGGCAAAAGGTCGACTGTCTCATGTCGACATATTACATCGACCATCGTACGTTAAAGATCATTATACGTAGGTATATTAAAAATACAAAAAAGTAATTAAAATAAAATTATAAATGAATAGGAGAAGAATTCAAAATCCGTAAAAAATCATGCGACATAATAATCAATATATATATAAAAAGAAACCCGTGTTTCCCTATCCGCCATGTTTTCTCCACAACCAGCCACAACCACCCACCGATGGTTATGGTGGTGGATAGCCCTTGGTGTCACATCGAAAATATGCAAAAATTGGTGGGGGGCGGCTGTGCGTGGGTGGGAGTGGGTGACGAAAATGTGCTTTCTAGCACAGTGTTTTGTTATGGGAAGGCCGCAAATGCTTCAGATTGTTTGAAAATAGGCGCGCTGACTGTGTCGGTGAGTCTAGGAGGTTCCGGAAAAACCTGCTCTAGAAAGTTCTGGAAGGAGAAGGTTCTAGAAAATTCCCAAAAGTTCTATACGATTCTAAACTGAGTGGCGGAATGTGTCTGTGTGTCTAGAAGGTTCCTGTACATTCGAATTTTTTGAAAGTTCTGGAAGGAGAACGTTCTAGAAGGTTCGCGAAAGTTCTATGACGATCCAAACAGTGTTCAAAAAATCTACGCGTGCGAAGCCGCGCGGGCACAGCTAGTAATTAATAACGACCCTTGGTTGTCACAAGAGCGGCGCGCTGATTGACGTTTCACACTCGGGCGCCCAGGCCTCATTAGCTGCTAGTCAATTTAATTTATTAAATATTTTCATTTTTGATATATACTTCCTAATATGTATGCCTTAAACATTTTGTTTGTCATGTACATATTATCGTGAAATAAATTGAATTGAATTGAATTGAATTGAATTGAATTGAATTGAATCATCAGTGTAGTTGTTGTAATTCTAGCCTAATTCCAGAGTGTTATGGACAGATATACATTCGAAATTAAGAGATTTGATAAAAAAATATTTATATCACATGGTTCATATGGAATATGAATTTGGGCCATGTTTCTTATGTGTGAGTACTTACATTAGATTATAAAAATAATTTAAATCAGATTGATATTATATGTATAACTAATAATATAGAATTGTAAACATTAATTATGAATGTACATAAGTAATATAGTACATACCGTGCATCTTGAAGTGTCGAGAATTTCTAGTTCCGAAGCCACGTTGTCGAATGTGATATTGTGTCGGTACAGCATATCTGGAAAATATAAATATATCAGTCAGTAATGTCATTTAGGCCTAATTTTTTATGCTGGCTATGGCAAACTATGGCCCAATGAAATAAAATAAGTGTTTTTCATTGATACTATAATTCTTCCAACATTATATGAAATGGTCGTGGCTATGGGAGGCAAATAAAATCGCTAAAACAATTGAAACTTAATTTGACTTTTATTTATTACGCAAAAAGTCACGGGACACGAATTGAATCGGAGTACTCTACTTAATCACTTTTAATAAGCTGCACTCCGTTGCTAATATTGCGTTGAACATCACGACTGACTGACTCCGCGTCGCGTGACGCCCTTGTTTATTTATAGGTAAATAAATGTCTTTTCCGATCTTTAGAGATTTTACGAGAGACTTGTGGAGCGTTTCAGAAATTACAAGAGACCCTACACGATTCTAGAGCGCTCCATAGTATAACCAAATTATACGTTTCATGAGGTATTGGCGCGCGTATTTTAATTTTTGGAAATATAATATCATGTATTGGCTTATATAAAATAAAATATAAGACTTATGTAAAATTTGGCAATAAACTGTATAATAGCAGCTACCTCTCAATGACATAAAATAAATTAAAGCGAAATGGGTGATTACAATAATAAAATAATACCAAATAAATAACACCAATCGGGTGTTGAAAGCGGATTTAATGTAACTTTTCCGAATTTCTCGTACCACCTAGAATCTCTCCTTTTAGATCTTCTCTTTTTCTTAAATTCGAATTATTCTCTTTTTCATTCATTTCATTATAAATTCAATTAAAGCCACGGGACATTTGCAGAGATAAAGACTTAACTTCTATAACAGTTCTGGGTAAGCGTGGATACTCCTCCTTTCAGTAAGACACTATGTTAGTAATTTTTCAATGTGTAATCTTCTTTTTCTTTTAGTACTTAGATCTATTGATCTGCGGGTCAGAAAATTATGCCTCCTAGGATGACGACGTTCGGCTATATAAAGTTTAATAAATTAACAAATAATAATAGAGAAGCGAGAACGGAATACGTGTCGTATCAATATACTTACTATTTTAAAAAGAGCTAAGCGCTTGTGCTATGAGAATAAGACTAACTTGCTGGTGTCCACGGACCATTGGATCATAAGGTGAGAGTCTGTGATGAACCAAATATACACCTTATTACAAAGGGATGATAAAGAAGCGGTGATAAACTATCTTAATTCAGAGAGAAAATATGAATATTTTATTCGTATTCAAAAAAATCGTTCGTATTCGTTGCATCACTGAAAGCCCATGGGTACGTATAATGCGTATTCTATTTTTAGACTTGTTTACTCAAAAAATCGACATGTTATACTCGAGCCATCGTAAGATGGCATTTTTGACAGATCGTAATAGTGTTGTGACACACTTAAAATCATTAACGAAAAAATTCAGTCGAAAAAAAAATTCGTCGCACGGTGTGAGTTGAGAAAGTTTTTATGCATAAAAAAGGTTATAGAAGAATAATAAAACACATTTAACAAAGTCCAAATTAACGAGCAGGGGTCAAAATATAAAAGTATCAATGTCCGAAATCTAAAGCCAGGTAAAAAACAATATCGTAATCACAGCGTGCACACATTCGTTCTTTCCATAACAACGTTAAAACAAAACTGTCAAAACCGTAGAGTATCTACAATATATAGAGGGATAATAAAACGTTTTACCAAACCTTTATACGTGGTAAAATAGAGCTTACTCAGTTTAAACAATATGGCGACACATGAGAGAAAAGGAGACAAAAAAACATCACCCAGTCTGATTCGTCTTTTATTGTTTTGTAGCCGTTTTCTTTGCCCTCTAATAAAGCCATAGAAAAAGATCATATTTAGAGGGCACAATCGATCTGTCAGATTTGTTGTGTTATTTTGGATACTTATTCTGCGTATTCTACGCATATTATACAGGCATCAATAACATTTTGAATCATTTCGTTCATTCCATATTTAATGTTGATGGACATCACTACTCTGGCGTTCGCGCAATAAAGTATAGCATTTGTCCTCCAATGTTTAGCTGTCATTAATTACGAAACTTCATGTAAGTCTAAACGTCAAAAGTGCCATCATAGAGTGGCCGTACTGTAATGACCTCTAGGCCAGGGGAAGTATGAGGGAGGGGAAAATTACTGGAATTTTCGTGTGGAATGTTGTAAACAAGTGACGTCAGCAGAAGAATTGAGGTCAAATTAAGCCTATAAAACGCGGGACGCACGGCTAGACACGACAGTGGGTTTAGAAATGAGAATAGAGCAAAAGCTCTGCCGGATTCGGAATAGACAGTTGTTTTCAAACTTTACTTCGTAAAAATCTTTTTAAAATAAATATATAGCTGAAGCTTTGAGTTTTCTATACTGGAAGATCTATCTATACAATCTAAGAAGGAAGACGAACTAAAAAGGAAGACGAAACCCAAAGGACAGGAAAAAAGGAACAAATAATAAAGTGGAATACTTTGAACCGAGCAGAGACGTCAAAAAGGGTATTTCAGTTAAACTGATTTATTTATTTTATTTGATTTATTTTTGATATTTCACGTACTAGTTCTAAATCATACACTAACATTTAATAGGTTTATTCGTCAAAATGTAAATAACTAACGGTCGTACAAATCATTTTTTTGAAGTTTCAGTTTCGGACTATAATGCGTAATAAGTAATAGATTCCTTAGTATTGGTTTTGATTGGTTTATAATTGTGCGATCTGAAAGGCAAGGTTCGTCGTTCATTGGACCGTCGAAGACCAGGGTTTGTGACGATTGGTAAGGGATGTTCCACCATGTCAGAGCATGACCACTAGTCAAGGGTATACTAGAAATAGTGCGTTTTCTGCAGCCTGAGACGTGAAGAATAGTGAGTACTGACTGTATAACGTCTGCCAAATTGCCAGTGGAAGTACCTCAGGCTTTGGCAATCTTCGATCTGCCGAATGACATACCTTGGGGAGTGTATGAAGAATGATTAAATTCTACATTATCTACATGAAATATGTATTTCAATTTCGATGATTCAGACAATCCATCTGTTTGTCCCATTACGTACGTTCGGGATAGGAAATAACTGACTTACCTTCATCATCATCATCATTAACATTATAAAATGATCCTGCGGGGTTGCCTATCGGCGACATGTGCACATCACGAGTTTCACCGTTGGCCGAAATCACCATAAAGGACTGCATTATAATTATCTATTCAATAACTTCAAGGATACCTTTTCATCAACACGAAATCAACACAGCAGTGCTACAATGGATCCGCTTGACGCAGGATTAAGGATTCCCAGCGGATCTCTGTGCCACTAGCTTGATAACGTTGTATCACATTTCAAATCATCATCAGTTAACTTATGTCTACGAAAATCACCGTCAGACGCGAGGAAGGATTCCTGATGTGTGCATGTCGCCGGAAACCTGGTACACTTCGTGGGATCACCATCTTATTGCATGATACTCAAGCAATTAAAGGATATCAAGCCACGGGTTGACCTGTTCGTTCTAAGGAGAGGGGGTTCATTATTTGTAAAATGTCGGAACCCATCCGGAAGGGCGTACGTGGAGGAGCCCTTTCCACCCTTAACTTCGCGGAATGGCGATCGATTAAATCTGGCGTCATTCATATAGTCTTCAAATCATTTTAAGTATTTTAAATTCACGGGCTGCTAATAAAATAAAAACCTACTTCGAACCGGTCAACCTCGAGCATTCATAATGTAATTAGAATTTATATAAATGTTTCCTTCTTCCAAATTCATGAACAGAGGAGGCGAGATCTTCACATCAATATTTCAAATCGAAAGGTAGGAAATTTCTCATAATAACTGAATCTTTTATATTTGTCATAAATTTGTTTCCATATATGTTTTTCTCTTCCGTCCGAATTAAATTATGTAGCGTAAATTTATTCTCTCTCGTATGGTTTGATCACTGGAAATACAACACGTTTTCTAAAAGAACTTTAGGTTGCTTTGCGTCACAACGTGGGTACTAGACGACATCACGAGCCATTTTTATAGATAATTACGTATAAATATACATTTGAATAGATTAGGTTAACCGACTTCACGAGCCATTTTTATAGATAATTACGTATAAATATACATTTTAGTGGATTAGGATGAACGACATCACGAGCCATTATATAGTATTAGCGTCTAGAATGATATTTACGTAAACATATTAGAGTCTTGATATTAATTAAACATCGATAAACGACATTACGAAGGTGTCGCGATTTTAGAAAACAAATCCTTCATTTTCAGTTCAGTTCTTTCGAAAAAAAAAAGGCTATTCAGATATTTATTTACGTAGACATGCTTCTAGTTATGTCAGCTATTTATGCGAGCGGTTTCAGGACAGTGAGAGCGCGGTGAAGGATAGTTAAGCTCCTCACATTAGAAATAGAATTTGTATTAAATAATTGTAATAACGAAATTTTTAGTTGGTAGCTTCGGTTGTGCGAGAGAGGGGCGACCACTTTATACACCGGTAGGTAGGCGGGTTTCACTACAAGTCATAACTTCTACACCAATAAGCTACTCAAAATTCATAAATGTACATGTTAATATGCAATAAATAAACCTATTAAAAAAGCCGATGTGAATTAATATTTGGAATGTATTGAAACTGAGCTTGAGAGTTTGTTGAAAGTATAAGTAGCAATTTCTATTGTAGCAAAAATGCTATTATAGCATAATTGCTAATAAAGCAAAATTGCTAATATAGCAATTGCTATTATAGCAAAATTGCTTTTATAGCAATTGCTAGAACATATGGAAAAATTACTATTATAGCAAAATTCATTTTATAGCAAAACTTGCTATTAAAAGAAAATTCCTATTATAAAAAAATTGTATTGTAACAAAATTGCTATAGCAGTACAATTTCTATCATAATTAAATTGTTATTACAGCAAAATTACTATTGTAGTAAAATTGCTATTAAAGTAAACTTGCTAGTACAGAAAATTTTAAGCAATTGCTATTAACGCAAAATACTAATAAAGCAATTGCTCAAATGTTTTGCAATTGCTATTTAATATTGTCCTTTATACTCCATGTAACGCTATCATATGATGTAAATTGAACACTTCGTCAATTTGACGTTTGGCAGATTTATTGACAATTCTCATAGAAACTTAACGCGTAGATCCACTCTATTTTGTGTCATCTAATATAACAAACTTGCTATCCTAATAACAGGAGGAGTTGTAGGATGAAGGTTCAGGGCGGAAAAATGAAAGAGATCGTATCGCAATATCCTGCAAAAGTTAGCCACAGGTCGCCCTTCCGCGCTGGGTCACTGTAGGTTATTTAACCCTTAGACACCTACACGACGTTAGCAACAATCTGCCCAGGACGAGCCTAGTTTATTACAGTCAAAAAAAGTGGTGAGCACCTTCTGCGAATTCTTTCTAGATGGAACTAAGATAAGCTAAAATAAATGCATTAATACTATATGTATTAACAATTTTGTTTTAAAAAAAAGTTTATAGGACCACGGTGGCGATCTGCATAACGACAATCGGCCGTATTCTGAAATTAGCAATATTGCTATTTCTGTATCTTAGCAGGGGCGTGCAGTGAGAACATAAAGCGTGACTTTTTCGTAAGCATATATTTTGAAAAGAAATCGAAATAATAATAATATATCTCGTAATATTGCTATCAAAATAGTTAACATATTATTCAGATGTTATTATTTAATAATATTCTGCCAGATAAATATTTAATTTCAATTTTTTTTTCCAAATATACGCACATGCCTGCTTGATAGCTATTGTATAACATTGTAATGCCGCCAATATTGAAGTTTTAAGTGTGGCGGGTTTCAAATGAATGAATTCAATCAATTAGAAATTGTTGTTTGTTATTTTAAATTATTTTACGCCACCTGGCAGTAAAAGGGTTGTAATATGATGCACTTACTGCACATTGCAATTTTCTCGTTGAATTCAAACATTTTATTACTATTTGAATACAATTCAATTTGATTTGCATGACAGCTAGTGCCTCAGCTATGCCGGACCGCTAGGCCGTGTATTATTGTACCGAGCAGCTGAGATGCGCAATCTTTTTTTGTGTTCATACCACAGAGAAAACAATTGAGTTTTCTTCTCAATGGTTTGTACCATGTAATAAAAATGACAGTTATTATCATTTGGAAAAATAATTTGATATTTCTGATGGAGTCTTTGTCTTCAACCGTCATATCTTCATAAATGTTTTGTTTTTTACCAAATTAAAAAATATTCCAAGCGGGATGCATTGTATAGTAGGGATTAAATTTATTTTTCAAATGGATTTTACTTTATATTTATGGTGGTTTAGATTAAGCAAAAAAAACATTATCCAAATGAAAATGATTATCTGGTAAAAGTTTTTTTTTTACAATCAACAACTGCGTTTGAAAATATATTTGTAAGTTTCAGAAGCATTTTTTTAAAAACATATACATTTTAAAATGTCGGCTATGGCTATACAATCAGTTTACTAATACGATTATGTTAATTTAGTCGAACGGGCGTTTATCTTAATTAAATGAACCCCACAAATATTTGATTCAACTGTACTTGAAATTTTTAACTCTATGATTTATTTATTTATCAAATAAAATTACTATCAGAATAGAAAGAATAATAATAATTGATTTACGGATGGATTTGATATATTTTCAATAATAAAACATTTTTTTTTCAACATTTATTGTTATAAATAAGTATAATGACCAATGGACCCTCAATATTCGTCATTAATCTGTTCCCGGGGAAGGATAAATATAAAAAAAATAAATATCAAACGTTTTTTTCTGATATGAAAGGACCAAAAATGATTTAACCCGCTTCTAGTCCATAATTTTGCCTTAACAAAAAACCTTTCACTCGAAAATCGATTTCGGAAATCATAGCAAATACATTTTTTAATTACGGATTATTTATTAGATATTAATACTTTATCGTTGTGACAGAGATCGATGTGTCGTGATGCAGTTAATAATTAATATAGTGCGGGCCTGCAGAAATATTTGGATGGAAAAACCTTAGAGTATATACAATCCAATGGATTGTATATACTCTAAGGGAAAAACCAATGACCGTGGTTAAGAATATTTTATTTTATAGATGTTAGGCTATTGTTTGGAAATGAAGTCATCTTAAAATAAGACATCAGGTAATGTAAATAAAATAAATGTACTTATATAATTGGTATTACATTATAGGTATTTTAATATAAGCTTGCGATTGAGTTGGCGCGGGTGCAGTGCGTAATACGCATTGTTTCGTTGTGTTAAGTTTACGGGTACGCCCTTCTCGTATCCGTAAACAACTATACTATAATGTAATGTCAATTTTTTTTTATTTTTTTTTTTTTTTTTTTTTATTTTTTTTTTTTTTTTTTATAAAAAATAGAGATGCGAACACGGAATGCGTGTCACATCAATATTCTTACTAAAACACAAACTAAGCTAAACGCTTGTGCTATGAAAATAGGACTAACTTGCTAGTCTGGGCTGAGATTCGAACCCGCGACCATTGGATCACGAGGCGAGTGTCCTAACCACAATTATATAAGTAAATTTATTTTTCAATTAGAAAAGACATACAGAAAAATCAAAGCATCGAAAAAATATTTCAGCCGCTATCGGGATTCAAACCAACGGACCTTCACTCTATTTGGGAATGGCGTGTTATCCAGTTTCGCTACAGTAGCCTAGTACATTGACGTCAAAGGCAGCAATACCCCAAATATGTAGTCACTTATATTAATTGATTGACACACATATTATTCCATTTTTTTGGCAATCCACTGTTTATAAAGCGTTAGTTCGAAATCCGGTAGCAGCTAAAAAATTTTTTCGTTGATAATTTTTCTGTAAGTCCTTTCTAATTGATTAATAAATTCGTTAATAAAAACTTCACAATAAAAATATTTTTTCTTTAATATATAATTACATAAGTTTTTAATCACAACTGAGCTCTTGTCATTTGAAAGATTTCGAAGTAAACACTGAAAAAAATTAAGCAATAATATTAATTTTTATTCTTTATTTTAAAATAAGAAAAATTACGACTGTATATAAATATACGATCTCACGACTGGGTGTAAAAGCAAAAAGAGCAATATCCAAAAAAGAATTGAGATCAGTCATCGAAGATGATAAATTTAGAATGTACTGAATTCGAGATTTAATAGGAAATGTAGCCTAAAAATTTAAAAGAACCTAAATTTTGAAAGGGATAGATAGATAAAATCAATAATTCGTTACATTCTAAATTACTAACCCTCGGTTACTGCATTCAAAATATTTTTTAAATTTTTTGGATATTGTTGCCTTCGCTTTTATACCTCAGATGGTAAAAATAATTGTATAATAGTGAAGTAATAATTTAGCGGTTGAACTGAAATATACCGTTAGTAAATTTTCGAAATAACGGTAATAACGATCGAGGACTTCCAAGAAAGATCTGGCATCAGGTATACTAGAGGAGGCTGTCTCTGCAATCAGCGAGATATGAATGTGGACAAGGTAAGGATTGTATGTAAGGATGTCAAGTGCAAAGGATGCGGCGATCTATCTTGTTATCCTGTCCCGCAGCGTGATTGATTCTACTATTCATGTTTGCATACCACGTTACAATGACTCGCAAACCAAAGATTGAGGATCTCAGAGAATACACGACCCTGGTATGTGACCGTCATACACATTATTATTTTTGAACAGTGTGAAGGCCAAAAGTTTACAAAAATCTAGAATTAAGTAGAATGCTTAGTGTTTCTCTCTAGCAGTTCATTTTGAAGGCTTCTAACTTACGCTTGTCAAGAATATGGATCAGCATACCTTGCCGCACATACGTACTAAAAATTATCCACGAAATATTTCGCATTTGGACAGAAAACTCACGTACCACGAAGATAACTTGTTCGTGAAGTAAAAGAGTGATTGATTGTTTATGTTTATTCCTCAACCGGAGATATGCCCCGGGAACAAGTGAAAATGTACAATAAGTGAAGTAAGTGAAATGACTTACAAATAAACAATTGACGCGTAGCACAGGTTCGCCTGATATGCTGGCGGAGCCTCGCCCGGGGGCTCTCATCTCTCTGTCTCAACTGGGGGAGCGTCGCCCGACTCCGCAGCCCAATATTCTTTGTTCGCGTTTGTTTAAGGGCGCGGCAGTTTGATCACGTTAACGTAAATGATCTATTATAAAACGGCTGATGCGCGGTTGGACAGATACCGCCACACGCTTATTGGCTTCCTTCTGCATACTCTCGCAAGTTGGTCCATGGCAACTTTAGCTAGTCGAATCCGTTTTATCTTGGTGGTTCGCTGTCCGAATGCGAATATACAGGCGTAAAAAAATGAAGGCATTAGGAACCACATCCGGTCTCCGTCGAGATGATCACACCACGTGACACGGCGTGCGACTCCAGCGGCCGCGGAGATTAATGACGCGAGATGTGTTATCTGTTACAGCATTCCGTATCTACTCACTTTCTTCGCTATCTCCGCGGACGGATCTACACGTTGAGGAGGTGGAGGCTTCGATAAAAATACGACAATGGGTCGGGAAGCTTCTGACCACCTGTTGCTGCAGGGCTTATTGAATGCACAATGCACACCGCGTTTCAGAAAAAAATATCAATTGCTTGTGAGATAAATAAATTACAAAAAAAAACCTGATGTGATAAAATGAAACAAATACAGGATGTCTTGTGGTTTGAATAGAAAATATTCTTTACACTTCGAGTGAGCATTATTTTAAAGAAAAACGTTGATTTATCACAAAATATTAAAAAAATTAAAAAATATCATTTTTATAAAAATGAGATCGACGTATGTAGGTTTCGTTGAAGTATTTAAATGGAGTGATCAACTGTTTTTGATAGTATATGGTGAATTAAGTTGGCTAACAAATTTGTTACAATGTTGCCGATATTGTTGCAAGGTCAGTATGAATCCATTATATAATATATTCCCAATTTCAATGTTTCACTGTCAAACTCCACCCCTATTCCCTCCACAAATCAGGCCTCATCCCCAGCTAACACTTGGCTCTTAAAAAGATAATTTATGCAAGTCATTGCGTATCCGTCTTGACGATGATACTGTACATTATCGGAACCAGTTGACATTCAAAACCAATCAGTGTGGTTTATACATAAGATTGTTAGTTTTCTCAAATTAATATTTTAATTACTTATTATCCATTTCTTATTAGTAATGATTTGAACAGAGATTTGTTCGTCGTGATGCCGTAAACATATATTGTAGGCCTACATAAATAATTTTTTATATGATATTTCTCTTTTGCTTGGGAATTAGTGATGGGTCCGCTCTGTACTCACTACTACAATGTAGTACTACACTACATTGAAGTGCACACTTCGCACATTTTGGTGTGTAGTGCACACTACAAACTACAAACACCAAAGTTATTGAAAGTATAAACTTCAAATAGTACACTTTATTTCAAAGCGAACACTACAAAGTACATACACTTCAAAGTTATCGAAAGTATGAGAAATACATTTTAAATAGTGTATTTTTTACGTGAAATTTTTGGAAAGTTGATGTAGATATATGAAGAATTTTCTGGAATCTGTAACAACCCCCCCCCTCCATGGTTTGAAAAATTTTGGGAGCTATGAAGAAACTTTTGGGAGGTTGATGTAGCTAAACGGAGAAATCTCTGGAAACTGTAACAACCCCCCCCCCCATGGTTTGAAAATTTTTTGGAATCGAACGAAGAAATCTGTCTGGCGACCTTTTTTTTTTTTTTAGGTCGCCAAATGTTACTTTGGAGAAAATATCGTCATTTATTTAAATATTTTTGTCGTTGACCTTTTTTTTTTTTTTTTTTAGCTCGCTAAATTTTTATTTGGGAAAAAAATACTTCATTTCATTTAAAAATTTACTTCACTATTACTTCATTTCATTACTTCACTTCATTAATACTACAATTACTTCATTTCATTACTTCACTTCATTAATA
>JADDOH010000906.1:0-71101 GCA_016648135.1 Agrypnia vestita | reverse complement strand
ATCTGTGTGATTTACTCTAGCCTGAGTGTTTTGTGATTATGTCGCTCCTGTAATTGGGCCTCCTGGCCTGTTGAAGCGTATTAAAAGAAATATAATTATTTTCATATAGAAAAAACGTGTAGAAATTTTGATGTTAAAAAAACATTTTGGTATTTTCAACAAATTAGTTGTGAAAGTAAAGTACATTCTTATAAATTATAATAATCATGTCACCATAAAATAATTTGACTTTTGTTGAGGAAAAAAAGTATAATTAATTAATTACTTTATGTATGCTGTTGTGTCGCCATTCTAAGTACATAAAACCTTAAATATAATATAAATATAATATAAATATAATATAAATAAATATAAAAATATAAAACCGCTATGAAAAAAATATTGAAAAAAAGTTCAATATTGAAGACCTTTTTATTTTGCATCAAAGAACGTGAATGGAAATGTATTTGATGTCAGTCAGACGTCAGTCAAATGTCAGTCAGTGAGAATTACGTTTTGGTGTTTCTCACTCTCATGTCTCTCTCTATCTCAGTCTTTCTGTACTTTCTTCATCTTTCATTACTCAGCTAATATTTGACAAGCTTAGATATGTGACATTTGAAAAAAGATTTATGAAAATCGTTTTTTACATTCATCTTATATCTCACACTACTTTTGTAAACAATTTCCCGCCCGCGATGAAGTATGAAATTTTCTGATATATCAGAATTTCATGCGCAATTACTTATTACGGAATTAAATAAAATGTATAAAAGATAAGGTTTTTTTGGATGTCTCCGTTACGTTGTTACCATTGTTTGTATGGTCTCCTTCTTCTCAGCCTTTCTTGAGATATTTATATATATATTATATTTAATTCCGTAATACGTAATTGTGCATAAAACTCTGATATATCATAATATATCATGCTTTATCGTGGGCGAGAAATTGTTTGTAAGGTACCTGTGGATATGTCGCAACCATCTGGTTAAATTAGCCAGGTAATTGGACGCCTAGGCCGTTCATTAAATGCCGGCATCCAATTAGATGCCTAGGCCGATAGTTAATTGAACTAGAATCTCAACGTTTAACAACTTGGCGTATTAAAAGTCAGGCCTTTGAAGATGACTGACCAAGACAGCCAAGTGATTCAAATCTAACCTAGCTTATCTTACCTAACCTAACCTAATCTAACCAAACATCACACATTCATCAATATCCAACTTAACTAAATGACTACACGACATTAAAACTGGTAAAACGTTGCGCTCAATGACTTGGCTTGTTGTCCTTTAGCCATTTAATTGGATACCGGCGTTTAATGAACGGCCTAGGCGTCCAATTACCTGGCTAATTTAACCAAATTGCTGCGACAGATATATATGTATATACATATTTAAATAATTGAGTATCGCTCATCATTTTCAAATTTATTGCATCACTAATATCCTATTTCCTCTGTATCCCAATTAGGCGGAATTGTTAATAATTCGTAGTATTTTTTTGTAGCATTTGTGTTATTTTTTAGGTTTTTATTAAAAATTTGTATTTTGTCAGATTAAAAATCAATGTCACTGGTTATTTTTGGAATATAAAAGCAAAGGCAGTAGTGTCCAAAAAAATAAAAAAATGTTTTGAAGGATTGCTGGTCAAGTCTATCTGATAATGCATGAAGTTGTTTAATAGATTTTGTGCAAAATTATCAATTCTCAAAATTGACTACACTGATGTTCTTTTCTTTTATCTTTTATTTATCCTGAACTTAATAAATGTTGGTTATAAAAAGAGCCACTCATATCACAAGGATGAAACTTTTCCGAGATGAGCAGCTGACAAAAGAATGGGAACAAAACACTAAATAAAATAAATTAAAAATATGGATAGAAAAAACAAGTAAATATTATTGAATACAAAACCAATAGCTTATGGTAGAATAGTTTATTTAAAATTATATCACGATAGCTAACATTTCATATGCTTAATTTAATAGTTTTCGATAAGTAAAGTAAATTTGGATTAGGTATTACCCCTTTACCTAATTGTTAAAATACTTTGAGGCTTCAAAAAATGCATTAAATTTTTTTTTACTATAATGATTGCATATTCAAAATAAGTTTAAATTTAGTTGTTAATGACATACATTGATTGATATTTTTTATTAATAAATTGTTTTGAAAATTTTAAAATGGTGGAATTATGTTCTGTCCTGCAATGTTCCTCATCTGTGACGTGTTTGACTGAAATAAAAATTTAATTATTTTCTTATTAAATGATTTAATCTCTACGTGCATATTTTATATTAAAAAATGGCAGTAAAAGTTCAAAAGAAACAAACTGCGTTCAATATAACAAATAAATTGCATGTTTCATTCTAAATAATGTTATAAATTTGTGCAAAATTTGAACAAAATCGGCATAATAATCTACGCTAAAGAAAAACTTTTTTTTTCCTATTTATTAAAAATATTTCTTACGCTTTTATTTTTTCCCATACATTAGCAACCCACCCTAATGCACAGTGTTTTGTGCGGACATGGAAATTTCCTCCTACAATTCTTCAGTTATGATTTTTTTACTGTGTAGTGTCATTTTTTTGAGTAGCTTGTTGGTCTTGTGGTTAGGACTCTCGCCTCGTGATCCAAACGTCACTGGTTCGAACCTCACTCCAGATCAGCAAGTTAGTCCTATTTTCATAGCACAAGCCTTTAGCTTAGTTTGAAAATAGTAATAATATTGATGTTACACGTATTCCGTGTTCGCATCTCTATTTTTTAAAAAAATAATAATAATATTTAGCAATGATACCTTTGTAGAATTTTCTAATTAATTTGGATTAAACTATGTTTTTTGATACATATTTCACTCTCATTATTTATATGTTAGTGAATTTATTCAATTAAAATCATATTATCATATTAAACCAAAATATTTTATACAATACAAACATAATAAATACGAAAAACACATATATTAAATTCACACAATAATAAAAAAACACTCACTTTTTATTGTAAGTAATTTCAATCTTTGATTTACATACATACGGATTTTACATTTGTGATGTCATAGGAGCAAGCAATGTCCTTTGATTTTTTTTGAGCTGCTTTCAGTTTTCTGAACTCTTTTGTCGCCTTTATGTGCTACCTTCCTCACTGACCATTAAAAATCGATTAATTGGGTGGTGCCTCTTTTTGTTTGACAGATAAGTACGCCCAACTGAGGTTTTTGATCCCTTCCATTTGAGATACAATTTTTTTACCAACGAATCTCACTCCAAAAATATGTGTTCGTACAAAAGACTGAGTAATTTTATAAATTAAGACAGATATCTGTTGCGACGCGGGACCAGTTTCATACCACGCTAAATTAAAATTACTATAATAGAGCAAATTTTTGCAAATTTTTGCAAATATTCTTAAAACTTCAAGCTACAAGATAAATAAAAAAAAACATTTATTTTAATTCCAAGGTAGTCAAGCCTAAAATAAGATTGAGTTTACAAGGTCCAGAGAATAGATAGCACCAGACTTTCTTCTCACGGAACCCACCCTCGCGGAAAACCTCCCAAAAATTGGAAGGACAGCTGAGAATCCTCGCATAAGGCACTCTGAAAAACAGACTACACAAATATATTAAAAGGAATAAGAAGAATATGTTATGACCCATGAAATAGGCATACACCACACAAAATAAATAGGTTGGCAATTATCGCTATCTTCAATGTTTGACCAATTCCAAAATAACAAGTCGCGCTGCGACCACACCGTAGCCGCCAGCCAGCCAACAATCGCTGATAGCCGATTGCTTTTTACTAGTAAGTAATAAACGTTCATTTATCAGATTCGTAAAATTCAAACTACATTTAGTAGGTAGCGCACATAAAAGGTACGGTATTCATAGGTCAATTAAGAATTTTACGACCTGACCTATCTAAACGTATAAAGGGATAAAGGTCAACACACATAATGACCCAAACCGACGCACAGTGGATTTGTCACAGATTTATTCCTCCGGAGAGGTTACCAATCTACTTGCGGCCTACACCTATACCTACAGGTATATACACGGTTTTACAGGTGTATACAGGTATTTAAACGGTTGCCAAATGATTTGCGAGCTATTGTGAAAATCATTAGATCTTTGAAATTTTGCACATTTTGTATTTTTTAATTAAAATTATAATATTATACTTATATTTTTTATTATACTTATGTTTTATTTTATTTGAAGAGTTTATTTAATGAACATTTGAAACATATTTTTTAACTAATTTATTACCGGTTTTGACACGTCCGTGTCATTTAAAAGCATTATATTGACCCTCCCCCTCCTCTCAAATCTTCGCCGCTACTCCCATATAACAACAGCTAATTACTGTATACTTTAGCGATGGGCAGTTTCTATCAGTTAGACTGAACCCGGAAAAATTCGAGTTTTCAAAAAAAGATTTTTCAAAAAAAAATGTTAACGAAAGGGTTTCTTCATTATTATCGGATTATTTAATTGTATTCTCTAAATTTGTAAGCAACGCGAAAATAAATAAAAAACTGAAACCTAATGGAACATTCAACCTTTTGAAAGTTAATTATTTATTATAGAGCCTACCTCTATCGAGAAGCGATTTATCGTAAGTACGGTATTTATCACAACATATTCTGTTCGCTTGAATTATGGCGAGGAATTTTAGAAGAAAAATGTTTTTCGTCTTTCTACGTGCTCGAAGGACCAAAATTCGTGGGCGTGTGTATTGTGATCTAAATCATTGGACTGCTTGAATTGATACACATCTGAGTACTTTTGTATTATTTATGAACTTTCATACGAAAATATTTAGGGAATACTTTACACACTTAAATAAAATTTGTAACTGCTGTTAAAATCTGTTGTTGAGAAATTTTATAGCTTTTTCTTCTTTCTGATATATGCTCAACGAACGTTGGCTATCAACTTAGTCAACAGTGGCCCAGAAATTGTAAAAATAATTAATCTTAAAAGTGTAAATGTAGTTGATGACGCTGAAGATTTTTTATGTTATTAATGGATTTGGCGTTAAATTTGTAAAGATAATAAACATGAACCATGTTATCTCCGTATGAATTTATTTTTGATTAAATATATGACTACTCAAGTTTCGAGAGTATCAGAATCTTTCATCGACAGGTGAAGAAATATTAAACTACTTTATAATATCTTATACTTCATCTGTCGATGAAAGATTCTGTTAGTCTCCATATATGAATTATAAAAAATAAAATAATTATTATTTAAACACCCACAGAAATAACATGTTTATTTTTCAATAGATATAATGATCATCAGAAGAAACATTTTATCAAAAACATGTCAAATTTTAATTATTTGCTTTGGCTATAAAATCAATTAAATTACGACCCGATTTCGTCAATTGGATTGTGGCGGATTGGTTTATATGGCTCTAATATTATATTATTGATTGATATGGTAGTTATTTTGTAATTCAACATGATTATTTATTATTATTTTGATTAACACTAACTTGAACTTTGTAATGCATACAGGTCAAGTTAAATTTATCACAACTATAGTTTCTGAAGAGCAGTCCGTCTCGTCATCAGGTGTAACTTATAACTAACCTAAATACAGAATTTTTTTCATATTATTTGGGTGAATATGTGGTTTGTGGAGCATTTTTTTGGGCTTTAATGAAAAGATTTCAACATTTGTTTGAATGTGAGTGTTTTATCTGAATTTGCGTTTTTTGGATTTTAACGGTTTCCAAACGATTCATTATTGAAAAACCGAGTGGATTAGTTTAAGAAATCGGATTTTTTTTTTAAAAGTTTCTAATTTCTTGCCGTTTATCCCAGACAATACCAGTACGTCCAATTCACTATAAAACATCTAGAATGCCATAAAACCTTTGATTATGAGTAATTTCTTGCGTTTCTGCTGTCTCGTGATAATATTTTTTTTACAGTACGTTTAACACAGAACATGTAAACAGTACAATTAATTTATTTAGATGTACCTAAAGAATTTGATATTTGAAATATCCATCCAGCTGACGCAGTCCGGGAATCGGGACAGCACCTATGAGTATCCCGTTTCCCGATATTTCCTCCCCACCCCCTTGTAGCGCTGGAAGGACACATTTAGAGCCCCACCCACCCGACATCCCTGAAGCACCGCTGAAAGGTTCGCCCACGATCGTTTTTGTTTAGAGCTATTTGCACCTGGTGAACCAACCCCAAAGAGCAAAATACGTTATACTTATTGCAATTATTGTAACTTTATCTGACGACATGAAGGGATGAGGCTTCTAAGTGCGATATTCCACTCGTTCAATCAAGCGTATACTTTTTAAGAACGAAAATATTTACCGTTAAGAAATTTATACTTTTCAACAAAAAAAATATTTAAAAATTAGCATAAATTATAGAAGTCTCACAGACACGAAGCTATTTATATGTAGAACATGAATGGAGGTTAAACATATAAATAGTGAAAATAGGGCTTATTACCTGCATGATCTGGCTAAATTGACGCTTGATACAACGCAACGTTCGCCATTTTCACCGTAAGAACATCCACATATAATATTTTTTTAAGTTGTATATATGTTCTTAACCATACCTTCCTGGAGTTGGGTATTCACATTCCCCAGATATCGCTTTATACTTGATAACTCAATAAATATGCAAGGTAATTCACCTTTTTTTTTTAATTTCGCGGAAAATATGACGAATATTTTTCCATTTTTGGTGTTTCAATTTTCAAAGATGATATTTTCAATCCAGTGATCTTTGTTCGAGTTTATACCATACCGCTTTATCTTATCTTTTAGTTATTGTGCATATTATTTGTTTCACTCTAATTTATGCAATGAGTACTCCCATACCATATATGTGAACGAAGGAGACAGCTGTACTGCACTGCATTCGTTGCTTGTTTAATTTATTATTCATTCAGCATTTTTTTTTCCTTTTTTTTTTCCTTCTCTTAATTTAACTTCTTTTTTTTTTCTTCTTTTTTACTTATCTTAATTTAACTTCTCTTTTTATTTTATACAAATCTATATGATGTACTTGAATTTTTTAACTGCAATTTATACAAATCTATTGTATGCACTTGAATCTTTGACAACAATCTAAATTACTCAATTCTATTATGTGTACTTGTACCTTTTAATTGTATATCATCTGTCGTATGTTATTTTTTTAAATTTATATTCTGTTTATTTGTAAAAGCCCATTAGGGCGTTAAATAAATAAATTAATTAATTAATTAAGCAACAAACAAATAAACAACATTCAGACAAAAGACGTCCGGCGAAGTTGTTGTGACCGTGTCGACTGTCACGAACTTTTTATTATCTTTTGTATGAATATAATCTGGGGTATTTCGATACCCCGCTTTGGACCACACGGAAGTTTTGGACGCTTAGTGAAGAAAACGTCAATCTGTAATTTTTCAAATATTTTTTAGAGACATATATAGTCCTTTTTATGACATGATAGGTATACATAAATTTTGATGCTGTTGATGATTTCTCTTTATTTTTTAAGTGGAATATGAAGCAATAATATTTTTTATGTAAGTATATAAGTATTAGAAATCCTTATGAATTATTTAACATATAGTTTACACTTGAATTTATATCAAGACTAGCTGTAACCTGTCAAAAATGAAGGAACATAGGTTCGTGTCCTTGCTAAGCCTTAGTGTATATTTATAGTAACTTTTTGACGGTCCACGGAGAGGCGGCGGTAGCAACATGCGTTAAACGGTCGGTTCGAGTTTACTGGCCCGAGGTTAAAGCCGGTTAATTTGTTTTTTTTTTAGCCCTGAATTCCAACAAAATTATGGACGTTACACGAAGTTGCAAAGAGATAGACAGACGGACAGAGTAGGAAATTATGTTTGATTCGATTGAGAAATATTACCCTTCTTCTAAAAAACGTTTTGAATTTAGGCATAGTTGTTGTGCGGGTAATTTATTATATAAACAGTATAAGAACAATAGTAATGTAACTGGTATAATAAATCGATTATCATTTTGCCGATATTAAATTGATAAATTACGTTGTGTTTATTTGTGTCGTAATACGGAGAGAAATGTTTTAATAAAAAAGGACGCCTTTTACAAAATTTTAACATTATTTTGTGGATCAACTTGTCCGTGAAGTTTACGATTTATGTAGTAAAACTACTTACAAACATGTTAAAAAATATATTTTTACCAACACTAACGGTTTCATAAAATCGTTACATTTTATCAGCTCGTTGGAAGTGTACACGTTATTTTTTATGTAATTATATGGTTTTGTTTAAACATCTAAGAGTGCGAAAATTAGAAACCAATAAATAGACTAAAGGAGGTAGAGGAAGAGATGTCATCTATTATCTATTAAAAAATATTATTTCCCGTGGCTTTGATCGAATTTGGAAAGACGTGAGACAAAATAATTTAATGATACATTTAATTAGGTACACATTTGATATTATCGAATCAATATTTCAAATCAGGTCAAACGCTTAAGCTTTGAAAATAGAACTAAGTTGTTTGTGTTCTGAAATAGAGCTCAAATCGCCAGCGACGGGATCACGAGGCGAGTCATAACCACATTATTAAACGTACGTAGATATTTGGAATAGGTGTATATACACACATGAAGTCGGTATCGCGAACCAGAAAGGGACAACGGGACACTGAGTGAGAGACAAAGAGTGGCTAAAGTGGCTTGAAGAGGTCAGATCCCACATCCGGCTGCTGCGCCAATGATGATGATGATGCTTATTGTATTGGTCCTGTTGGGGGGCGGGGCCCGCTGTGATTTCTGGCAGCACGCATCGAGCGGCACCGACCAATCAGGAGCTAGATGTGGGCGTCGCCGTTCAGCCGCCGAAAGGTACCACCTCACTCTTCTGCCGCCAGCCGTAGCCGACCAATGATTTTCGTATTGTATTCCGCGAGAAACCCTTTGTAACTGTTTACCAATAAGTGATTGCAAGACTGGAGGGGGTGAGGCACGGTTCCGCACGGAACAGTGACCTCATCAAGAATGAGAGAGACCTCGGACTCTTCCGTGAGTTCGCCCGGACGTGGGTTTCGCGCTGGGAGCTGCTTCGTGGGTGATTTCTCTGTAGACTGTCGACACGTGGTGCTCGGACCGGAACTCCGTCTTTTAGTGTGATCCTTGTTTTTGTCCTTCTCTATTAGGGAGTGTGTCCTTTGCCATGACATCCCCTCACTGTCCTCCTTCCCACCCTAATTCTATAGTCTTTTGATATGATCAATTGTTATTTATTTATCTTTTAAATGAACTTTCTATTTCTGTTTGCTATGTGTTATCTTACCGTTTTGTTCTTTTGCCTTTTTTTATGTTTTTTTCTTTGATATTTCCTAATAAAGTGTGATATGTGGAGGAGGTACAGTGAATGGACTGTTGCGGGCTTCTCCGGTTCCCGTCGGCCTTTACACGACGTGACACGGAGATGGCCTTTAGAGTAAAAAAATTTCGACCTGGCGACGTATAAGTAGGGCTGATATGGGAGCTTTCGTTCATAAAACGGTGTTGGGAAAGCGGTGAGTGTCCATTCACTGGATACCAATGTATCCAGTGTAATAGAGAGTATAATTTAAATTCCTATATCTCTTCAGTCCTTCTGCGTTTGCTTGTTCCACATACACACACACACACGCACACACACACACACACACACACACACACATACACACACACACACATACACAGTAAACGCACACTCAACATAACATAATGCATTAGAATGCATCTGCACCATGTTCCCAACAACATTAGTTTCTTACGGGTGGACATATTCTCTCAGCATCTTAGAACTCACATCAACTCATTCATCTTGCACACAACTAATCCGCTAAAGTCCCTAGCTACGAAATTGCTGTTTTATGTATAAAAATTCAAACATTTTTTTATGAAGAGTATATATATTTAATTAATCGACGGGGACGGGAATCGATGAATTCTCTAAAAGCGTAGAAACAAATGAATAACTAATGTTAAAAAAGGAATGTTGTGACTTTAATTTGAAATTGTTATTTCAAGTCAAATGCAAGATATCGAACATCAAATTAGCTGGTATTAGAAAACGGCATTATCATCGGTAAGGATTTAATATTTAAATTATATTATAATTTTTTTGCCTCTTCCAGCTACAGAAAAATTTTCAAAATAAAACAATATTTAAATTTCCTGGATTTATTTAACCAAGTTTTATAATACAAATACACCGCCCTGAAATATCACCTGTAAAAGCCATCCAGTGACATTACCGGTTAAATGAGTTTCGGGATAATATCGGGCGATAATAGCCTTTGCTAACGGCCGTAATAACCTTTTAACCGTTCGTTATCTTCCGTTAGGGCGTTACGGGTGAAGAGTAAACATTGCGAAGGAATTGAAATTTTCGTTATTACGGCTCGCTATGCACAATTTTCCGTTTGTTTTTCATTTATCTTCGCGTTGGGCTGCGAGCGAATCTTTTGAAAAGCCTGGAAGGGGCCTTGAGGGAGTATTTCTTTTAAATATTAAACTCTGCAAGGATTTTATTTTCACCATCTCGCGCGAATTAGGATCCAGTTTCAGCAGGACAGAAAAAGTCGGAAAAAACTTTAACTACGCGGAAATACGTGTCTACACTATTTTCTTATAGATAACACACCTTGAATTAAACATGTTATCTCATTTTGTGTATTTTCTCACGATGTTAGTGGATATCTTAAATATTATAATTGAAAATTAACTTGATCCCAGGTGAATTAACTTAATACAGTATTTTCGACGCCTTAATTATAAGCGCTGAAAATAAAATTATCAAATTTCAAAAACGCTTCATTTTATCCTCAGTAAAAATTTAATGAGTTAATCGATTATTTTAAATGACGATAATTAAGACCTAGTAACCTCTTCATAGTCATCAAGAATGTACACGGCTCTTGTAATCCAATGGTTGCGACACTAGCCTTTCAATAGCAGGGGTGTAATTCCCGGTTAACGTTTTCACCGTCATAACGGTGTCGTGATGTGACAATTCTTCAAGAACTTTCCACAACAAGATAATTATTCTATATATTTGTATGTTATGGGTACGTTATATGGGAAACATATCTATATATATAATATATATATTATATATATATATATAATATTATATATAATATATATATATATAGAAGTCTCAATAGGGTATCCACAAGCCTAATGACCCGTATTAGCTGGCTTAAGTGATCAGCTGAATCACTAATTATATATAAATATAGTACTTGTCTAAGACCACTTGTGAGTTTGTGACTACACAACTAGTTTCGACCACTACAGTTGTTGTCATGAAGTTTATATATTCACCCGTTGATGACAACAACTGTAGTCGTTGAAACTAGTCGTGAAGTCCTAAGCTCACAAGTGGTCTTAGACAAGTACTATATTTATATATAATTATAAAATGTCATTACACAAAGTTAACGCCGATTCAATAAATAATATAACTAAATCACTCGTGGAATCGGTGAACGTTGCATCACGGGTCATAACCAGCCAATACAGGTCATGAACCGTGTGGCCACTGGCCACCCTTTAAAGATTTTTGTATATAAATCCCATATAAACAACTTCATCTTTGAATTTAAAAAAATTATTTGAATGAATGGGTAGGCAACATGAATGGACCGAATCGATGACATACTGGAAGACAGAAGTATAGTAGTCTTTATTATTATATTTCTGTTCTCTGGCAACGCTAATAGCATAAAATTATTTTTCCAATATAGCCAATATCATTATTATATATAATTACCAATTGCAAAATCTGTATATTCTAGTTCATGAGAAAAGGCAACAGATGTTTTTAGCAAAGTCTATTAAAATAAACGATTGATCTCAGATTTGGAACATACATATATAGACTTTTGAAAATGTTTATAATGTGTGGATGTTATTACGATGGAATTATTGAACATTGCATTATGTAGAGTGATCACTTTAGCCACCTCACACAGGCTGTAAACACTGGGCCATCTTATAAAAAAGATTTATTAGGCCTGTCCCATATTAATAGCTTCGTCTCTGTGAGACTTTTATAATCTATCTTAATTAAAGCCAATATATCATTGCCGTTACCACGATATTTATGTTTTTTATTTAATTTTAAAGGTCTATCTCTGAAAAAAAAAACAGCCCATTTATATTTGCACATAAAAATACAATGAAAAGCTAATTTCAATAAAAAATATTGATTATTTTATTTGTATATATCTACTTTGATATTTAAAAAAAAACTAATTAAAATCATTTAATTTTTTTTTATAATCCTAGACTAATCTAGATGAAAATCTGTCTAAGGTCTATATTTCGATATTTCAATCAAATTTGGCACCGTACGAATATTTTCGTGACAAAAAAAAATGTTTCGCATAATTAAACATTCTCGTTTATTTGGGTCTTACAAATTACTAAAATAATATATATATACAGAAATATACTGTAAAGTCACTGATGGTGCAACTTTAACAATCTTCGAGGTCTTCAAACAACCTTGTTGGAGCAACATCGCTGGATGTGGGCCATTTTTAAAGTTCTTCAAACTTCTCTTCTTTGGGCTTTTCTAATCTATGATATGATATAATCGGCCCACCTTTTCTGAGGCAATCCTCTTCCTCTTTTTATACCCCATGGTCTCCACCGCAGAACTCTGGATGTCCATCTGTCTATTGCCTGTATGGCAACATGACCTGCCCATCGCCATTTAATTTGGCAATAAGATCTTCCACATCGACCACCACGTTTGTCCGGCGTCTGAGTTCATTCATTAGAATCATTTCTGATTTTACCTCTCAGACTTACACTTAGCTTTTTTGTGATTCCGCTGTGTATATCTTAGCTTATGTATGGTCCTCGCAGTTAGCTTAATACTTTCCAGATCACACGTAGGCATAGTGAGGATGCATGTTACAAACCCTTTTTCTTAATTTCATTTGAATACATTTATTTTTAAGGACATTAAATTTCCCAAACGCTACCCAACCTAGTCCAATTCTTCTGGGTATTTTCCTTCCCAAATTCAAACTTGTCCAAGATATATACTTAATATGTATGTTCCAGCTCCGAAAAAGGACTGATCAATGTCTCCCCAACTATCAAATCGTCAAATTAAGATGATCAAGAATCGAGAAGTCATATTCATTTGTTCAACTGGTTGTAAATTTTAAGACTCCAGCGAAACATCGAGATTTGCTTCTCAGTAAAATATACGGTTCGTATAAAATACACGTTTTAATTAACACATAAATCATTGAAGTGTATATGTTGATAAAATTTGTAATGTAACAATAGTATTTTTTGCTTTATTTGTAATTTATTAATTTAAAGAAGAGAACGAAATAAAAATATTTTTTCATTAAAATTCCGTTACTTAAATTAAATTCGTTCTTATAAATTACTTATTCTTACCACGCTTTTTCGTTCCTTCTTTCACTTTGTAATTAACATAGATGCACGCTTTGTAATTAAAATAGATGCACACTTTGTAATCACCCATTGTTCTTGCGACGACAAGCACAACATATTGAATGATGTTTTTTATTATTTTTTATATTTAGAGCTGAATCGTTCAGTCACAGCTCCAAATTTCGAAAAAAATTGCTTGCAGTTTTCAGAGAGTGCTGTAGGAAGATTTAATTTTATACAATTTGGAGAAGTCAGTTCAAATATTATTTTTATGTCACGGAGTAGAAAAAACTATTTTTGGAAAATCTAAACGCTTTAGAGAGAATGAAAATATTTGATCGAATTTTTGTAGTGTAGTCAATAAAATTAATAAGAGGTCGCTGGGATGATTTTAGCCTACGAAACACATGAGTGAAGAGAAGATGGTAGAGTTGGAGTGCAGTCTTATTAGAAGCTTCAAATATTAAATGATGTACATGAGAAGATCATCATTTTCATCAGGTGGCCATGGTCTATCGAGGATCTTGGCTTCTGATGTAGTAATTTCCCCATTTTCATCTGTGTTCATAGATTTTCTTCGCTTCCGCGATAAAAGGTCCACGGACATTTGTCTAATGGCAAAAAAGGCCACGACAAAAGATACATGCAATTAAATTCCAACTCGACAAAATATCCACCCGAAAAAAGACCTACTTGACATAAGATAGTTACATTATATCCAACGACAGTATGGTAAGAAACGAAATTTCATAGTTTTTTTTATGAAATTGCTTTAAATGAGTTAATGGATTGTTAATTATGACGAATTCACTGAACTATTTCGCAAATTTAAAAAAAATTAACAGTGGAATATGATCTTAAATGAATTCTGCATTTTTAAGCAAAGATCTTATATAACTGTGCTTAAGGAGCATACAGATCTTTTGTTAACACTAATCTAAACTAAACTGGCCTAACCTAACCTATCCTTACCTAAACATACCTAATAGATAATTTTTGTTATGATTTGGGAAAGGTTTTTGAAACAATTTCGTCTATTGATTTGATCGGGTACGTTTTTAAGAATTTGTGAGAGAATATGCAATGATTTCGCCACCATTATAATTGCTTAGTAAATTTAAAGCTTTCATAAAAAAAAAACATTTTGAATATTTGTGTGTTGTTATTTTATCATTGGACCTAATATCGCCTAGGCCATAGGCCTTTTGTTTTGGACCAAATGTTCGTGAACCTTCTGATGTTAGTCAAATGTCCGTGAGTCTATTGCCGCATAGGCCTTTTGTGGTTAATCTAAATAACCGTGGACCTTTGAGTCGTTGTCTGTAGATATTTTGCCTTGGAACAAATTTCCGCGGGCTCCTTATCGTTGGACCAAATGTCTGAAGACCTTTTGTCATGTCACGATTTTTTTATAGTCGAAAAGGCCAAATTTTCAATGGTTATCGCCCCTGAGATGATGTCGATCCCTTGGACATGCACCCTTCAAACATGTTCAGGCAAGCATAGTCGAGCGATCTTCAATGTAAGCACAATATCTGGTGCTTTAGAAGGTAAACGTAAAAAATAATGTGCATACTAAGGCTCTGAGTTGGGTTGGTGAGTTGGTTTGGAAAGAACAAAAAAAACATAGAAACCATTACATTTTACATAACTTTATTAAAATAAACATTTCTATTTTACAATATGAAACAACTAATATGAATTTGGTCGATGAAATGATACATGATTTATGGCATCTTTCGTCTTACATCTAAACTAACGACTAAATAATACTTTTTACGAAGAATTATCGTGCATGGAATAAAATTTATACAATAATATATATAAATTTATCAATAGATGGTTAAATGAATTCAAATATTTCAACATTTTATTTATATGTACAACTACGCATTGCGAAAACTTTATTAATTGCAATTAAATGGAAAATAAAAGAAGATCTTGAATAGTGAAGAAAATGGTGGAAGTCTTCTAATTTTCTGGAACTACTGAGTTGGTCTCGTGATGAAGATGTTTCATTGGAAAATTAATGTGTGATTGATGTGCAATGATGTGATGAAAAAATTGTATTTTTGAAATGATGATGACATGGCGAATTGAATTGAATAATGAAAAAATGTGGAACATCTTTAAGATGAATCATAAGCGTGAGTTGAAATGTTATGTATCTATAATTTATATGAAAATTTGAAAAGGTGAATGCTATGTGTGAAAGAGATTTTGTGAGGAAATAAAGCTAATAAGATAATCGTCAAATAAAGAGTATTGAAAAATACTAAAATGGGTAGATAATAGTGATGGGTCCGCCCTGTACTAACTACTACAATGTAGTACTACTTGAAGTGTACACTTCACACTTTTTGAAAAGCAGTCCACACTACAAACTATCAATAGTAGATACGATTTTGTAATACTAAAATTAGTTCACTTCATGTAGTTTATACTATAAATCCAGTGTACACTTTGTCTCTTCAAACTGGTGAACGTGTGTGTATTGTAGTCTTCATTTTGAAATGTACTTTTTCCCTTCGCTAGTAGACAATGAAAAAATGTTGAAATACCGAACCATTTTCCTGTGATCTATAATAATGGTTAATAATACTAATGGTTATATCCCGAATAACCATTAGCATTAACCTGAGCTGCCTTTCCGAAGAATTGTGTCGTAGCTTGAGGCTGTGCGTAAGCTAACTTAGCTGCAGGAGCTGCGGCGTATACCTGAGGTTGCGCATGGTAAACCTGTTGTGGCTGAGCCTGGTAAACCTGCTGGTGCTGTGTCTGGTACACCTGCTGGGGCTGTGCGTGGTACACTTGCTGGGGCTGCGCCTGGTAGACGTGCTGGGAGTGGTACAGCTGCTGAGGCTGGGCGTGGTAGATCTGGGGTTGCTGCACTAGGACTTGTTGCGGCTGGCTGTGGGCGTAGACCTGTGTCTGCGGAACGTAGGCTTGCTGGTATTGTTGACCGTGCTGGTAGTACTGCTGCTGGTAAACTTGGGGTAGTGGAGACACTGCCTGTTTGGCAACGATGGCAACCTGGGGTGCGACCTGTGGAATGGAAACGAAAATAGAATAGATCATTTTGAGTATGTCAAAATTTTTCAAGAACACAGTACTGTATTTTATGCCCAGAGGGACATCATTAATTAAAGCATATTATAGATTTCTTATAATGACAAAGCTGTTTTTTTATATGGGAAAGTAGATAGTAGGTATGAATATTTTTTTTCGGTATTCACAAGGCTAACGACTCATCGCACGGCTGGCTTAAGTGATAGACTACCATATCTATTAAAAAAGTTTTGTGTATGTTTAATTTGCATATGTCGTTTCATATGTGAGTTGTATTTTACTACCGCTTCCTGTGGTTGCAATATGTCATTTCCATAAATTAGTACAGATGTCGCCGTTGTTAATGAGATATGGCAAAGTGCAGCGAATTAAAGAAGTTAATTAAGATAAATTACAGAAGTCTCACAGAGACGAAGCTATGGCTAACGTTATATGGAAGTCTTTAAAGAGTGCTCACGACCTATACAAGCTGGCTTAAGTTATCACTTTACACATTCCACAATAACAACATCCACAAACTGTTCCAAATCAGACGATTTGTAATCAAATTACACGATTTTAGATTTATGCGAATAAAGTCAATTTAAAAAAATAAAAATGGAATTTTTAGCTTCAAAATCCTGCAATTATTATGTTCATCAATTATCGGAATCATAAAATTTAAAAGCAGTCTACGTGCATAAATAACAAAAGATCACATAAAATGCGACTTTTAAAGCGACTTTCATAAAATGTGCAAGATTCCCCGCTCTGGCTGTAAAAAGTATCACTTGAAACAATAAAGAACTAGAAACAAATAAGGCTTTTGTTTACCTTAGCGGCATACTGTACGCTTCCGCCATTTCCTTGTGAAAAACTGGCGTAACTAATTGCACCCTCCCCCTTCGAAGCCTGCTGAGTGGCGTACACCTAAAATAAGTAAAATATTTTTAAAATTATAATTTGATAATATATTATGAAACATAATTAATTTGAATATTTTCGCTATGAATGACTTATTGGATACAGATGTTAATAAACAATTTAAAAAATATATTTAAGCCAACAGTGACAAATATCCATCCGTAACCAAAACTAGAATCCAATAGCTGATCTCATTCCGTTTTGAAAATTAGTATGTAGATGATCTCATTATTAAATAAAATGAAAAAAATAACTTTTCGTTTTTTTTTAATAAAGTACATTAAATTTTAATCTTTTTAAAAAGTATATTATTTATATTTCAGTTTAATAAAAATTAAAACTTATAAGTGCATCCATTACTATATCGTTTATGTCATTGGTATTAATCATTAATTAAAATAAATATTTATCTATGAAACAATGTCCATCACTAATGCTACCAGATGCCACAAATAATGTGAGGTAAATGAAATGAGGTACAAAAAAAGTATAATTTCTACGTAACAATGTCCATCACTAACGCTACGTTACTAATATAAGTAATTAAATAAAAATAAAAAAAATAATCCTCACCTGTTGGGCAATGACTGGAGCTTGGGCATAAGAGACTTTGGCGATGGGCTGAGCCACGACTGCTGCAGGGGTGTAAGCAACGTGCTGCTGGATGGGCTGCTGGTGATAGAGCTGCGCCTGGTGGTAGACCTGGGGCTGGAGGTAAGAAGCCTGCTGCTGGGCATGGAGGACCTGCGCCTGGGCGTATTGGTTCACCTGGGGCTGCAGGTAGCTCACCTGCGGCTGGGAGTACAGCTGAGCCTGGGGGTAGGCGGCGTAGTGATGCTGCAGGGCTACTTGCGGCTGGAACAGCTGCTGCTGGGGGAGGATCTGGTGTTTGGAGTAAGCGAGGTGAGAGGGGATTGGAGCGGAGACGGCGTAGCTTGGCGAGTTGTAAGCTAGCTGTGAAAACCAAAAAAGAAATGGTTTTAGAAAATATCATTTCAATAAAAATATAAACCCTTCATTTTAAACACGATTAATTTTATTGTTCTAATTCAACATGTTTCGGGAGCGATTCATCTTTTTTCATGACAGGAAGTACCTATACTAAAACTAATGTTTCAGTAAAGACAGATTAGTTAGGTTGGAAGTGGGTTTATAGGGGGTTTGGTTACAACTTACGTAGACAAAGTAATTTCAAGGAATTTATAATGTTAAAGTTTTTAAATTGCAAATAATAAAAGTTTTTAAATTAAATTATTTTATTATTTATCAAATTTATTTTGTAAATATCTTAATTTAACTTAATTTTTAACCACAATCTCTCACCATAATTAAACTGGTTATACATTAAAATTTAATTTATTTAAAATTTAAATTTTAAAGTATAGCCAGTTTATTTTTTATTTTTGATGCAGAAAAACTAATATTAAATTTAAAAATTTAAAATTAGTTTTACTGCATCTTTTGTTTTGAAGAAGGGAGCATCGCTTTCGAAACATATTTAATTTTTAAAATTATATATATTATTGTATTTATAAAATTGTGACACAGGGTGAATTTGAAATATTATATTCTAAGAAAAAATATGATGTCAGTGAAGCACTGATCGAAAATACTGGAATAGTTTCGTTTTAAAAAAAAGATTTTTACGTATATTGTGCAGTGCTTAACATTTTGTTAAAATTCAGTCATCTGTGTGAAATAGTTAGTTGAGGTGGTGCATATTTTAATCAAACGAAAATGCTTGCTTGCACACAAAAGATATTAAAATGAAGTGGTTTCTGCGGACTCCTAGCCGCAACGCATGGATGCCTTTGCTTCGTCTGAGTCGTAGCAAGGAGACCGCCTTAGCATTGAAAAAATGACAACCTGGATGGCGAAAAAGAAAGGCCGATGCGGGAGCTTTTGCCCATAGAACCACATTTGGTCTGTGGTGGGTCCCACTCCACATTGAAGACTCGGACATCTTTCTCACACTCCACGTTGGTGAACATCAACGCTTTAGTTAAACAAACCTCACCTTAGCTAATGGCTGCAATTCTTGCTGCTGATGATAGACCTGGTTGGCCACCAAACCCTGGTACAGAGGAGTTTGACCGTTCAGCACAGCATCAGATATCTTGGCCAAATTGGGAGAAGGCTTTGCGTACAGCTGAAAATAAAAAATTAAAAAATATTAATTGGATGGGCAAATTCAAGTCAAGTCCAATTTTTTTTGTTTGTTCTTGAAATAATATTTGAAAGCATTTTCATCTATAAAATATATATTTGATTAGAATTTATGTTCATCTTTATTGTAACAAAAAATTATGAGTTCAAAATATTTTGAAAAGTGGACTTCTTTATATTTTAGGGACTTTTATATGGTTATTCGTCAGCATAGGCATTGTAATATAATTTAAAATATTAGAATTACAGTTGTAGGACAAGTTTGATACTGAAAAAAGTGAGAACATCGCACAAAAATTATATATCACATTGTCATGCGAAAGCGGCTGAGGGAAACAAAATGAAAAACTATAAACAGTTTAAATTTTATTAATTACAAAGTCAATGGATACAAACTTAACTATTTTGTAATTTGCACTAGCCGTCTCTCGAGAATTTTTTGTGGAACATTTTTTATTACGCCGTTTCTATCGCACAAATAACTATCGAGAATATTTTGCAAGCAAGAAGGTACACAAGTACTTTATTACTTGCTGATTGTTGTTCATTCTGATTGCTTGCTCGTTGTTTCGCTCTATCTGTGGCGCTCGCTGGCTGTCACAACAAACGAATTGCGCAGCTATGACTCGTCCGTTTATACAGAATTTGTCATTTCGCGAATGTTCCGGCATAATTATGTATATTCCAGATACTTCAGTCCTTTTTAATTCATTCTAATATTCAGAAAATTGAGAAATTATGTCGATTATTTGCAATCCGTCTCATTTTTAGCATGTGACAATATAATCGAAATAAATCACCCTATTCATCGACAGCATCCTCATTGTGACCTCCCATTACTATTTATTTAAACATTCAACAATATATTTTTCGTTATTTAATAGAGATCATGGTTTTTCGTTATTTAAAAGAGATCATGGTTTTATGTAAAACGACACCATTACTTTCGTTGAGCAGAAAATTGTGACTATAACTATATGTGGGCTATAAAAGCAAAGGCAGCAATATCCAAAACATTAAAAAAAATTGTCTGCAGTCAGCTAGAAATATTTATTTAAAATGTACTGAATTGTAGAATTCATGTATGTATCCCTTCAAAATTATGTCTTCTAAAAATGTATCCGCTGTGTATCCTATAAAATGTTTTCCTATATAAATTAGTAACTCTCGATGATTTCGTTAAATTTTTTTGGATATTGGAGTCTTTGCTTTTATACCCCACATAATATTTGATGTCTAATATGTCTAAACTTGATCAATGTATATATGTATGTATAATGTATATATTCAATGTCCTGAAGAAGAAAGGATAGCTCCTAAACATGTGTAATTTTTCATCAAAAAGATTTTTACAACAAAATTTAAGTGTGCTTAAAACAAAGTTTCAAATATTTTATTTAGAAAATTGTGAATTCATCAGTGTTGCTAGTTAAAAACCAACCAAAATGCACTAGGATTTTTTTAGGCTTTCTTGCTAAATGTATTATTTTAAGATTCATAAGCATGATCTGTAGATGCTACCAGAATCCTCGTCTTTAGACAATCCACTAGATATGATGGTATACCATGATTTAAAACTAAAAGGTTTTCATGATTTTAATATACATTGCAGCTTTTCCACGCTAATTCTTATTTGCTCAGAAAAATCTAGTTTATTCATTAAATTAAAAATCTCGTTCAACGAGACCGAGAGGCAATCTCCATTGCAAACTATTTTCATGATACATTGCTGTTTTGTTTAAATTAATATTTCGTTTAAAATAATAATCTTCCACAAAGTTATTTTTTACAAACGATATTTTTAATTAACAATATTTTTATACGAATGTTCTGAGAACACAATACAAAAAAAAATTATTATATTGATTTGAAATGTATAACAAACCCATCCAAATAATTTCATCAAGGTTTGTATCTTACTATTTTAAAGTTTTTTTCAAACTTTTGAAAATTCTTCTTTTTTAATTTTTACCTTAGTGACTATTGTAATTAATAATAATGAGATGGGCCAGTGCGATAATATTAAAATTAAATAAAGAATGGGTGTAATACCATACCTTACAGTTTCAATATAGTATCACAAAAATTACAAATTACCAATTATTGCCTTCATTTTTTCAATGGCCATATTTAATTTTGGAATACTTGATGCATTTCTTCTTTTTTTTTGACTGCTTGAATTTTTATTTTTATTTTTAGTACTCTATTCAATTCAAAAAATAAATTCTTTATTCAATTCAAAAGTGAAATGTTATAAACTTGGTTGATGGTCGCTTGAGAATTTAATACATGCTCGTAATAGACACACTATTTTGACTTTGGAACCCGTGCACTCACCGTAAACTTTTTAATCTAGAAATAATTCCTAAATTGTTTTTTTTGATTTGTGATATTTTTATCTGAATATTATTTAAAATTCGTTTTATCATTAAGACATTATTTATTTTTCATTTATCTTAAATAAAAAATATTATTTATTACGTATTGTGTAAAAACTTTTTACTGTGGAACTCATTTCTAAAATTGTATTTACTGATTTGCTTTAGTCTGAATATTATTTACAGTCTATTATATCATTTAGTCATCACTTATTATTTATTCATTATATATTATTAATTTATAACAACAAGTGTATTATATAATTTACTCTAGGACCTTGTATTAGGGACATTTATGACCTGTTGACGGTCTGTAGAATAAAATAAAAATAATAAATTATACAAAAAGCGTAAAATTAAAATTATCAGCCCGGTTTGGAAAGCGTTATGAATATAATTGTGCATTACAATATAGTGTTATAACCATTATCTAGAACGGTCCAGAAAGCAATATTACGCGATACAATCGCGAAGCGGTCACAACATAGCCGCCCGCATGGCCTTACTTACGCATGGCATTCGGCATGAGCCTTTTGCTTTCCACTAGTGTTAACTGAAAATTGTCAAATATATTTTTATCCACATTATTTAAAAAATATATAATGAAGTTAAAAAACAATTGATGAATATTTGAAATGTAATTAAATTTATGAGTATGAATAACTAAATTCTAAAAGTTTTTCCAATAATTGCGAGTAATCGAAACCTTCAGCAATAATATTTTTAAAAAAAAATTCAAATAATTTAGTAAAACAAAAAACAAAAGACATTATTTATTTTGATATTTTGACAGTTATACAACACCCTGACGGTGGAAAGGTTTTTCCGTAACATGTAGGTGTAATTAATCAAATAAAAGAAGTAGATTCATACAAATAATACAATCAAATTTTTTTTAATGTGCGTTCTTTATTTACTCTATACTTTTTTGAATGCGACCATTTTGAACTCATTTAAAATTTCTTTAAGAGCTTTTTTAATTTATTTTTTTCGAATCACTTTTTTCCTCTCCCTCCAATTTATACAAAATGCTCTTTAGAATTCCCTCCCTATTTTTAATTCATGTCTGCATGAATAATGTGTTGTGAATTTTAATCAAATTCTTGGAGTGGCCCTGCCCGAACGCAAGTGGACAGCAAAAGCCTCGAAATTTTCAAATGTTAACTTTGCATTTTTCGTGCATAACTCAGCAGCTCAATTTAAGCGCGAGAATATTTCATATTCTAAAAATTCGTAAAATACATTCGCATTGTAAATTTTGTTTGTTTCCACGCGATTTTCTTTTTTTTTCCGGCAGTATTTTAGTCAGTCTGGATTAAAGGATTTTTGAGAAGCAAAATAGTTTTAAAAATTATTCCCCGCATTTTTGCCATCTGTTATACCCGTGTTTTGAACACTTTGTGCTGTAAATCATCAAAGAAAATAACGTAAAAATACACATTTTGAACTTATTTGGACATGTGAATAAATTATTAAAACATTTTATTTTAAAAAAGCTACATACGTAGATTATTGCTGATCCGCAGCTACGAAATTGAACCATTTAATTAATATGAATATTTGTAATTGCCCATGGAATGAGATGCGATATGACAATCTCAGAGATTAATCTTAGTCCCATGGATACCCATTATTACCTGGAGATTATGCAAACCCGCGTACATCATATCCAATATGTCCACGAGACTCGTCACGTACACGTTAACGTCAGTAAGAACCAAGGTACATTATACAATTTTTTCTGATTTATCTTAAAAAAATTATTTTACTTGATTAAATAAAATCAACGATGAAGTATATGGGAGTTCCATGTACAGGCATTAAGATTTAAATTTGGAGATAATTTTTTAAACCATCTTGAGATTGGCAGACAGAAAAAAATTAGCAAACAAAACAAACAAGGTGTGCGCTAATTCAAATTTAAAGCAAGTGTCGACACGCTTGCACAAATGTCTCCCACAACCATAGAAACCCGCAAGAAATTATTCAAACAAGTTAGATAAAAAGAAAAGATTAAATTACAGACACATATTTCATTTTGATTACTGCCGGGAAGATTGAATTTATCAATCGTCAATTCATTAATTTGACGTACACCAAGAACGAAGTAAGACGTGAGTCGTTGAATATTTGAGTGCATACACAGGACGTCAAAAGCCGAGAGTTTAATTTCCATAAAATATGGATTTTTTTCTTTTTCCTTTTTAAAATGACTTTATTTTTATTTGCAAGTTTTTTATCATTTTATTTGACTTGTATCGAAGCGAATGAATTTTTAATATTCGATATAAATTACTTCCATGATAGAAAAACGTTTAACAAAAGGTCTTATTTTTCTTCTTCTCAGCTTTCATCTCTCCACTGCTGGATATAGGCCTCTTCCATAGCCTTCCATCCTTCCTTGTTGTTTGCTAGTTGTACCCATTTCTTTCCCTCTACAGCGGCTTTTGTCATCGGCCCATCTCTTTTGAGGTCTTTCGATGCCTACATTATTTTCCCAAGGTCTCTATTTCAGAACTCTAGAAGTCCATCTTGTAGAATCTTGCCTTGCAACATGTCATCTTTGAGGCTTACGCCTAGCATGGATGTCTCCATCGATCTCTCCATAGAGCTTTTCTACTTTTCTTTTTAAAGGATATCGTTTCCACTCTATATGTCATCAAATTCTTTTCAAATGCTTAACAAAAGATATGTCAGATATATCGAAAAAAATACAAACATTGATGTCGCTTATCTCCTCAACAATTGACATTGCACCCAAAGTGTAAATTATATTTTCTATTCATACTCCGAAGTATTTGCTATGAGATATTTTGCCTGTTACAATCCCATAAATATATTTTTAAATATTTTTTAATCCAGTTTCGTGCTACCTTTTGAAGAAAGGATGAAAATGCCTCTGACCCTCCTTGGAAAATAAATGATAATAAAATGAAATCATAATTAGGTACATGCAAGAAATCCAACATTATGATGATATAAATAGAATTGACACTTTCCTACACACTATAAAATTGTACCGATCTTAATATTGATGCTGATATTCTTACAGACACCCTATCAATAGTCAAAAAGTCACTCCTATATAACTTCCTTTTTTTCAACAGTAACCTAAACCTGTAGAATACATTACATCAATTATTTAGTTTCTTATTTTTAGATGATCACACTACATTGGTATACTAAGTATACATATGCTTGCTTATGCTAGAGCACATCGAATACATTTGTAATTGGGATAATTGGTTGAGTTTTCTACAATAATGTTTTTTATGTATCGTGTACCCATTATTCTGTTAAATTATTGGCCATTAAAAATTAAAAAAAAAACATTTATTGAACCAACGATACGAATAAATAAAATTTAAAAAACTTGTTTTACTGGTAGTTAAATCTGTTAATTAACTAATTCATTTTAATGAAATTACGACACGTATGTCATGTAATATTGGCAATTTATCGTTATGATTAAGTACCATAATAAAATCGAGTCGTTAAATAAGATTGCTATTTTCGTTACTAAACTAGAACACACATCGTTGAACTTAACCGGTTTTGAACATAAACAGGAAGACTGCAGTTAACATTACGTATGAGTAAAATACTACATTAAGTAAAAGCAGCAATCAGTAAATGTCAAGAATTAATGCATGTCCTTTTAAAATTTATAATCTGAATTACAAATTTATTTGAGTCTTTAGTTGGTAGTAAGGGCACCCGCATTGACCCCAGAGATTTCCATTTGATATATTATAAAAAATTCCTGTTTTTAATTAATATAATTTGTTTGAAAAAATATTATTAAGTATTATGCAATATTTAATGAAGTGGATTGTCTCATCTTCATTCAGGAGTGTATAATAACAGTTTGTGGCAAAAATACATAATCTCTTTTTTATTTAATTTTTTTTAAACTTACCTAGTCTATCAGGACTAGGATTAAAGGCAACAATTTGTTTAGACCACGTCAACCACTGTATACCAATTTAGTAGCAGAAACTTATTCTGCTGAAATAATTCAATGCATTAACGTTATGCAAAGTAACGTATTAATTAATTATTTAAATTACATGCTTACACGAATATGTATATTTTGTATACGATTAATATAAGAACTATCTTTCAGACTTTGCTAAAGTAAACGTACAATTTAACATTGAATTACTTCTGTATTAAAGGAAACACATTCTTATCGTGAAGTTGCAATTTCAGAACAAAGTTCTGTGAATTATTAAACAATTTTTATTAATCAATTAGAAAAGACATACAGAAAAAATCGAATTAACGAAAAAATATTTAAATGCCACCGGGACTCGAACCATGGACCTCACATTCTATTCATACGCGAAGGTATTCGTGACTATTGCATTATAAAAAGTGAATTGTTTTGGAAATACTTACTTACTTAAGAATACCTTACGAACACATCAAAAAAACTTGTCATTTAAAGCAATTTATCAGCCAATGAGTGTATCAATATTTTTTACCATTCTTCTGATAATAATTATTTAAATTCTGAACATTTCCAAAATTATTTTAAACGTGCCTTAAGGTTGATGTACGTGGTTAAAGGTTTACTATGTACGAATTTCGGTACTTTTAAATAAATTTTATTTTTAATCTGTTACTTATTTAAGTATTACATGTTTATAACAACCTTATCACATGAACATTATTTACATACAAAGCTGTATATAAACCAGAATCTAAACCCTCAAAAACAATCGCACAAAAAACAAATGCTCAATATAACAGGGTCGTGTATTTCATTAGGACCTCATATAATATAAATAAACCTTTTAAACGGACGGGCTCAGGTTAAAAAATAAAGTAATGAAAAAAAAAATGATAATTCACAGAACTTTTCAGTAGAGAGGCAACCTATATTTCGTAAACACATTAACTGCAAACAGAATAAAGAACTTATCTCGAATTCTACCCTCAAAAACCTCATCACTCATTTACAATATCTATAATCTTTAAAAATATATGAACTATATGTATCACCTACAATATTAAGTTTCGATAGGTACCTAGCTATGGCTTAGCTTAGGATAGCTTCTTAATAAATTGACACTTCATATGATGATATCAGTTTAAGATCTTTTAACGCAGTAATCATGCATAAATGATACTCATCTTCCACTTTGTTAATAAACATTGTAAATACTCGCACATTGAATAAAATGGAAGGCAGCTTATTTTTTTTAAATACGTAACGTGCAACATAAACTATATTATGGTTGCGCTAAATACGCATCGAGTAATGCGTTTTTTTTTCATTGCCATTGCCAGCTTCAAAAATGAATCAATTTGTTTATTTATTTTTTTAAACGAAGTGTCTATCTATTTAGTTATTATTCTTAGAGTAGTGCCAATATAGGAAAACCTACTTCAGTTCTTAAAATTATTTAGCTGTTCCTTTCAATATTTTTCATGTAAATATAAGTTGTTGAATATATAAAAATACATTGATAATGCTCTCATAAGATGAAACGCGTCTCACAAACATTAAACAGGTAGAACTATAAAAAGTGTTTTTTTAATTAAGATACAATTAAGATAAGTCTAACAGAAGCTAAGAATTGAGAAACGTGTGTGGAAGTCTTTGTACACGTTGGCCCAGGGGTTACAATCTGCAACGTTCACCAATTCCATCGTAGGTACATCCACATATTATCAAACTTTTAAGAATTCTATGTATGTTCAAATCTGAGAATCTTTCATTTATTTTAATGGACTATTCTAGAGACATCTGTAGTCTTTCCACATAGATTTTCGCAGCTGGTAATGATACCTCTTTATTTTTAAAGTGGAATAATAAGCAATATACTTGTTAATGTATACGTTAAATTCTTACGAATTATTTTAATATATTATTTTATATTAAAATAATTCATAATATATTATTATTTTAATATTAAATATTGTTAGTTGTTTGCTTAAATTTTTTAAGATGTCTTTTGATTTATTTTGAACTGAAGAAGTGATTTTTTTAATAAGGTTATTTGTTATTTAATAAATCGTATATCAGAAAAACATTGCATTATGTAAATGTAAATTGCCGACGTTGTGTGTATTCAGTATTATATACAGTAATATCTGCATTACATATTACAATCTGAAATGATTTAATGTGGTCTTGGTTGTCAAATACATTTTCTCTGTCTCCTTTCACATACTTAAATCACTCCATTTTCGTCAAAGAAAGTACTTAATGACAGAAAGTGATATAATGTCATGAATGTTAAGTGTGTGGTCGGAAATCGCTGAGAGTAATAATAATAAATCATTTTGCACTGTGCGAAAAATATTTTGCTCCGAGATAAAATGTTTGTTTTAATCTTTTACTTATTATTATCCATTTTCGCTGTTCTTCATTAATAAAACGTTAATGTTTCCTCATTAGGGAAATCGGCTTACAAGTAATCAACTTAAACACACGAAGTAATGAAACAAGTAAAGACTTAATGTTTGTAAGATAATTTTGTCATGTTTGAATATGAACCTACATATCGACGGCTCCTACGTATAATATCGTAACCCACAAAATTCAATTTTACAGGAGAAGGATTTGAACATATTTTCGTCCGGTATAAATCTAAATATTGCCCAATTTTTTTGATATTTCTTTTCAATATTTTACTTTATACTGTAGTTTCATAAATAATCACAAAAAAGTCGAAATTATTAAAGGTTTTTGTAGAAATGCACATACGATATTATACTTCAAAAAAGACGCGACGTAAAATATCGTATAAATGACTTACAACATTTAACTTCGGAAAAGACGCGACGTAAAATATCGTATAAATGACTTACAACATTTTACTTCGGAAAAGACGCGAAGTAAAATAACGTAAGTGTTACATACGATAATTTTCTTGCGTTATTTTCCCACGCATATTATCGTACGATACATACGATAATTATCTTATGTTATTTTCCAACGTATGTTATCGTAAGTGTTACATATGATAAAATTATCTTATGTTATTTTCCAACGCAAATTATCGTAAGTGTTACATACGATAGTATATTTCGTAAAAAATATGTGATTTTTTGAGATACGATAAAAAACGTCCGAAAAAAAATGTTATTTATTGCAAAATATTTTTTTTCTTTCTTGGAAATAAAGATATAATTAAATACATATTATTTACACAAAAAACAAAAAATCGTCGATTTGTGGGTTACGATATTATACGTAGGAGCCGTCGATATGTTTACAGTACTCAAAATTTTAAAAAGAATTTAGAGGAAGAAAAAACCTTTAATATACCAAAGAGAAGATGAATGCTGAGAAATTAACTCACGATGCCGTATGGTGAAACTAATTATTCGATCGATCGAGTGAGTAATTAACGTAATTGAGTATCATGGTTAATCAGGGATAATGTACTTATGTAGTTAGATGGTTCACAGGCATACTCGACTGTATACCAAGATAGCGCGGTGCCAGTTCCTGGATGGGTACCACAAGCTCCCATGTTTTCCTAGAACTCAATGCTCAAGAACCTGCTACTCAAGAGCAAATTAATGTTGTCACGGGACGTGGCTTTGGCAGGCAAATGAAAACACTAAAACAATTTGAAGTTTTGTTTATTACGCAAAAAGTCACTGGACACGAATTGAACCAAACTATCTTTATTTAATTTTTAGTCACTAAATTTCCAGAATATTTCAGAATACTTTTAATTTATTTAGTTCATTAAAAGAATAAACTTAAAAATTATTACGTGCTGCTCCAATTCCATAAACTATGGAATTCAGAATTTATATATAAAAGTAGCCCTTTTTTTCTACCAGATATTGGTACTAGTGATTTAATCTCTTAACTTTTATAAACCCAAATATAATAATTAACAATTTTTCAAAAATTGAAAAATGTATATTTATACCTATACATTTTTCAATTTATTTTTTTTAAGGCACCCCAATTAACCCAATATCGATATATTAACCAATGAGTTCAAAATTATAAACGAAAGTGACTTTAGAAATGTTTAGCTTTCACACGGCTCCAAATGTAAAATGTTCGTGATGTTTATTAATAATTCCACATAAATAATTCAATCAACTACTAATTTTAAATTGGAATAAGTTCCTATTTTAAGAGAGAGAAAGGAACAGAGATAATCGATCTTTATTTCCTTTTCCGATTCTAAACCGGTTCTAAATGATTTTAAATTAATTCGTACATTCCAGTTTGAAGAGAGCAAATGAAAAAAAAAGAAAATTATGATATTTTTAAAAGAAAAATACTTCTCTATCGAATACTTTCTTTCCATTATAAATTATTATATTCGCAAGGTAAATGAAATATTAACTTAGTGATTTAATTTATTTTTTCTCATAGTTACGATGATTGCGAATCATTTTAAAACAGATTAGATTAATCACTTAGACACGTGCACAGAAAAAAATCTATTTATCAAAAAATATAGTCACAACTTGATTTAAAACTCAAAACATTATATTAACAGTTGTCTTATTCACAAAATATAATATTACTGAAAGAAACATTTATTTACGTATTTAAGAAACAATGCAATTAAATAAGGTTGCTTTTAATCGGTATAATTTAAATATTACTCTAGGGTAATTGGAAAATCAGTCTAATGTTTTTTTTTAATATGAATATTTACGTTCCTGATAACTGTGTTTTCCATAAAAAATTTAAATTACAAAGTGATCTATCAAATTTATTTTTACTATCGAGGAGTGCTATATCAATTAGTTAATCCAGAAAAATCAATTAGTTAAGTCAATAATTTAAAAAATACTGATAAAGTTATAAAATTTTGTTTACTCTTCGTTTCAGTATAAAGTATTATATTGTAGAGTCTTTACAATCTTGTGAATCATTTTGTTTTTATTTTTATTTTATTTTATTTTATTTTATTTGGGAAACATACAGTAAAATTTTAATTTTATTTTTATATAATGTCAAAAAATATTTGTGAATATGACCAGTAAAGTTTCCTCGAAGCTGGTAATAAAAAATAAAAAAACTAAATAAAAAACAATGATAAAGAATATGTGATAAATTATAAATATTTCAAAGATTTAAATTATGATAATGCATAAAATGGGAGGGGTGGGGAGAGGGAGTTACAAAGCAGTTTTTTAAGTAATTAGTCCTACCAAAGTTTGCGTAAAATAAATTATTTGAACGCGTTGAGTATGTAGGACAACTTAAACCTATTTGCTCTAATATATAGGGCGAGTCAACCAAGTTATTCAACATTTTATAAAGATAACACAGATCTTGTATGCATCTTCGATATGATAGAGGAGGGATTTTATGGTAACACTCGCTTTCTGTGTATGAGTTGAATTCTAAACGGGAACGGAAATTTAAAATATTGAAAAATTTGTGTTGGATATTTTCAAGTCGCTCACTGTATGTAGAATAATGAGTGTTCCAGACTACTGATCCAAACTCCAGTTGACTGCGTACAAATGAAAAATATAAAGAGATTAATGTATACGTTGATTGAAATGGGTTTGACGTTCTGGCAACAACAAAATGAAAACAAAAAAAAAAAAAAAAACAAGAAAAAAAACAACAACAACTGGCATTAAAAACAATTAAGAAGAAAACAAATTTCATTGAATGTGATCCAAATTTTTAATTATAATTTCAGATGAATTTTTCAATTTTTTATATTCTTTAAAAAGTACCCTTATTTGAATTGTTATGCTTATTCTTACATTATTCATGAGTATTATGTCACCAGGAAGTTCATTATAGATCATCGATCGAGAGTAAAATCTCAAAAAAAGGTTATTTCGTAACCGGATAAAATAACGGTTTCGCCCATCACTAGTTTTTTTTCTTCTGTCATCGCGTCACGTGTGATCGGATGACGCAAGCGGAGTGATCTAGAAAGACTTCACGGGACGCGACTTTCTTCGCCATCCGCGCCCACCGGCCGCGCGATCCGGCGGGAGATTGTTCTAGAAGCTTCAATCATGGCGGCGAATTAAAAAGCAGACCGGCCGGTGTCTGGGCGGTGCCCGCTGGAGCCGCATGGGAGATGACGCACGGATAGATTAGCGGCAATTACAATGGGAGTGAAAGTGATTTATCACACGGCGTGACACAAGTCGTTATGCCTCAGGTTTTATTTGCTGTCGTATCGCTCAACGATCCCTCTAATTTTTTGATCACCGTGTGCGCAAAAATATTTTGTACAATTTTGAGGAGCAACGCTATAATCTGTGCTTGAAGAAATGAGTTAAAATGATTTACCAGTAAAATAGAGCTGTTTGAAGTTTGTTTAAATATATAAAAAAATATTTCTCTGAAATTTATTTTTTAATATTTTATAATTTGGGGAAGAGCATTCTCTATGAATTGGTGTAAAAGGTCATTGATGTGTTTTTGGTAACGAGTTTAAGCAGGGCCATCGATTTATTTGAGTTTGTAAAAATAATAATCAAAATACGTAATTGCGTAGATTAAAATTAAAAAAAAATTGTCACTAACGCTACCGAATTGCGCAAAAAATGATGGGATGTAATATAATGAGGTATGAAAAACAATAAAAATTCATAATTTTCTTTGTAACAAACTCACTAACGTTTGCAGATGATATAAATAATGGGAGAAATTATATAATTTTTATGTATGTACCTATGTACATATCAAAACTTTTTTATGTACAGATGCGAACACGGTATACGCATCAAAAAGTTTGAAAATGGTAAGAATATTGATGCGATTTTAATAGGACTAACTTAGGACTCGAACCACCGACCACCATGGCCATTATGGCGAGCGTCATGACCATTACATCTACAAGAAACTCTTAAGTAAAAAGTCTTAAATTGCTTTTAGTAGGCAATTTTCGTCTGTTATAGTTTTGAAATTATTTGACAGGCTTTTAAAATATATTTCTCTAGATATGTTAAATATCTCGTACCTACACCTACCTTCTCAATTTAAAAATTTTCCTAAAATATTGTTACATTCTATATTAATGTTGATGTAAATGTTAGCCTAACCTAACCTAACCCAAGCTGGATGGCGAAAGAGTAGGGCCGATATGGGAGGTTTTGCTCATTCAATGGCCCTGGGTCAGTGATGGGTCCAACTTCACTGCACTTTAATGTCATACTAGAACTATCGATCATGGTTATCTGTAGATAATACATACGACAAAAATAATAAGAAAATAGTTATGTATAGTTAGATAAAAAAATAACTCTTGATTGGTCGAGCAACTTTGTGGATATATATTTGGAAAATATACTGGAAAAACCGGTCCAAATTTGATGAAAGATTAAAACAGCATTTAAGATGTCTGAATATTCATGTTTTTTTATGAATTTGTAAATCATTTATTAGAAAATGATCACGGTTTTGATAAAAATTTAGTACTTTCTATTTTACACATAAATAATTTTGGTCTGAAATTGAATAATAATTTAGAATCATTAGAAATTAGTATAGCATGTAAAAGGAAACAAAATATTATTAACAATCAATTAAATTTAACTACTAGTCCAATTCATAAAAATTTTCCAATAATTGTGTGAAATCAAGAAGCAATAATATTAAAAAATTATTTTTCAAATAATTAAAAAAAAACAAAAGACATTATTCGATTTAATATTTTGACACTTATAAAACACGCTGACGACGGAAAGATTTTTCCGAAACGTGTAGGTGTAATTAATAAATAAATATTAATGAGTGGATATAAACAAATAAATTTTTTAAATTAATTATTAATTTCATTTCAGAGTTAAATACCGAAAGCGATCAATTCGTTACTGAGGATTCCCTTACAATTTCAGCAGAAAAATGGCGTGGATTATTTACATTTTGTTGTAGGCTTTAAGAGAAAAATTATTTTTATATTTCCATACCGCAAGCTGTTCCATCCAAACGCAAATGCAGAACAATTTTCCAACAAACAATCCGAGCAAACCGCGATCGGAATCACCTTCCCGCGCTTTTCATTTCCAATGAAAAAATCGCGCGCTTTTCATTTTGAAAAATGAACTTCCTATCCGCCGCGGGGAGGTGGCGCGGACCCGGCTGCGCCCGGGGCGAAACCGCGTGGGGCTGGTTTGCCGCTCGTAACACCTCCCACCTCGCAATTTCTCTTGAATTCATAATGTATACAGCTGTTGCATAAGATAGTGTATATCAATTCAATTATTATTAAATTTATATTTTATTTTCAAGATGTATTGTATTATAGAGGTCTCATAGAGACTTAATTATAATTTTTTTATGGGAAAGTAGGTATGTAAGTCTTTTATTTGGGTGTTCATAAGGCTTATGACTTATCGTACGCTGGCTTAAGTGATATCTTTGCACAATGTAACGCTTAACATTTCCACCTATGATAGAATACCACATATATAATATTTTTGGAAGTTGTATATATATTAGGTCCTTACATATGAAATTCACGTTTTGCCGTACTGGCAAATTTGATCTCAAATATCTTCTCTTTGGTTAGGAATTCCAAATCCAAATTTATACAGCTATTTACTCATGTATTTGTGTTTTGAAAATTATAATTCATTTGTTTTTTCCTCAATTGTTTTTTTCTTTGCGTCACTCAGTTTACAAAATGAAAAACTTGAAATATCGCGTTATTTACGAGTACGAGTTCCACCGTAGCACCAGGCTGCAGAAACGGCTCGAAGGATTAATGATGTGTATGGCGACGGTGCCGCAAAAGAAAACACAGTGCGTTTTTGGTTCCAACGTTTTCGTTCTGGAAATTTCGACCTGCAGAACAAGCCCCGTGGACGGCCGGAGACCAAAGTTGATAATGAAGAATTGAAGGCTATTGTGGAAGCGGATCCATCGCAAACCACATCCGAGTTAGCTGCAGGCTGCGGTGTTAGTGATAAAACTGTTTTAATCCACTTGAAGCAAATTGGTAAGGTGAAAAAGCTTGAAAGGTGGGTACCTCACGAATTGAGTGAAGCAAATCAACAAACGCGCGTTGACTGCTGCGTTGCATTACTCAACCGGCACAATAATGAAGGGATTTTAAATCGAATCATTACCTGTGATGAAAAGTGGATCCTGTACGATAATCGGAAGCGCTCATCGCAATGGCTGAACCCTGCCGAACCAGCCAAACCATGCCCCAAGCGAAAATTGACTCCAAAAAAGTTACTTGTGAGCGTTTGGTGGACTAGTGCTGGTGTCGTTCACTACAGCTTTCTTAAATCTGGCCAGACGATTACGGCAGATGTCTATTGTCAGCAACTGCAAACCATGATGGAAAAGCTAGCTGCTAAACAATCGAGGCTGGGTAATCGCTCTAGGCCACTGCTGCTTCATGATAACGCTAGACCACACACTGCACAACAGACGGCTACCAAATTAGAGGAGCTTCAATTGGAATGTCTAAGACATCCACCGTACTCTCCGGACCTTGCCCCAATAGATTACAATTTTTTTCGAAATTTGGATAACTTCTTGCAAAGGAAAAAATTCAACTCCGATGGGGCAGTCCAAACCGCCTTCAAAGATTTTATCGATTCCCGTCCGAATGGTTTTTTAAGTAAAGGGATCGATGAACTACCTATGAGATGGCAAAAGTGCATAGATAGCAATGGTACATACTTTGATTAAATAAATATATTATAATAAAAAAAATCGGCTTTATGTTCCTCCCATACTAAACGTCAATTTCATATGTAAGGACCTAATATTTATGTTTTACGACCTCTTTCACAGCTTCGTTCTCCTAATCGAATACATAAGTAATTATATGTTTGAATGGAGTTTAAATGTATATCCTTTCTATGTGTATATAAGATACCAAAAACTCAATTAACTCAAAATTTTCTGAATAATTTTATGTTTTTTTTTAATTTATGCTTATTGTTAAAATCTTCATTCGCATTTTTTTACAACATGAATTATGACGTAACTAGTTGACATAATTCGTTAAAAATGACGTGTTTTTACATGTTTGAATCTCAGTTTTATATAAGTTAGTAGTTTTTATGTCCAAGAGATATATAAATCAAAATATAATGCATGGTGCCTCGTTGTATAGATACGAAAAGAAAGGTATATTTGAGCTGTAACACCAAAAATCATTACATCATCATCAAGTTCCTACACAGGTTTTGCAGACAGCTGGCCTCGCTACGCTCTCTTCTCGGGAAGATCTCCCGCCATGCATGTTCTCAGTCTTACTCTCTTATTTTACTTGTAGATCTTCACCTGCTTCTGAAGCTTATCTCCGGGGAGAAATAAATATCTTCACGCAACCGCAACACTCTTTCATACAACATCACGACCCCATTCCTTAAATATATGTTTTACAGACAGATTTTTTTATTTGTAATTTTTTTCGTCATTTTAATTTAAAATTTTTACTTAAAAAAATATAAATACTTTTAAGATATTCTATTATAGATGAATTATAATAATATGTAATATAATTTTTTAAACTATCGATTTTTATCTTGTATCGGTAAATATGCGCAATGAAAATAAATAATTAAAGATTTCGAAAATATGATGTTTTTGTACTTTTTCTTTTTCTTTAGCGATATAACGAATAAAAAAATAATAATAGCAGTAAAAAATAGAATATTCATTTGTAGCCATCCTGTAGCCACACGTCCATTCATCCTACACACCCAGTACTCGTATGTGACAGCCAACCTGTCACCGCTTCCCGATCCGGCCACTTTCGCTTTATGATATATCTCAAAATCACAATGATGTAGAGAAAGCCATATGAAAATAAGCCACATAATCAAAAGATCAAAATCACTGTAAGACTACAATTTACAAAACACAATTTTAAATAACCTTTTTTTGCTTACTGAATTGTTTATATCATTGTGGATCTACCAGAGTGCTCCTCGATCGTGTGACGAATAGCTGTATTTTAACGGTGAGTAATCACGTCAAGTATTGTGCCACTTTATCGAAAGTGCATCACTGGAGATATCCGTTGGCTTACAAGTTTGATAGATCACATAATACTTTTTTACTTGTGAATTTGTTTTATCGGATTATTTTCTTACAAATTTGCCGTCCGGTTTTTGGAGCCTTTAAATATGCGCGGGTGTATTTTTACTTTTATGCACCATAAAAATAAAATGGGTATCGAATGCTCGGGCACTTTATTAGTGGCGTGATTGATTTTGTGAACGTTTTTATGGCTCCAATTTTTTACGATTATATTTCATAAGTTAATTAATTAATTAATTATTACATTTTATTAATAGCTATAGTAAATTTATGCAAAGTACTTATAATATTACCAAATAATAATCATCTGTTATTTATATATTCTATTTTTTATTATGCTAGGTAAAATGAATATGAATAAAGGTTAAGGTTATTTAGGTTTAGGTATTTAGGTTAGGGTAGTAAATATTTTTTACTTTCTTTTTTAAAAATATAGAGATGCATACACGAATTACATGTTATATCAAAGATAATGTCTGCTGACAAGATGTCGTTAAAATTAGGCTAAAACCTTGACCACTGAATCGATAACCAAGTATCTTAACCACTTTTCTTACAAGCATTTAATTTTATATTATATAAATTGATTTTTAAAATATTTGTATTTACACTTCAAATATCAAATACATTTAAACATGAGAAATAATATTTTCGTCTAAATTAGGTGCGTGTCTTTAATAATTTGTTATCCATAGCCGTTTGTAATTTGAAACATTTGAAGTGCAATTTTACATACTATGTACTATATTTAATAATAAATCGATAAAAAATTATGCAATTACCACTCAACTATCCATTTTGGAGTATTTTTTGTAATTTTTATTTCTCTTACTAGCTGTAATAAATAATGACCCTTGCATGTAATAGCCATCATCAGTGTTGTTGTTGTAATTCCAGCCAAAATCCAGCGAGTCACGAACAGACAGATGGACATTCGAAATTAGAATAGTTGATAGTATTTTATCAAAAAAATCTCTTTATATCATGTAACGCAAAAATAAATATTTAGTAACAGAATTAAAACAAATTGATTTTACATTTACTGACTTGATCAAATTTACCCGATAACCCAGACTGTGATATTGGCCATTATATATATAAGGAAAGGCACTTTGTGTTATCGCCGGAATGGTAGGTACAACGTATTGAATTTTGTATTTATTTGCAATAATTGGTTCAATTATGAGCTACACCCACTGCAATAGAGCGCAGCTCTTTACGTTGGTTTTCAATACAGAAAACGAGGTACTACTGAAGCCTTGACCACGAAGAGGCCACTAGTGATGAAATTATCAACATCTTGAGAAATATCAAAGTCTTTAAGATAGCACTTTTATGCTCGGTATTCTTCATATGACCGGTACAGAAGTTCCTTAACTTTCACATACGCATAATCGATTTGTTAACGTGTCATGCACCGAAGAATTTATTCGCTCGAATACTTGTTTTTAATAGTGGGCAGCTATGTAGGTACATCCTCTTAAATTTCTCGAGTCTCCAGCGGATGTTTACAATGTCAAACATTATTTATAGTTTCGATAAATTTCACTTCATCAATACTGGAGTAAAAACCGCAGTCGATATCGACGATTCCCACGGTTCCAAGCAATAAAAGAATATTACGCAATATGTGAAATGTGTATTTAAGAAGAAATCCAACCCAAAATTACGCAGAGGAAGTATTATGTTGCAACGTGAATGGCAAACATCCAATGGGAAATGTTTTATTTTGCATAACTTGAAGAGCGATACGAATTTTACATACGTTATTTTATCAATGATTACATTATACAGGTTGTAGCAGAAAATAGGCAGGCAGATTCCTGACTATGTTATGAGTCTAAAATGTTAAAGCAACCTTGGCCTAATATCAATGGTTATGGAGATATGCAATATCAAAGTTTGCATTTTTTTTCTATATTTTTTACTTATTTTTGCAAAAAGTTGAACTACAGAAACTTATGTCGATTATGAAAAATTCATTCCCTTTTTTATAAGAAGTGAAATAAAATGAGGAAAAGCTTGCAAAAATTGAAAAAAGTATTTTTTTACAAGGTTTTTATCATTTTAATTAAGTTGTACTGAAGCAAATGAACTTTTCATAATCGATATAAGTTCCTGTAATGATATTTAAACTTTTTGCAAAAAATAAGTCAGAAATATTGAAAAAAAAAATGCAAACTTTGATATTTAGACGCATAACATAGTCAGGAATCTACCGGCCAAGTTTCTGCTGCTAGTTCTGGTACACCCTGTATATAAATTAAATTAAATTTAATAAATTATCAATATACAAACAAGGTTTCTTTTAACATATAAAATTTGCGAGTTTAGCGTTTTTCTACGGAAAAAAGACGACTTTCATTTTTTTTCCGCGACATTCTAAATAACTTGTATTTAATTAATTCTTATATAAAATAATTCTTCGCGAAAAATATGCATAAATTATACTTCAGTAACAAACACATGGTTGAAAATAACGTTACCGAAGGCTTTTAACTAAACTGTCAACTGCACAGCCTTTTTGTTCCTTGAATAAAAATTCTTGGTCGAAAATAATTAAAAAATAATTTTCAACTTATATTTTATGCAATGAATTTTCAGTAATAATTATTTGGTAGCGAAAAATTCATCACGTATCAAACGTGTATAATGTACAAAAAAGCATCAAAATTATATTGGGTTTTGGCATACATTAAATCCGGTATTTAGACCAGCGCGCGGCAGATATTTTGCTAGAAAAGGCTCATATTTTTGGTGCTGTCAACACTAATGCATTTTTTTTACATCGGATTGACTTTCTTTCTTTCTAATATGTATTATCTGTTAATATTATTAATATTTAAAGCATTAACTTTGTGGTTAGACATAATAACAGAATGTTAGTAAACTTAGTAAAAACCACTACCAGACTTACGGTTTACCGGTTTCGAGACGTACCCGTCTCTTCGTCAGGACCAACACTACACTACTATATTCACAACACTGTACACCCCAACCATAGTATTGTTAAACTATCACTACTATTGATCACATGTGTGTTAATCTTGTCAGAGACAAGCATGCACAGTCTAATTTCTCTGACAAGATTAACACGCATGTGATCAATAGTGGTGACAGTTTAACAATACTATGGTTGGGGTATACAGTGTTGTGAATATAGTAGTGTAGTGTTGGTCCCGACGAAGAGACGGGTACGTCTCGAAACCGGTAGTGGTTTTTACTAAGTTTACTAACATTCTATATTACCTGTCATTAGTGTTTGAACATAATTGTTTCTTAGAATCGTGCAGAGGTACAAAAACCTACATTATTTCGTAAAGTTGTATCTTTTCAAGTAATTTAATTTCAAGTTCAATAAAAAATAATCATTTCAATATATTGTTTTCATTTAAAATATGTTTTACTTACACACACGCACACACACAATATGAGTTATTAAATTACTACTATAGTTTCGAGAGGAGCAGTCCCGCTCATCATCAGGTATAGATAATAACTAACTTAAATACAAAATTTATCAACCTAACCGGGTAGGTCAGGGGGGCGCGCGGTGGGGAAGGATATTTTTCCCCGAACAGCTCTAGGAGTGGTGAAGAGGACTGAAATGTGATATTATTTATTAATGTGTTTCTAGAATTCAATTTTTTTAAGATTTCAACGTTTTCCAAACTATTCATTGTCCATCCTCTATGAGGAACCGAGTGGAGTAATTTTAATTTGTGACTATCGAAAGAATGATTAGTGTTAATTATATGATTGACAAATTCAGAGAAATTATTATTTTTAAAGCAGCGGCGATATTCTTTTATGCGTGTATTTAAGTTTCTAGTGGTTTGACTATCTGCCAAATCTTTCAATGTAGTTTTCATATTCACAAGTTGTTGAATATAAAATATTTAGATTCATAATGCCTTCATAAGTCGAATCGTTTCATAAAAATTTTAATGTAGAACTGAAAACAAGTTTTTATTTCCATATGTATGAAAATGTTTCGGTTAGAAATCTCAACCTTAAGAAACTCAAACAACTGATTTTGTGAGAGTATGCATAATTTGAACAACGAGGTAAGATTTATGACAGTACATATGAAAATGTTGTTCTATCCTCTTTGCCTATTCCGGGGACGGATAAATTATCAAGCGACTACCTAAAGTTTTTGATTGTTCTATCCCTAATTAATAAATTGTGTAGTAAATTATTGAATTTTCCTTATTAAGGGAGTTTATTTAGATTTACTAAAAACCCCGATACTAATTAAAACCGTGTTAAGTAGATCATTTTATGAGTTGTAAATTTCATTAATATAGTTAAGCTTACGACCGGAAATGTTTATATGTTATTATTTAGCAAACAATAAAGATTTTTCGTGTCAACACTTAACGTAAACTTCTGTGTTAACTTCATGGAAATATTTTGTTTTAAAGTACCATATACAAATTTACCAACATAGCTTCATGTATGCCTAATTTTTGGGTCCATATTTTGCGGTCTTAATTGTTTGTGAAAATTACTGAGAATGTATAATTTTGTAATAATGAGTTAAAGTTTACTCAGCCCTCTTAATATTTAAACGCTTGCGTTACGAAGTTTTCTCTTAAAGAGAGAAGAAAATAAAAATAAAAATTCATTTTAAAAGATACATTAGTTTTGTTTCGTAAAAGTTTTATTTTATTTATGCTTGTAAATATGTTCATTATGGAATTCGCAACACATTTTTTAATATTTATGTGTTTCTTAATATATGAACGTGAATAAAATAATATCAATTTATAAATATTTCTTAAAATTATCAAATTTGAATGTATAATGCCTAATTTAAATTATAAATCAAAAAAATGCCCGCAACTGACAACCACATCTTATTTTAAAACATATTTTAAAACCAATGGAAGGAAAAGAATTCAATTTATCTTGTCCAATTAATTATTCGAATCTTGCTTGGAATATGTATGAGATGAGTAATGTTTACCTGAGATGGAGATGAGGTTGCGATGATCTGCTTCTGTGGAGCGTACACGATTCCGGGAGACACAGTGGCGACTGGAACAGCTGCTGGTCCATGGGAAACTGTTTGGACAAAAACAATTGTATTAAAATCGTTTCATCATTTAAGATTAAACAATAATAAAAAACGATGCTTCAATACATATTCACATTATTTTGTAGAATTGGGACTCATTATTATATTTATCGAAATATGACATCTAAAAATTTGTACGTATTTACTACAAATACATGCAAGGTTTTATGTATTTGTTTTATTTTATTTAAATATATTGAAAAAAAAACAGAGTGGTCTTAGATAAAAGTAAATTTATATTTATTTATTTACACTTCAGCAGAACGATAAACCAATTACTGAAGCAAAACATATTTCAAATACACCCAGGTTTGGGTAAATCTCATAGATTTATTGAGTGTGAATTACCGAAGATCGAACCAGGAACCCTCAGTGAGAGAAGCCAGTGTCATGATCACGGTTTTATTTGTAGTATCTTCGCATCATTGTAGGCAATTTTATTGATTCACTCAACTCTATTTTACACTATCTTGAAATAATATGGTTCATCTACTTTATTTTTGCACAATATTATTTGTTCTAGCACGACTTCCAAACTCAATTTATTATTAAAAACAGAAAGATTTTTTTCAATACCTATTCACCCGTGATAAAAGCGATGAAAGCAATAAATTTTGTCGGCCACAAACGTGCGCTGCCGATTTCAGTTCAGCGATGAATAGTTACCGAATAATAAGCTTTTAAATTTTTATTTGAATTTTAGTTACAAAGTGAATTTTTTGTGTTACCATTTTTTTTGTATACGCATGTACGTATTTTACGTATGAATTAATTTTGTAGAATTTTAAATTCGGTATTCACCGTTAACAGCTTCTTTTTTCAATCTTACACAGTTCTTGAAAGTCAAAAACATGTCAATTTTTTTTATATACAGTATACATATTTTTTACATGGTTTTTTTGGAAAGTATCTACTTAAAATAGAGTTAGATGCAATATGTTCTTTATTAATATATTTAAAAAAGAGTATTATTTCTCTTGAAAACTTAGTGATCGTTTTTCGTATAGGTTAACTTAAGGTCAACATATGTTTTTTTTACATTTTTTATACTCATAAAAAGTAGTATATTATTTAAAAAAATATGTTTTGCAGTATTTTTTGTGAATGCGAATCACACTTATATCTTATGGTCCATTGTTATACAAGACCTTAGAAGTTTACCGTTTATTTTAAAATGCGCACATTATATAGGGTTCAACTTAAAATATATTTTAAGGGTCTGGACCTCCGACCCAACCATTAAGAGGTGTTAAATGATGATTAAATACTACTTATAAATAATTCATTAGTATTAAAATGTTTTATAAGGGTAAGTACAATAATTACCGGCCAAAAGACCAGGGGTGGGGGTGATGTAGGCAGAGTTGGAAGCCTGTATTTCCACCGCCCCTCTCTTGTCTGTCTTCTTATCTATTATCTTGCTGGTGTCTTCTTTTACTTCTTTTCCCAGACAATGTGCCACACACCCGACAACCAGGATTGAAAGTATCTAGAAAAGAGTTTTTAGAAATTATTATAAATGTTTGAACGACAAATTATTCATGAGAATTTTAAGTTAAAGACTTCGTTCAATCTGCCGCACATCGCCACATTTAAAAATCTCTCCGCTCCAGTCGCTAGTGGACAATACTGCACTTGGTGTACAAACACTCGAAAAAAGCTAACACAAACACAATATACACACATACGTATTTTTCGTATATAGGTTGATTAAATTAATATTATTATTAATGTCACTACAAAATGTTTTTGCTCTTAAATTAGTGTTTAATATTCCGAAAAAGTTCACAGTAAAATTACTAGTATTCTCAAAATGAAAAAATAATAGGAGCAATAAATTATTTTAGACGTGCATATATTTTTTGAAACATAAAAAATTTCAATTTAAAAACAACGCAAAAAATGAATGCAATGACCGCACTATCTTAGTGTTTGTAGCACCTAAATAAATGCGTGCACTGAATGGCTTACGGAGTATTATTATTACTATTATTATTATTATTATTATTATTATTATTATTATTATTATTATTATTATTATTGATAATGGGCAGGCAGCTTAAGCTGATAGGCCCATATCACTGTCTCTCATTTGAATATCCAGCCTATTCTTAAATTGTATGTAAAATAATTCTTTCAAATTACAAACGTTGCCTTTTTTTCTCTGCTACGTTGATTGCTATACATGCATTCCAGCGTGACATACACTATTTTCTTGCTGCATTCTCAACAATTTAATATTTTGATCGTGGTTGCTTTTATCTTGTTGCCTACACAAGCATAGGTCACAGGCTTTTCCAGAGTGCAAGTAGAACCAGCGGTGAATGTAAATATGAATCCATAAAAAAGTTATCCAAGTGATATGATGACTTTTTCTAAACAAATTCTTAGTAAAATGTGTTTATATGAAATTAAAAAATATTTACGTCGTTAATATTTTTATATGTGCAATTAATATGTTTTATTATCAAATATTTTCAACAATTAATATAAACATTAAGTTTATATATTTCATAACCGAAAGAGGAGAAAAAAAGATAATAATACATAAAGGAAAAGAAAATTACAATAAACTAATAAAGTATTATACATTACATAAAAAAGTTAAAAATAAGGGTATTATGAAATGTACAATTCGAAGATTTTTAAAATAATTTTAAAAACAATAAATTCCAAAAATAATAAAAGTAGCTGGAAGAATAATAGTAACATTAAGTATAGATTGATCTACGCAGAGCATTTCAAAAATATCTACACAATGACATAGTATTAATATTATACACAATGTACATTTAATAATTTAATTTCGTAAACAAAATTATTATAATTTCATTTTAATTATTATTACATAAGTCAACATAATCCAAATTTTAATCTTATGAATACACACATCGGAAAATAATTACTGCGTGTTCCTGACATTTCCAACGAATTAATAATTACTTTCTTTAGTTATTTAAGGTGGATTTAAATCTCAAGACTCAAAGTTTTAACATAATACGAAGTTATATGTATTGTATATCCCCTAAAGAATGAACAAACGGTTGATATCAAAAGTTCATGACGTAATCAACATGTACATATTACCAAGTTTCAGAATATGCCTTAGAAGTTAACATAAAACTTTATTAAAATATTTTTTTACCGTAAAGTTTATTAAATTATTTTACGAGTAAGCCTTGTACTTTCTTTTTTTAATTTGGACAACCCTTACTTTGTACTGGTTTTTGTATTTATCTTATTTAATTAATCATTTCCCTATCATTAAACATTTATGGACAGAACAAACTTTTCGCAGCAATTTTGGTACTACCAATTTCTAGGTGATTTTATAAATACGGAGTGACGTAGAAATTTATGTTTTCATTATTTTAAAAAAAAGAGTATATAATGAATAAAATATTAATATTCTACATACCTACAAGATGAAGCAATATTGTCTTCATTGACATATCTGTCTTAGAAATCAATGGAGGAAAATAGAAGAATTTTCAAGGAATAATTCTCAAGGAAGCCAAATAAACCATGAGTTGTACAGAATAGTTATAATGTGAAGATGATGATTATATTTATAAAGATACTGTATAACATAAAACGTTCAATATAATTATTATCAATATTCGATAATCTATGTATATGATAATAATATGTTTAAGAATAGTTTAACCTATAGACGAGTATTACTATATTTAACAAAAAAAAATGGTCAATATGTTTCTTTTTAAAAAAATTGAGATGCGAACACGGAATACGTGTCACATCAATATTCTTACTATTTTCAAATTAAACTAAACTTGTGCTGTGAAAATATGACTAATTTGCTGGTCTGGAGTGAGAATCGAACCCGCTTTTTTTTTGCTTTTACTTTTTTATGTTTATGTTATATTAAAAAATAATAACGCTTTACATGCGTTATTATTTTTTTATCACTCTAGGTCCAATATCAACCAAGTTATAAATTTTAATGTCGATTTGCCGTGTGTAAAATAAATTTTCCGCAAAAATTGTTATAAGCCATAGATAAAATATATTGATAATCTTTTCTACGGGGGTGGTTTTGGAGGTTTCGGGGTCATAATCAAAATAAGTGTATTAAAATATTACGCCATTAAACACTATGCCATATGGTAATATTTTATCGAAATCTATCCAAAATTTAATATAAAATAAAATATTTTATCCTAACGGCCAAGAAAAAAATATTAAAATTTTTCGAATGCTGCTCTAAATTAGATCATGATTTCTACAAATTTTGTATTTGAAATACCTATTTAAGAGTTATGTGTTTTTGTTTTATAGCAATACCCAATCAAGTTAGGTACGTATTCAAAAATTTATCATGTTATAAAAAGTACTCAAATATATTAACGGTCATATATATATTTCCAGTAAGGTATACTTGTGGATATTAAAGTAAGTTAATTTTCTGTTTCGCGTATATATGTTAATATTTCCTTGATTCAAAAATTTATATGGATTATTGATTGATAAGTGTTCGTAAAAAGCAGGGTGTGTATAAAAATGTATTTTTATGTTGAGTTATTATTAACGTGCTTATTAATTTAAGGTGAACTTATATTCAAACTTAACTATTTTATAATTTCAAAAAAAAAAGATTTAAGAAAGAATTAGTATTGAGATGAAGAACTGTAATTATTTATGTTTTCTAGTAAAAAGGTCCGAGTCATGAACTTTTTTTGAATTTTTTGAAAGGCTTATTTGCTTGGGCATTCTTACCAAAAGTTTCATTCTGATAGGTATCAATCCGCTTGTTCCACAGAAACACTTGTTACAATAGAAAAACCACTAAACACTGTCAGCGCACAATGATGAAAGTAATTTGACTACTTGTGTACCGGGCTGTCAAAATCCGTTCGCCAGGTCGGAATTGCAATCAGCTCAACCTGAACGAGATCAGAGCAGAGAGTGAAGAGCGGGTTTGGTCCATTGGCTCTTATATACTCTCGCAAAACATCTTTATATCAGCAGCAGGAAAAAATGGACCATTATGCCACTTACCAGCTGAGACACTCGTCCACCAGTCTCGCCTTTTCGCGGGGTTATAGGGGAATTTTAAAAATTACTACAAAATATCGAACTTGTGGAAATTAATATAAATATATGAATTATATTTGAACCTTGTATTTAACGTATTTTAAATTTATTTGTATTCTTATACAAAGATGATATGTGGCGTACAACAGCAAAGGCAGTTCCAATAAAATTCGAATGCAGTCATCGAGGATTAATAATTTATAATGTACTGAATTCGACATTTTATAGGAAACATAGTATATAAATTTATAGAAACATGATCTTGGATGGGATGTGAAAAGTACATAAAATCTTGAATTCAGTACATTTTAAATTAGTAGGTAATCATCGGTGACTGCATTCAAAACATTTTTTTTTGGATATTGCTGCTTTTGATTTTATACCCCACTTTTGTGCGTTTTGGTTGGAATATACCTGTCTCACGAAAATAATACTATAATGAGGCAGGCATACTTTATAATAAGTTGTACGATTTAGTTTTTTAGCATGTTGTACACCAAATAACGAGTTTTTTCTCATCATTTAAAAACCGATTTAAGCATAGTTATAGGAATAAATAAAATTGCATTGTTAACGATTATGCAACAGTTGTACAAATTAATCTATACGAAAAAACTGTATACAAAATAACTAGAAGTAACCTTTTAATTTAATTTGGGTTTATATAAAAATAGTGAAACAAGTACAAAGGAATAGTATAAGCATATACATTACAATTATAAAAATAACAATATTTACTCGTTATTTAAGTTGGTTTTATATTAGATAATGAAACAACTACATATGTAGACATAATTATAAACATAAACATCAATGCATAGTCTACAATAAGTTAAACATTTACGTTTTTTGCATGTATTCTGTACCCAAAAAAAAAGAGTAGTATGTATCCTCTTATTTAATGTTATTTTGCTTGCAAGGTTATGTTATGACATTTTTTGTGACTACGTTAAATATATTATTTGAATTTTCGATAAAAATATGAATGTTTTACTCAATTTTATATTGAGTGTTGAGGCACATAAGTGTCAGTCGTAGCTAAACAAGTATGATGCAAAGCAAAATGCAAAAATTCAATAATGTAGGATTATTTAAGATAAACTATAGAAGTCTCACAAAGAACAAGCTCTTCATATGAAAAAAGTGTAAGAAAGTCTTTATAGTATGGCCCAGGGCTTACGATCAGTATGCGTTGGCTTAAGTGATCACTTTACACAATGTAACGTTCACCAAGTCTACCGTTAGAGCATCCACATTTTATCATTTTTTTGAAAATTGTATATATGTTCTAAGTAATTCTTTCATATATTCGCATGGAATATGCTAGAGACATCTTTAGGCCTTCTCATGATATAGTATACATAAATTTCGCAGTTGGTAATGATACCTCTTTATTTTTAAAATTGGGTATTAAGTAGTGCATATAAAATTTTCTGATATTTACCAGGATCGTTAACAATTTCTTGATGTATACATAGATTTGTATCTATTGATATGTACATATAAGAAAAATACAGAGAATAAGTAACTTAACTACGCAAAATAAATTTCTTGCAACGTTTAAACATTAATTTTTTGAGTTTCACTATGGTACCTACACCTGTCGAAGAATGTATCTTACATTTGTTTTTTTTTATTTTTTTATTTTGATTTTGTTGAAATTCATACTTCAAGAGTCTTTTTTAATACACTAAAATATAAATATTTAAAATTAAAATAAATGTTTTTAATGCTCCAGTTGATCCACAACCCAGCTAATGCAATCGCGGATAATTGGGAGTCATTTTGATTAAATCTCATTCATATTTTGTTTTCAATAGTGATGTGGTGTAGTCTACGATTTTAATGATCAAACTATTTTTCGAAATGCCAAGTCTGAGAATTTATTTTCAATTTATACACAAGATGTTATTAAAATATTGGTATTTTCATATATTTAATGCTTTATTTTTAAAGGAAGAAAAAAATACGCCCCAGTATTTGCATCCTGAAATAGGTGTCATAATATGCGGGGTGTTTTTTTAGAGGTTCGTTTTTCGAATTGGCTACACTTTTTTCAGTCAATTTGGCAGCTGATTTGTTTTCAAATTGGTATGCCATTTCACTAACAATGCCAGAACAACGCTTGCAAATCTTGCAAATTTATTTCTAAAATTGTGGTATTGCCAACATATTTAAACCCTAATGGAATAAAATTATCTTTCCAATAAAGCCAATGCTATGCCTATTACAACGATTGTTATGGGTTTACTTTCGTTTTTGAGTCCCATTCTTTTTAATAAAACACCCTTCGTAAGTGTATATACGTCTCAAATAAATTAATTATTAAACAAAATTTACAATCTACCATTCTATAGGGTTATTTATTCCTCTCTATATCCTCTTTTAACTTTAAATATTCCTATAAACTCCAATTATCAAATTAATGTTTCATTTTAAGAATAACGCGAACAAAATAGCACCCAAGATTAAAAATTAATATTCACAAGATGCGCCCATGGAGCGCCTTGATGTTTCTGTTTCATTGCTGCCTGGCACTTCTAGAATAATAATGTACTATAAATATTGTAAATATGCAGTATTGAAAACATCTTGTTCCCATTCGTCTAAAATTAATTAATTAAAATTAATATATGAAAAACTGAAAGAATGTTAAATAAGACGTATTCATATTGACTAAAAAATAATTTCAATTATTTTGGTATGATATGATAGTACCAACCAATAATAATTCAGAAAATTTTGAGTTTGTCAATATTTTTCAAACACGGTACTGGATTTCATTCCAGGGCGACATCGTTAACCAAGATATATTATAGATGTCTCATAGAGACTAAATTATATTTTTTCCATTGATTCGGCAACATTGTACATTGAAAATTTTAAAAATATTGATTGCAATATTTCTATAAATCTACTTATATTATTTGATTAATTACACCTACATGTTTATATATATAACACCCTGACGATGGAAAGGTATTTCCGAAACATGTAGATGTAATTAATTAAATAATATAAGTAGATATATACAAATAATACAATCAATATTTTTTTTACTAAATTATATTTTTTTAAGGGAAAGTATGTATGGAAGTCTTTGGGTGTTTAAGTGATCATTTTACACAATGTAACGTTCACCATTTCTATTCATGATAGAATACAATATCTATCAATTTTTTTGAAAGTTTTATATATATTTAAGTTTTACCACCCATTTCACAAGTATGTTGTAATTAACATTAACGCCACCGGCGTCGGAACTTCATAACACATATAAAATACTTATTACTTCAAAAATTCAAATCCAAAGCTTTTTCTTTTCCTTAATCAAATACAGATGTCACTAATGAGGTATCTATATTTATTGAAATTTTTTGAGGCAATTATATATAGCTTTTATAATTTCGTAATGAAGTTTAATAGATGTGGTATTCTATCGTGGGTGAACGTTACATTGTGTAAAGTAATCACTTTACACAAAGTAACGCCAACCGTACGATAGGTCGTAAGCCCTATGAACACCCAAAGACTTCCATACCTACTTTCTCACAAAAAATATAATTTCGTCACTATGAAACATCTTTAATGTATCTTGACCAATAATAATTATTGGAAATACATTTTTCCCTTCTCAGATTCTAAAAAAAATTGTATTAAATTAATAATATTTTATATTGCAAGATTTTAAAAATTAGCTGTTATAATATATTCAAAAAATAGTGCGCCAAAAATCAAACTGATTCTATTATTTTTTTCGAGTTTAAATTTATTTTTGAAATTTCTAAATTTTATTAATATTTGATCGATTTGAAGAATTACGTGTTTATTAATATTTTCGCAAAAATATTTTTTCGTAAATTATGAACAAACCGAAGGCAAACAATATAAACCATAACTACAAAATCTGTATAATTTACTAGTGAATGTAAAAAAAAAATCAAATTGCACAACTATTTTGCTGAAAAAAAATCAACAGGTGTATAACAAATCCCAGATTTAGAATATGGTTTTACTTTTTATATTGAACGTATTATTATAGAAAGGCCGTGATATTTTTTACACCTGGCATTACCAACCAAACTAATTTTGTATAAAAAATATACTTCTAAAACAATGCCCGCTAATTTGAAAGTCGATCGAATGCCTTTAAACATAAACATAAGCATTCCTCCAAAGTTGCATTGATAATACACATTATTTACTTTCTAACATAGAATCAAGATTTCAACCTAAGTATTATTTAGATAAAAATTATCTGCAAGATTTGATTTCGGTCTTATAGATCTATTTTAATTTCAAAGTTAATCTTTGGACACCAAATAAAAGGCTCGGTACAATTATCAACCAAGTTTAAATATTTATTTTTTTATACTCATAAATTCTCCGAGAAGTTTAAAAACATTTCTATTTGAAACATAAACACATTATTTTCCCTCCAGTAAAATAAACAAAAGTCTTACGTGTTTTTATCAAAAATTACTTATTAATTTTAGAGAACAATAATTAGTCCATAAAAAATTTCAAAAATATATTTATAAATAGATTAAATAAAACACAATCATATCGTATAAAAACCACGACTTTTTTTAAATCCACGCCAACGCGTTTCTCTCAGCTCAAAAATTGTCATAACATATTTAATACTAACAATATATACTCACTATTGAACACAAATTTAGTTGGTTTAAACCAATATATTTTTGGTAAAATCAATCGGTTTTGTAACAATCGTTATTTCTTTCAGAATAAATTACAAACTAAACAAAAAGTTTTTGTGTGTACCGGCCCGATGACATTATTTACAATTTAAAAATTTCAAATTGAATTTGTTTTTAATTTAATTTTGTACGAATAACCACAAAGTAATAGCCGACTAAACCTGCGAAATAAATACTCTATTTGTGTTGTTTTATTTAATTTAATATGTCAAACCACACGGCGATTACTCACAGTTAAAATTTAAATAGGTTATTCCGGTTTAGTGACGTAAATCATTAGTAATTTTTCAATGCATATTTTTTTACTTTTAGCATTACAATGTATTTTATGGTCTTAAATAAAATATAATTAGTAAGGTATTTTTCTCATATTTCATATTGACAGTTTACTTAGGGCCTCAGACATCTTATTAAGCAGTGGATTTCAAAACGCAAATGCCTTTGAAATGTTACCAGATTTTCAACATGAGATACAGAGGAGCAAAGGTTAAAGCTATTATCTTTCAGGGGCGTGCACTCTATGTACTTAGTTCCACAAGTATAGGGCTAAACAATAAAGCTTTAAGACAATTGTACGTGAATTCCGCCGTCGCTTAAACTTAAAGCTTTTACGCAACGTACGAATATTTATATGTCCTTACCAAATAATTCTTACTAATACATTTATCATTCTGAGAGCCAATTTACGCACAACTCAACATGGAATAAAATTAACTACAAACATTACACGGCTGACTTCTAGGCGTTTCAATAATTTAAATAGTTTTACTTTTCTTATAAATTATTTTGTTTCATCCCAATTATAATTATTTCGTTCTCTGTCTGCCAGTCCGTCCGTCTGTCTGTCTGTCTGTCCCCGTAACTTCGTGTAACATCAGTAACTTCTTTATGGTAAAATATTTTTTATAGTAGAAAATATTTTACATTTTAAAAATTTCTTTAGATTTTTTTAATAAAATAAATAAATACTTACTCCTTAGGAACCGACATGTAAAAGTAGGTTACTAAGGTAGCAAAATAGAACAATATTTTAAGAAAAGAATAACAAAAATATTTTATAGGGCCGAATATCATATTTCAGATTTTATGAAACTTTTAAACGTTTGTTTTGTAATGATAAATGGGACCAAATATTTAGCTAAAATTATTCCGACATTTTCGACAGCAAAGTATTTACCTACCAATTAAAATTGTGTTAATTTGATATAACTCTATAAAATAGAAATATTAAAATTCGTAAAATAGCAAAAATTTTTTTTCTTAATAATTAAGAATCATCTAATTGATTAAAAGTGTAGTTTTAGGTACGTAATTTATTATAATATTATATTCTCATTTCGCATCAATATTCTTAGTATTTTCAAATTAAGCTTAAGACTTGAGTAATTAAAAAAGGGCTTATTAAAAACTTATTCTACAGGTCCTAGAATAAGGGTCAAATCACCGACATCTTTATCACTCAGGGGCATGCAGTGGAAACATTGAAGCATGACTCTTACGTAACAATATATTTAAAAAAAAATGGAAATTAAACATATACCTAGTAATATTCCTATCACAGTTATTCACATGTTATTCATATTTTAATATATCGTAGCATTCTTTTAGATAAATTTTTAATTTAATTCCAAAATATGTCTTTACTAGAAAAGTCATGCTTTAATGTTCTCATTGCACGCGCTTGTAATCCCTACACCAACAAACATTAAAATATTATTTTGAAATATATATTTTTTAATTTGTTTATAATTTAACGTTCTCTGATATATATACTCACAGGATTATCTTTATGGATAAACAAAATCTGTATATTCTATGGATATTTAAATAACAAAATGTTTTCAATTGCCACGTTAATTGGCTCAGATAAGGCTGAATATACTTAATAGGTCCGTGCAGGCGCATGCAGTGAGAACTTTGAAGCACGACATTTTCCTAGTCGATATTTGGAAAAAAAATCTAAATTGAATATTTTTTTTTTCCAATTGATTCCGCAACATTGAAGATTGACATTTTAAAATAAAATATTGTTTATAATATTTGTTTATATCTACTTCTTTTATGTGAGTAAATCCACCAACATGTTTCAGAAAAACCTTTCCATCGTCAGGATGTTGTATAACTGTCAAAATATCGGAATGAAATGACTTGTTTCTTGTTTTCTTTTTAATTATTTGAAAAATTAATAATTAATAATTGCGAGTAATCAAGAACTTCAGTAATAATATTTAAAAATAATTTTTCAATATTATTGCGATTGGAATATTATGAGATATATCTTTATTTTCGATTTTTTATTTTTATTTTTTCTATTTTCAAAAAGTCATGATTCAATGATCTTACTGCACGCCTCTGGTGTCCATAGTATATCGAAGTTAGTTGCAGCATGACCTAAGTCCTGCTCTCCAGACCACGCCACTGTTTTTTTATACGATGTGTTGACGAAGATTTTCTATACGTTATTGCAATTAGGTTGATGTTATTTAAAGAATTGTGTCTAACAACTTGCGTCCATGTACATTTCGTAATAAGATCAACGTCTAGAAACTAGGGTGTGGTTTAAGTTTTATTACGAGTCACATTGCGTCATCTTTATTATGATTGCGCTCAAAACGCATCGAGTAATACGTTTTTTTTTCTTTTGCCAGCATCAAAAATTAATCAAATCGTGTTTTTTTTTAAATAAGATATGTACAGATTATTTTAAAATACATTTAGATATTATTTAATGTGAAAAAATACTATATATACCTAGCTAAATTATTTTATTTTTTCTGCAGGCAACTATATTTCTGACATTCAATTTTTAGGTTAGATTGAAAACGGCGATATATCATCTATATTATGAATGCTTCAAAAACGCAGTAGGCAGTGTGTAGTTTTGCTAGTTTTATTTCAAAAAATAAAATCACATGAAAAGTAGCAGGCAATGGGTGATAGTTAATCGCAGACATTAATAGTCGCACAGCGGCCAGTATAGCTGCCTCAAAGCCTACCAGCAAGCATTCGGCGACAACCGACGCTTTACTGCCAGTATATATAGAGGATAATATAATATATAATATATATAGATATATATATAACTATATATAATATATATATACATCATATATAGATATATATTACATAATCTTATGGATTGAAATTCTGAAAATGGTTTTGGTCATCACTCATTCAAAAATTATAAAAATTGGTTGATTTATAGCATTTTGAAGTTAATGTAGTAGTAGTAGTAGTAAAAATTCGTTATTTTTTTACGTTTTACTCGAAACTCATAGTTTCAAACTGATGGAGGAAATACCTCACAAACTGTTAAGGCGATCGTCTCCCAAAGTGAGCAAATTTTATCATCCTCTTGCGTTTTTTATCACAATTTTTTATGACAAAGATATCATATAAAAATTTATTCATCAGGTTCTTTATATTTTAAAAATTAATATTTTATTAAAATAATACAAACTCAATTATTTAATCATTCAATAAATAACCAAACATACGATGTTTAAAAAATGAAGAAAATTGCTGCACGTTGTGGGCCTTTTATGAATAAATTTTAATCTGATATCTGTGTCATGTTCAAAAAAATGTCTCATTTGCACAAAAATAAACTTTTTTGATTAACGAATTTGAAACACGAATTTTTTTAATTTCATTCAAACTAGCTGCGCGCGTCACGGAGGAGGACTTTTGCGAGACGGCACATAACTACATAGTTTAAAAAAATTAAATATAATTTATTGATGAAAAATATTAGGCAATTATTCCGTAAATTGTGATGATATGAATTTTGTATGTACTTACGTCAATAAAGTAATCGAATTTTATAGTTCCTAGGTTAAAAAATATTTAAATTTTAATATATATATTTTTACGTCATGATATTTTGATCGTTTCATTCCTTTACAATTTAACCATAAAAAATGTGATACAAAGAAGATGAATATTTTTCGGAAAAAAAGCAATTTTCTATAGCATCCCTTTCAGAGTTAAATCCGAGAAACATTAGACTTGATAAAGTCGGTAGCTTTCTCCTGGAAAAATGTACGTGTCACTGAAAAGAATGCAATGAATAAATCTGATGCATATCAATTGAGTTCCGGAAGAAGAGCAATCTAATGGAAATTCTATAAAATGTTTAAATACAAGTTGTTTTTTTTTCAAAAATGTGTGGTCCTTGGCCATTTTTTAGTGACTTGCTTCTGTAGTTATTTTACAAAAATCATTAACTGCTTTTGCAGCAAAACAATGATAATTTGATTTTAATAATTATCTTTATATAATAATGACTTCTTCTCAAAATGAACATATAAAAATACATATTTTATAATTAATTTTCTTGTCATTTTTTGTATAATTCATACGCTTTCAAGGGCAACAATAATATTCAAATAATTTAAAAAGTGATTTAAATATGCTATACTTACGTATTGTTAATTTTTACGTAAGTATTCTTAGTTACAAAGATGATAATAATTCAGAATATTTAAGAATTATTTTAATTTCTCGCGTACACTCCAAAATATTTTGTTGAAAGTATTGTAAATCTGTATGAATCTATATAAAGTCCTCACGAGATTACCTACACTGTTAGTTTTTCTAGAAAGTTTGTTATAAATGTAAACAAACTTTCTAGAAAAACTAACAATGCAGGTAATAACATCTCACACAATTAGGTATAAATTACTTGACCCGATGTAAGTTTTTTTAGTATGGAGTTAGCGGTGTCTTGAAATATACGACTCAACTAATGTGCTGTAATCCTGATGATAATGGACCCTGTAAGGGGATCAAAACATTGGCCAGAGAGGTCCAAACAACTCGTAAGAATATCCCAGAAAACTCAAACCAGATGTAACCTTTTATTAATAATATGGTTTTTAATTAACGATCAGTTTTTTTAATAGTAATCATTTCAATCTATATATTTAATTGATCGATCAAACAAATCAAAACAATTATAACTTTTCGTTTGGTTTTTTCGAAAACAGTTGGATAAATATGTATTGTACATAAATACATATACAGGGTTATTTGAAAAACATTAATATTTTCGCAGTACTTTATTTCTGTTTTAATTAATTCGAAAATTTTTAAGCAATCGTAACCAAATATCGATGGTTATGGAGATATGCGACATATAATTTTACATTTTTTTCATTATTTCTGAGTTATTTTTTATAAAACGTTCAACTAGCTACTGTTACTTAATATCAAATATGAAACATTCATTCCGTTTAATACAAACCAAAGTCAAGTCAAATAAAATAATAAAAACCTTCCAATGCTAATTGCAAGACATTCCAATTGGAATATCTGCAGGGTTTTTATCATTTTATTTAACTTGTATTGAAACGAATGAATTTTTTGTAATCGATATAAGTTACTGTAATGACATTTCAAGGGTTTGTAAAAAAGAAGTCAGATATATTGAAAAAAAAATTAAAACAAAAAGGTTTTTTGATATTGCATAACTCCATAACTATTGGTATTAGGTCATGGCCGTTGGAATATTTTCGACACATAATCAAGACATAAATATAGACCAGCGAGGTTGTAATTTTTTTTTTCAAATAACCCTGTTTTGAGAGATGAGACGACCATTAATAGGGACACTCATCCCAACAATGTAACATCTTAAATTTCAAGCCAGGAACATATTTTTTAGGGCAAATGGGATTTTACGTATTGTAGAGTGTGGATGACAATTTAATATTTTTTTAAACCTAATTGTATAAAATTTACTTGCACCTAAGTAAGTTATAATTATAAACTTTTCATGTCTCAACCCGGAGCTTTCTATTGAGACAGGCATAGTAAAATTAAACCTTACGAATGTATTGTCACGTGTCATGGCTACAGGATGAATTAATGAAAACATTGGAATGTGATAACGGATTTATTAATTACCGAAAAATTAATTTCTCAAACGTACAAGATAACTTATCCTATTGAATGTAACGCTATTCCTTAAATTAAACTGTTTCACAAATTTATCACTCGTAAATAGACACTTAATAATCGCTTCAACACTTTGTTAACTATTCACTAGAACAATCCATCCAATTTCAGCACGTATTACTATTTGCTCCGGTTTATTTCGCTACGTAAGAACTTTCAAATATCGCACACGGGTAAGTACTTCACTTAATTATTTGTCGCTTAGTTCACACGCCTGATGGTGACACTGTTTTCGCTCCGTGATTTGCCGCTAGAGCCGCGTCGTTGGAAACGTCAAAATAACAATGGCCCTCCGCGGCCTTGATCCGTTTATTTATACCCGATAACGTTGAATTTTCGAACCTTCGAGAATTCTCTAGTATTTACTAGACTTTTAACTAACTATTTCTCGTAACTTCCAGATGTTCCTGGAACTTTGGAGACGTCTCTCGAAAGCTGTAGATTACGCTAGGCTGTTCTTGAGTCTTCGGTAATATTGTGAACATTTCAAACAACTGTCACTTGACGTGAGTGCGTGATTGTTTTTAGCCTCGTTACAGTATATTAAGTAACGCATTGAATAAATTGAAATTGAAAATATGTTTATATATAAACAAAGTTTTGATGATAAATTTTACTAAATTGAATAACCAAATGGTAAATATTTTTAAAAAATCACTTTTCAGAGTTTGACAAAATACTATCATAGTAATTAAAATATAATTATTTATTCACTTTTTATTTAGTTATTTTAAGTGGCACGAGTATTAAACGGTTGCACAAACATATAAATTAGAACGAAAAATACAAAAATCATTGCGCCCGTGACTAAAAGGTTCGTTGATTGAATATCACATAATGTTTTGAAGCGCAATTTCAATAGTCATGAAATTAATTATCATCGTGAAATGATTTTGTATTCTAATCTCAATGTTGAGGAATTATATTTTTGGTTTTCTATTTGACAACACAAATGTGAAACGAATAACTTAGTTTTAAATGTAAATAAATAAGTTCATTTGTTTTACAAATTTGAGTATTTAGTACCTATTTATATTTATACCGTCTGTACATCTGTCTGTCGTGAAGTCCGTAAATTGCTGAAATTAAAACATTTGATAATTAGAGTTTGGCACGCAATCAGAGCGTGGCATGTGTTCTGCGGTCACGCAAGGCAAATCGTTATTATTATTTCCCTCAATTTTTTAGGGATGTATCTAGTTTATATATGACTAGCTATAACCTGATTAAATATCAGCTATACATTTTGATAACAAAAAGTATATTGCGAAACAAATGTAATATATAAAAAAATATTTTTACAATTAATCCACATTAGAATATGAATGAACTTATCGATTCTGTTAAACCAAATGACCTATGATCCCTAATTTTAAAATTCAATTTAATTGAGTAGGTTGTTGGTTTAGTGGTTATGACTCTCGCCTAGTGAACCAGTGATCGGTGTGGTTCAGCTCCATTCTAGAAAACCAGCAAGTTAGTCATGTTTTCACGGAACAAGCTTTTAGCTTAGTATGAAAATTGTAATAATATTGATGCTTGATGCGACAGATACTCCGGGTTAACATCTCTATTTTTTCAACAAACGATGCTTGGGCTATTCACAAAATGTCAATGAATATCTAACTTTCAAAAAAAAAAATTATCGCGAAATCGTAGTTTGTTTGTGTTAGTGTTTCAACCGCTTGTTTTGCTTCCAGTGTAAGATTCCTATTGGTCATAATAGCATTCAGGGCACTATTTATCTTATTCTCCGTAGACATCTTCCTCTCGATATCATTCATAGCCTTGCCGTCCGTAGTACCATATATCCCAAATATACAAACTCGTTCACTTATTACAACCATTCATTATTTACAATAACATCACACACATTTCGTCTCTCTCGAACATAATTACTTTTAACTTGCTTACATTCATCAGAAGTACACCATCTACGAGTATACCTACATAATATTTTTTCATTTAAATAATTCTACATTGGTCAGTTACGTAACACTATTATCGTCGTAATTACTATTGTGGTAAGATAAACATAGAAAAAATGTAATAAGTATTTTTAGAACAGGACACATATGTGATCAAACACCTTTCTAATAAATTTCAAATTATGCGGTTCAGTTATGATTGATATTTAATATGAAATTTTCCTACGAACCATCTATGTAGACTCAATTTAATAATACGCTTGCAGATAATATGTCAGTTGATATTTCAACTGGCCGACTTTGCTCACAATTATTATTGAGTAATATTCTGTATTTCGTAATTCAAATTACGGCCAAAGGAAGTGAGATTTTCGCATTTGACCACCCATTCGCTCCTTTGACATTTGAGTATCGTCTGTACCCGAGGTATTTATTTCGGATTTTACGGGACCCGTGTATCGCTGAGACTTGTGTATCAAGAATTTCTTAATTTCCTGTGATATTCTGAGATCAATAAATAATTCATCTGAAAGAATTGAGGTCAAACCATGGTATGAAATCATCATTAAATCCGTTTCCCTGAAAGAGTAAAATTTAAATTGTGTTAGTATAAATTCTTACATCAGTATAAAATGACACATAACATGTTGCCTCAATATCTTTAAAAGCTCTGTAACCCTGACAAATTGAATGGTAAATTACAAAATCTGATGTCAGCCTATACTTCAGCTGCAGGAAGGGTGTAAGATTGACCAACCATTGCCAGAATACTTAGTGATATAGTGACTTAGTGAATACTTACATAGTTTAGTGAACGGACATTTGCGGTGGTAGGCCCGAAGGCGTGGAACTATCTACCCCCTGCAATATGGAAAAATTGTTTAAAAAAATACTGAAAACGCACCTTTTCGAAAAATTATTTCCATCAGTTCAAAATTTAAAACACTAGTGTAATTTTTATAAAAATTACGTTATTAATTATCTATTTTTATTATTATTAATTAAAAGATTGTCCGGTTCATCGATTTGCTTATTTAATATTTGCGCGAAACACAATATTACCAATCCATAGTTGACATTGGCAAATGAGAATTACAGTCAAACTTATTACGATATTATTTTTATTCAATTCAATTCAATTCAATTCAATTCAATTTATTTAATAATATGTACATTACAAACTAAGTGTTCAAGGCATAGATATTATGGAAGTATATATCAAAATTAAAATATTCAATAAATTAAAAATAACATAAAATCTGGTCAAAGGTGTAGGAGAATCCCGCTTCGGAATTTGTAAATAATGAATCCCGCTCAGACACATGGAATATATCAATACCCAAAGCGAACCATCGGCAGGTTGGTCCTGTATATTGGAGTTTGAAACAATCTATGCTGACGATGTCTAATGTAATTATCAGGAACTAAGAACACAATTAGGTACTGGATTTTACCCACTGAGGGATAATGAGGACGATTTTGGCGCCACTAGGACACCACTTCGCCCGCGAAATCCAGTCTTCCAAGGAAATGGAAAGCAGTATTTGACGTTGATAGTGACCACGCCCCCGAATGACGATGGTAAGTATACTATATTTTTTGATATAATTAATTGAAATAAACTTTGTTTTCACCACTATTTTATTGAAAATATCAACATGTTTCAGAGCCCGTGGCCCCTTCGCCAGGATACAGTTGTATACTCAATCAAATAATATATGTTTTTGAAGAAGTTATATTTTTGGGTTTGTTTTCTTTTTAGTTATGTTAAAATACAATTTGGCATATCATCTCAATTATAATAATTTCGTTGTCGGACCATCCGTCCGTCCGTCCGTCCGTCCGTCCGTCCGTCTATCCGTCCGTCCATCGTAACTTCGCGTAACGTCCGTAACTTCTTTATAGTATAAAAACGTTTTTTTTCTTTTTTCTTCTTCTTCTTTATCTTCTTCTTTTTTTATAAATAAATAAAAAAAAACATTCTTTAGGAACCGACATGTAAAAGTACCGTCATTTTTTTAATGCTTACAGCTTGTATTATATAAAAGGAGACCAATGTGTTTTCTTGAAAATTTATGCCTATGATTGTATCTTTCTCGAAAAAATTAGTGGCCAATGTATAACTGTCAATGTAAATGATTAGTCATTAGAACGTACAATCTATGAGAATAGTTAAGAAAATACATGAATATGAGGCGAATATTGAAGGCAATAGGAACATAATCGTTTAAACTAAACAGGGGATGACCGTGTTGAAGCTTCAGCAATCGAAGCAGTATATGAAAATATGTTTGAAAGTGGACATGACAAGAGTGGCGTGCCAGAACAAAAGAGTATAATGTCCAATCCTATTTGCCTACTGTGTTGAAAATCAGCGTTATGATGAGTTAGTTTTTACATCAGAAACTATTACTCCCTTTATATAAACTCGTGGCGTCTGCTTGCTTGCCGTCAACAAAAACTTTGGATCGATTTTTGACCCTTTTCCCGTAATCCAATCGAGCTGAAACTTGGCAAGTAGACTCGTGGCGACGATCAAGAAGATCTATCAAATTTTGGTTACAAAAATTAATAATTATAGTATAATATCGGATTTTTAGAAATTTTATTGGTTTTTTCAAAATGGAATCATTAGAAAAGTTTGATTACGGCTGCCCGATAACGTCGCGGAATATTTTCTAAATTTGAATTACTCCGTTGGTATGCATAATAAGTACTTCACTACGAATGTCAAATATCTAAATTGACTGACAAATGTTTTTAGAATTTAATCTTCAAAGCATGAAGTGTCTTATCAACGCTCAAAACATCTGACATTTTAGAAATATATTAAATTACTGTAAGTTTAGTGTTATGTAATATGTTTTAATTCGTCTTTAATTGTTGTTATATTTTACAAAGAAAGGGAGTATAATAAAAACTTGGTTTTTATGAGTTACTTTTTTTTAAATTACATCATAAAGATTCAATTATTTTTGTAAGAGAATCATTTTACACACATTATTTAGATGAAGAGAATGGAATAATAATAACGTATATTTTCCACCTATGTATTGTAATTAATTCCCCTCTACTTTTCAAAAAAGAATTTAAATACGGACAAGAATATCCAGGAGTAAACTGGACTCGTGTCTAAACATTTTAGTATTTAAAGTAGTCATAGCGAATATTACAATTCACATAATTTATAAGGTTCTTTTGTATTGATTGGCGATTTTGTATTTTCGCCACGTTACACAATCATACAGGAGTAAATTATAGAAAACAAAGTATGCTAGCCCGCTTATAACGAGTCCGGATAATTAATGGTAATTTGTATTACATAAGAAAGGCTTTTCATCCATGGACAATAGGGATATTCTAAAGAAGCGACAGGCTTACTTCAGTTGTACCATTCTAATGACGAATTGTTTTGCGAAACCAGATAATTGTATTTTTGAAAGAAACGGGAGGCACATAATGACGTTAAGACAATTAGCGAAATTTCACTGTAGCATCAGCACAAAGAAAGGAATTGTAAGAAACTTAGCGCAATTTAAATACTTCTATTTATTTTTACATGTTTTAACATGTGTTTTTCAAACTACAATAGGCCAAAGGGCACAATTACTAAAGCGATACATATCACAAAAACGTCCATGCACGAGGAAATCACATAAATATACTGTGATCTCACCGGAACACGGAATTCCAGGTAAGATAAGTCAGTGTAATACTTACTGGATTACGAAGGCTAATTACCTTTATTTGACTATTTGAATTTTTTTATATTTTACATCCAAAACGAGGTTACTTTGACTTTAACGGTAACGTTGACGTATTATTGTTTTTATCAACTATTACATTTCATTTCATTAATAATGTTTAAATAATACATACAAATTTAATCTGTTTCTGTTTGCATGAATTAATGTATGTTAATTTGTATATATAGTTTGTTAAATATAAGTTTTTGAACATTTTATATGCAATATGAATACGTTTATTTCCGACGACATCGGCATCCATTAAACCATAAAATTTTTGATCGATCATTATTTTTTTGTTTGTCGCATAATGAAAAAAAAACCTATTATTGAAATTAGTTCAATTTAATTATTTATAGAAATCATTTTTGAATTGTACCTTTAACATATTTTTCCGTAGTAAAGATAAAATAATATATGGTTTTTTTTACATTTAATCGGTAACAGCAAACTTTCAGTTTATAAAATAAAATAATAAAAATAAATCATTTATATAGCGCCATTTTCGTAAAAATTTCACCTCAAGGGCGCTTCATACAAACAGTTTTTCCTACACTAGTATTTGTTTAACACTGCGAACTTATAGAAATGATAACTTATGCCTTTGGCATTTAGATATTCGTTTTGAAAAAAGTATTTCAAAAATAAATATTTTAATATGCCGGTCTTTATACTTTGGGCCCACTACGCAGCTATTCAATAGGAAAAACAAAAGTCAGCTTAAAATAATCAAGATACTATTATTAGACGGAGATTATCTTAGGAGAAAAATATATAAATTCTTATCTATTCTTCGACACATAATGGGAGGTTTTTATAATAGACAGAAAATCCAAGAATGTGAATATTCTGGTAATCCGTTGTATTAAAAGTTTTTCACCTACTTATGAATTATGGAAAAAATATTTTAACCGTAGTGTTTCCGTTTTAATGTAGTTTATTTTTTTTAATTTTTTTATTAATTTATTTAATTTTTATATATTTGAATAAAAATATACATGTCACCCAACTATTTCTAAATAGGATTACGTAAAGGTACCAACATACTTTATATTGCACGTAGTATACGAAAGTTGTATTGCAGAATTTTATAAATTTTTCCATCTCTACCATACTTCATATTATGCCGGGTAAAAAAGCAAAGGCAGCAATATCGAAAAAAATAAAAAAAAGTATTTGAATGCATTCATCATTCATTGAGAATAACTAATTAAAAGTGTACTGTGTAATCATGTTTCCTATAAATGTATGGCTATGTTTCCCATAAAATCTCGAATTCAGTTTATTAAGTATTCTGAAAATAGAAATTTCGCTACCTATTTGTTTATTTTGATATCCATTTTTGACGTTTTAAGTTGGACAGGTTAAAAATTAATGAATTCAAACAATCAGAAAACTCTTAAACCTAAACAAATATTAAGTTATTTTCAAATTGTGAAAATCATTTATTAAACGTAGTTTGTTTAGAGCTTTGTTTTAGAGCTTTCTGATTGATTGAATTAATTCATTTCTAACCTGTCAAATTTAAAACGCCCAAATTGGCACCAATACAATATTATACAATAACTGGAAAGATACTGAAATAGCAATATTGCTATTTTCAGAATACGGCCAATTTAAAATTAGCAATCTTTGATGACTGCATTTTTATGCATTAAGTCACAAGTTACACGGAAAAATCGAGCACAATGCGCAGTGGTAAACCGCGAAGCGGCCACTATACTTCATAGAAAATAATTGTCGCATAAACTTTGGCTGTGGCATCATAGAAAATAATCATGAAAGAAAAATCATTAAGATTAATAGGTTTGCTACAAATTTCAAATGCGTGTTCTCAGTACTGTTTAGTTGCAAATTACTAAATAGTATATTATATGTCATCAAAACCTATTAGATCTGTGCAGTAGTCTAAAGGTTTGCTGTTTGCATTCACCTTCAACAAAAAAATGTTAATATTGGTAACTAATCCTTAGTAAATAACAACGTGTCAAAGGCTAAAGATGACAGTTAATCCTATGAAATACTCAATGTTGAACCTATCGAGTAACTATTTGAGGGCCGGTCTAGCGGCCATCGGATAATAATATGCAGAAGCCTTCATTAGTTACTCTAGTAAGTCTTCTGAAATGGATCTATGTTATAGGATGATAAAATATTGTGTGGTGTACTTGTTTTTTTACGATCAAGATGGACGGATTCCAATAATACTTTGGATTATGACAGCTTTTATTGGAATGACTTTATACAATGTAGGATATTATTTATGGCACGCGAACCGTATTACGCGGTGGCTCTTATCAGCCTGCTTTTACGCGGTCCCAGCCGACCTTACGTGCTCTTTCTCGCTCCCTCCCTAGTTCGCTCTCTTTCATGAATTCCTCAGACACTACATATTGGATAATATTCGGATAGTCCGGATGTTTCGAACATCGATATCAATAAAAAATTGTCGCATTGACAATGACAGGAATGATCTTTAATCCAAATTTTTATGTAACATTAATACTTACCTTAACTCCTGTGTGTTGGTGATGTAACATAGATCTACATGTCATAGAAAATATGAAATATCTACCTTATTTACGAAAACTAAAACGTCACATTTTTTTAATCATCGAATAGACATTTTCACACCAAAATGACTCAATTGAACTGTTACGAATGTACGGATTTTTTAATTAAAAAATATTTATTCATTATTCTCGTATTTTCGGCCAGTGTGTAAAAAAGAGCAGAATATTTGCACATCGCAGTTAAATCGAGCAAGAAAGAACACGACAATACCACACATTTCAGGTAGGACAGAGATGGCGGTTGCTTCGGTTTCGGTGAAAGTGAAAACAATATCTAAAGAGTACGGTAGAGCCGCGTAACACGTGTTAGACAAAGACAGACTGCGAACTGGCGTCCGCGTCGGTGAATTCAGTTTGTAATGATACTTCGGCGTAAGCGCACGCAAATTCGATATGCCATGATTTCACGATAATTTACTAAAATAATGCAAATATGTATCTTGCTTAATTATGTAAAGGGACCTTTAAAAAATCTTATCTGTATCGCATATATATATATTTTATCATATATTAAAAACTATGCCGATTTTAAATCAGGTAACGCTGTGTTACACCACCGTTCCCGAAGGTATTTTTTAGCACAGTCTTTTAAGAGTTAATACTCATCTGTCTAACGTTGGCTATTATCATTTTGTTTACAACGGGCCAAAAAAGGTCTATAGTATACAAGCTTCACCTACGCCTCGGGTTCTTCATCCATGATATTTTTCTTCTTCCAGGGCCACGATTACCAACAATCCTGGTGTTCGGGCAATTATCTTATAGTCTATTTTATTCGGGCTACCTTTGTATCTAAGGACACGTAGATCTCTGAGCATGTCAAGTTACCGCAAAACACAGAATTATCGAAGCTTCTAACATGGGTCCTCAAAAATCTGCTATTAGTCGATTATTTGAAGCTTCTAATGTAATTTCTCCCAAATCTGTTTTATTGTCGAATGTTCGACATGTCCTCTAAATGCTGCTCACGTTTTTGTCACTACCCTTGGACCTTACCTCGGACGTGCAGTCTAAGCACTCTATTTGATTGATTGATGAGTTGTAGGTAAACACAAATTATGAAAAGAAAACCAAATTACATATTTACCTGACAGAATTAAATGTGGAGTATAAAAGCAAAAGCAGCAATATTCAAAAAAAATACAGTCATCAAGTATTACTAATTTATAATGATCTGAATTCAAGATTTTATAGGAAACATGATTTTGGAATTTAGTACTCCTCGGTGACTGCATTCAAAATATTTTTTTTATTTTTTTAATATTGCCGCCCCACATATCGTCCAGGGGCGTGCAGTGGGAACATCGCAGCATGACTTATTTATTCGTAACCAATTATTTGAAAAAAAATCGGAATACGGCATATATATGTAATGTTTCTATCACAAATGTTATAACATTCATATTTTGATATTTCATAAAAATCTGTAGCATAAATATTTGATTTCTATTCTTTTTTCCAAAATATACGTTTACAAAAAAGTCATGCATTCCCACTGCATGCGCCTGATATTGTCGCTGTATATATAATAAACCCAATATGCCGTTTAGTACATTCTAAGATAAACGAATCAATTTGTCAATTTTTCATATAAATAATGGAGATATATTAAAAAAACATTGCCGTTCATCTGGAAAGTCTACCTAGTAATTATTTAAAATATTTTTTTATAAATCTAGTCTGTGCAATTATTTTTTAAAACAGTTTCATTCGTTTATCTTAGAATATACAAAAACGTCACATAGGATTAATTATATATACAGACACGATATGATAAATTATTATTTGAAGATAATTATGAACGGAATATAACGACGTTATATATTTATTTCTCTTTTCTTTCCAAAGTAGGTTTATCTGCCTACAACTTAGCTTTCAATATTATTCGTCTGCTTCCTTTATGTATGGATGTGCCTGAAACATCTAAATAAACATTTTATTAAAATCGCTTAAACCCTCTTACAGAGGTATATAAATACTGGCGTACGGCCTCGTAACAAGTTTTCAGTTTGTTATATGTGATGAATGCAACAAGCAACAGTATTTAAATAAATACATTAAGTATTGTTCTGAACGCAATGACTACATATCAAAGAGACCCATAAATATATCGTGAACGATTTCTAAACGACTTGTGTCAAAGACTGCCTTCATTTCACATTGCAACACCGCAACGTGCATTGTATTGTCATTCCAATCAACACGATATAATACATCAATACTTACTGATTGTATATCTTTAATATTTTTATTTTTGCAACTTCAAAGGCAATCCATGTCATGACTTATGGTCGGTCTGTCTTATAATAACATTATAATAAAAAATAAAAAATTGATTACTTAATAATTGAAAGCGTCCCAATAAAAAGGGTCTAGGTATATAATACATCACGTCTCAAAGTGATTTTATTGTTTTTAAATGGTCTGTATAACAGTATGCAGCATGTGCGGCATTCGAAATTCGACCTCAAAAATTGTCTGACGTGGAAAAGGGGTCTATATTTATCAATATTTATGTGGTAGTAACAAATATGACGTATGCCGACAGTTCGACGATGTCATTGAGATTGCTTAACCACACGAATAAACAAAGGAAACGTAAAATTAATGTCCATAATTGACAAGTGAATATAAAAAAACAGAAATTCTGGCTCGTTTTTTTAATCATCTTTTTTATCTCTCCTGTGTAATTTTGTTTTTGCGTATAGATCCTTTTTATAGGGACGCCTTCGATTTCGGAAAAAAAAAACTGTTCTTTAAGAATAGAAATAAAAGAGCATTGGAGTAGCTTATTTCTTTTATTTTAATTAACATATTATTATTATATATTATTTCAAAATTATTTTTATGCCAAATATGCTAGAATATAAGTTAATAAGTTCATTACTGTCTATTTACACTCCAATACATATATACAAATCATTTTCTTATATCAGATCTTATATTTCCAAACAATAAATAAATTAATTAAATAATTGTTGTACCTTAAAATGTCAAATTGACAAATAAGTCAACGTTGCAAAGCTGAGAGGAACGTAATTAGCATTTATATTATTACTACCAGATGTCTGAGAGAACCTCGCACGTCGTCAGATACAGTTCTTGCGTGGACAAGTGAGTCGCGGCATCCGATGTGACGTGTCTGCTGTTTTCACTTTCATCTGAATGAATGTGGAAGAGGCGGGAGGCTGCGGGTCCAGGGGACACAGGTGTGTGACTTTTAGTAACAGCGATGGCCAACAATCGATATCAATATTGAATATATTTGCGTGCAACGACCAGGGCTTGTTTGTATATTTATTTATTTATTTATTATTCTTAAAACAGTCGATACATAATAATTTATTAATGTTATTTATCAAGATGAACATCTGCCGGAATATATGAAAGAGACAGTAAAGAATGATAACGTGAATGGGAATAAAAAGGATGTGTCTTCCTGGCGCGCTTCATTAACCTACTTAGCATTTAACCAGCACAAAAGTAACTACTATTTATGCATTAAAATCGCCAATAATATTGTTACGATATAAACTCATTATTACAAGTCATTGCGTTTAAAGTTTTACAAGATGTCTGTGATAAAAATAAAAAATAAAAAAATCTTCAATTTGAAGACCGAATTTATCTGGATCCCCTATTTCCTACAACGTCTCTTCCTTAGTTTAAAGGATGAGAAAATTTTAATATTCAAATACTAATGCATATGTAAATATATACACGTGTTCTGAACAGTTTAAAAACCATCGGTGTCATTTTCTTGAAGACTCAAACTTTCTATATTTTCGATGTTTATAACTTTAACTTTGTGGATGAACATAATTTTTAATTTTAATAAGCCCCGTTCAAAAATTGATTTATTTGCTAGAATAGATAATGGATAGGTAGTTATAGTTATATATTTATTTGCTAGAATAGGTAGATAGGTAGTGCGCCCGTTCTGATGAAGATATTAGGTCCTTACATATGAAATTGGCGTTTAGTATGGGAGGAACATAAAGCCGATTTTTTTTATTATAATATATTTATTTAATCAAAGTATGTACCATTGCTATCTATGCACTTTTGCCATTTCATAGGTAGTTCATCGATCCCTTTACTAAAAAAACCATTCGGACGGGAATCAATAAAATATTTGAAGGCGGTTTGGACTGCCCCATCGGAGTTGAATTTTTTCCTTTGCAAGAAGTTATCCAAATTTCGAAAAAAATGGTAATCTGTTGGGGCAAGGTCGGGAGAGTACGGTGGATGTCTTAGACATTCCAATTGAAGCTCCTCTAATTTGGTAGCCGTCTGTTGTGCAGTGTGTGGTCTAGCGTTATCATGAAGCAGCAGTGGCCTAGAGCGATTAACCAGCCTCGGTTGGTTAGCAGCTAGCTTTTCCATCATGGTTTGCAGTTGCTGACAATAGACATCTGCCGTAATCGTCTGGCCAGATTTAAGAAAGCTGTAGTGAATGACACCAGAACTAGTCCACCAAACGCTCACAAGTAACTTTTTTGGAGTCAATTTTCGCTTGGGGCATGGTTTGGCTGGTTTGGCAGGGTTCAGCCGTTGCAATGAGCGCTTCCGATTATCGTACAGGATCCACTTTTCATCACAGGTAATGATTCGATTTAAAATCCCTTCATTATTGTGCCGGTTGAGTAATGCAACGCAGCAGTCAACGCGCGTTTGTTGATTTGCTTCACTCAATTCGTGAGGTACCCACCTTTCAAGCTTTTTCACCTTACCAATTTGCTTCAAGCGGATTAAAACAGTTTTATCACTAACACCGCAGCCTGCAGCTAACTCGGATGTGGTTTGCGATGGATCCGCTTCCACAATAGCCTTCAATTCTTCATTATCAACTTTGGTCTCCGGCCGTCCACGGGGCTTGTTCTGCAGGTCGAAATTTCCAGAACGAAAACGTTGGAACCAAAAACGCACTGTGTTTTCTTTTGCGGCACCGTCGCCCATACACATCATTAATCCTTCGAGCCGTTTCTGTAGCACTGGTGCCACGGTGGAACTCGTACTCGTAAATAACGCGATATTTCAAGTTTTTCATTTTGTAAACTAAGTGACGCAAAGAAAAAAACAATTGAGGAAAAAACAAATGAATT
>JADDOH010000905.1:0-19968 GCA_016648135.1 Agrypnia vestita | reverse complement strand
AAGGGACCAGCAAATAAAAACTTATTAGGCGTGAGAACATATTATCAGTGATTTCATTATTTTCATATATTATTTACACTTTCTAATTTTGTGTTTTAATTGAAATTTCCTTTATATAATATGAACATTTAAGGACATCTATTTAAAAAAAATTAAGTAGGTAAATATATACATTTGTAAAATATTACCTGAGGGTCAGAAAACAATAAAAACCACCATAACAATAAAAATTTTAGCACTGTCAAAAAATATTTTCTTAATAACCATACTAAAAGAAAACCATAAAATAACTTATGTAGGTATGTCAATACCTATGTGCAAACCTTAATTTTAAAAGAAAATATACAAGTTATCTAAATTACTATTGCAAAAAAAATACCTATCTTAAACTAATAATATTATTAAAGGAAAAGTCAATCAGAATTTAAATATAATTCGGTGTATAAACCTAAACCATAAGATAAACCTCACGAATACGAAAATTACCTGTATCTACTTCCCCTGGCTTGGTAAAGATTGCACATTTATAAAAAAGAACCGTTTGTAAATAGTATTCTACTTGACTTCATTTTAAAAATGTATCCCTTTTGATGATTTCTACATAAATTAGGTGTACATTCAACATTTCGCCTTGAGCAAACTCAATGGGGCAAAGTCCAAAACAACCCGCCAATTCAGGGGCGAACTCGGCGAACTTAACACAATAATACATTAAATAATATTCTTTTGAGATTAATAACGATTTTCTTTATTTTAATTTCGTTTGATTTCACAATACCTTAATATTTTCCCGGGCGCAAAGAATATTCGTGATATTTTTATCATTAAATTAAATTTGATCCGTTTTTTTGTAACTTAATTAGAAAACAATCGGAGATATTACGTAATTAATATTCCCGATTGTTTCCTCGAAGAAATACAACCAAAATGAGAAGAATTTCGTTTAGGCAAATTAATTTTGCACCGACGTTGTTTGATTTTGCGATTGTGACTACTTGTATAAAAAATTATCGTAAATAATCGCCGCATAAAATTATTTATTAAATATTATTTCACTTCTCAGTATTCAACCGTTCTGTTTTGTTTTACAATTTTTTTAATAGATTTTTAAAATATCTTGTTGTTCAAGAGACAAGTTTATTCACGGATAAACGCTAACCGTCGGTCGTTTATTTTATTTCTAAGAAACTAATCAAATCAAGCTAATCAAAACTAAACCGGAAGTAATGAATAGCCCCCAATGATATCTACGAAAATTAAACAATTAAATTTCAGCATTTTAATGAAAATAATTCAAAAACAGATTTATTTTTTAAGAATGAAAATAGCATGGAATAAAAATAATCAAAGAAAAATTAGTACAAACAAGTTTAAAGGATTATTTGCGCTTATCAAAGCCGACTATAAACACGTAACTCGCCAGTCGGGTATGCCGACAATCGCGCGAAAATTATTGTACGATATATGAGTACTTGAATTATGAATTGAGTAATTTAAGTGATTAATTGTCTTTAAACTCAATTTGTTTAATTAGGATTGTACGTCCCGCGACTTCACGCGACGCGAGGCCAGCGCCACATTGCGCAGACCTTCCGTCGCAGATCTTCCATTTTACTGTATCTAATTTTTTTTCCATTATATAATACGCACTTATCAATCGCACTGCGCGGACATTCGACGAAATGACGCGACCGCGACATCCGACATCCGCGCAGTGTGGCGCTGGCTTGTTTTGCTGGCTTTGTTTTACTGAATTTATCGGCAGTTATTTCACGCATTTGAAATGATGTTGAATGATTTTAATGAGCTAAATAGACCTAGGAAGCAAGGCAATGTAATAAATAATTAAAAATAAAGAGTGTAATTGATATAAATACTTGTGAATTTTAATTAAATTACGGTATATTTTGGACGTTAAATATTGACGAAAATTAAACAAAATATTACAGTAGTACCTACCGAAAGGGCTTCTGGAATTGTAAATTATCAGGGCACCTGCTAATGTAATTGTGTATTCTCAGAAATGGATTTTTCGGTCAATTAAGAATGTTTGCAGAGTTAAGAATGAAAATAAATCAAAAATTAATATCACCAATGCGCTCTGCGAGTATTATAGGAGTACATTTGAAAGCCAAGCATTCTTTGTTTATATTGGGGATTAAGTTTTATTGTCTTGCCTTTTCAAATAATAGAGTTTTTGTCAAAGTACTTTTATGGCTCTGCAAGAATTATTTATTGTAAGCTGCCCATTTTGTGAATTTTGAGATTTATTTGGGTTAATTGTTTTATTAGTCTATTCAAATACTGCAGGGTTTTTTCAGCCCCTAGAACTTTTGTTACACCCCAAAACCACTTAATTTTTATTGCGCCCATTTCTCCAAATATTATTTTTAGGAATGTTGAACAAAATTTCGTCTTCCGAAAAACGTATTATGAAGATTTATTTGTATGAATAAATTGAGTTCAGCTAAAAATATTAGCACTACTTAGGCGAGAAACGAAAATAAGCGGGAAACTTATTAAACCTAACAAAATTATCAGATTTGTATGGGACTTTTTCGGGACCGCAGAATTTAAACTTATTTAGCGGGAGAACTTATTAAAAGTGAATTTATTAAGCGAGTTTCACTGTACATATTATTGACACAAATAATTTAGCTGGTTAATGCTTTTGCAATTGCACATGACTACAATTTTAATATCAATCATTTTTTCATATTTGCATCAATAAAACTGGTACATATTTAAGACCATCGTTCAAAAAATAATACATTAAAACCTCGTTAATTTGAAATTCAAGGGACCCAAAAAAAACATTTCGAATTACGTGGGACCCCGTTAATTCGAAATTCAAAGTACAAAAAAAAAATGTAAAATTGCAATACATTGCGAAATTCGCCAAAAATTGTAAAACTCCTGAAAAAAGTCATTAATTTTGTGAAAAACGTCTGCATTTTTGCATATTTCAAGAAATCATTTTGAAAACGTAATATTTATTATGCTAATATGTACAAAGACCGCCACATTTATATTGCTAAAGTATACGAAATTGACATATTCTGTTGTTCTCACTTGCGAAAAAATCGAAATATTTTTTCAATTACGTTAAATTTAAAAAAAAATCGAATTATGTGAATTAAAACGTATTGATTTATGGTGCAAGGGGCTAAAAATTATTTGAATTATGAATTCCCGTGGTTTTCGAATTATCGGGGTTAATCTACTATGAAATTAACATTTTGGGATTTGTGGGTTGTAAAAATTTTGAATTATCGGGGTTCAAATTAACGGGGTTTTACTGTACATAGCTAGATAGTGTTCAGATGAACGCCAAGTTTTTAAAAAATGTTTTGTTAAGAAAGGCAATCAACCAGTCTCATATGCAAAAATTACCAACTGATCTTTTCAAGTCCTATGCTGCATGACATATTTTCTTTATGGCACCAATGATTTTGTCTGTTACATGTTATATATGTAGTTTAAGATATTTTATGAAATAAAAAAAATGCAAAACTTTTTTCTGTAGTATTTTAATAAAAGTAACTTCATAAAATTAATAATAAATTGTAAATATTTGTATAAAATTTTTTATATATAAAACACAACTAATATATTTATGTACATACAGTAGCCGGCAAACATCTTGAAATTCTGCGGCGTAGTGGGGGGACGTTTGCGCATCTACCTTTCTACCAACGAGACCCAAATTTCGTCTTCTGCGCATTCCCCCACTTAGCCCAAGAATTTCATGAAGTTTGCCGGCAACTGTACAATTGAATTTCATTTTGTAACATTTTGTGTACACATAGTTTGTATACCTCTTTCCATTTAAGAAAGACGAATTAGTACGTGTAAGCCGTGCGTACGAGGCACAGTGTTTACGGAAATAAACACCAACACAATGAAACAATGTCTGTTGTATGCACGGCTTACACATATCAGTTTGAGTGTCTTTCTTAAATGGAAAGAAGTCTACCTACATTTACTTGATATGTATACAAAATCTTTGAAAATGAATACAAATTTTTAAAAATTCAAACATTCAAGCAAATGGTAACTGTCGTGAATGTGTCGGTATTATTCCAAGGTATAGCCATACTGCTCGATCCAAACCAAGCCTTTTTTCGTGCCATTCAATGGTGAATATTCCAATCCAATATAATCATCGTAGCCGCTATCCTTTAAAAGCTTCAGTACATATTCATAATTTAATTCACCTGGAGTGTTTGGTTCATTTCGTTTTGGAACTTGTGCAATCTGCAATATAATTTTTCCAATCAATTGACATCACAATTTTGATCTCTGCTCAACTAGGCTAAAATCCAAGGATGATTTCACTTCTTTAAATTTGTTAGTCTTTCTTTTTGATAGATGGCTAGAAAAATTAAAGGCATAAAATTCTTTTCTTTGTAACAAAATCTCATACCTGCACATGTCCCACATAAGGCATAAACGCTTGAGTGCTGTGACTCACGTCACCTTGTATTTGTTGTAAATGGAAAACATCAAGCATCAAACGTATGTTGGGACTATTGATTCTCTTTATAATATCAAGAGCTGCAAGCATTAATAAAGTTTATTTATACATGTCGCATCAATATGAAGGATGAAGTAGCTTGTTGGTCTTGTAGTTAGGACTCTCGCCTCATGATCCAAAGGTCGCAGGTTCGAACCTCACTGCAGACCAGAAAGTTAGACCTATTTTTATAGCACAAGCATTTAGCTTAGTTTGAAAATAGTAAGAACATTGATGTGGCACGTATTCCATGTTCGCATCTCTATTTAAAAAAAAATATTCCCACATTTTCAAACTAAGCTTGTTCTGGAATGGGGCTTGAACCACCGACCGCCAGATCACTAGGCGAGCATCATGACAACTGTACCAAGAAACTTATAATAATACATACAGTAGCGAGCACAGAAATGTGTCCACCCTTTAAAAATGGATTAGTGCAGGAATATAAATGAATTTTAAGAACTAATTCATTATACCCGTTATTTTTTTCTACATGCGTGTAGGGTCTCCCTCAAACATTGAGACCAGTTTAGTCATAACTTTGGCAAAATTTATTCAAACTGAGTTTATTACAAAAATTCAATATTAATTTTAGCATTCAAAAAGTGAGTTCCAGAGCTATAGCACGACAGATTGGTTGCAGTAAGATTTCAGAGCTTAATTTTATAATTTTTTTTTAAGATTCTGCATGTCTGCAGCGAAAAAAGGTACGGGAACAAAAAAAGACATCTTGCGCCGAAGATTGACTATTGAAGCGATTCAAAATCGACTCAAAATGGCTATAGATACAAGGACAGAAGTTATCCATGCTGGTGGTTTGCAAGTTAGTGTCCATACTATACGCCGAAGACTATGGGACAGCGGTTTCCAAGCGAGGAGGCCATCAAATGACTAAAAAAATGCGTTCCCGTCGCTTAGAATGGGCCAAAAAGTATAAAAATTGGGGTGAGATTGAATGGCGACGTGTTATTTTCTCTGATGAGAGCAAATTGATTCAGATAGTATCCAGTATGTGAGGAAGTCTGAAGAACATTTAAGCAAGGAGTGTCTCCGGCCAACAGTGAAAAATTCTGCTGGACAAATGATCTGGGGATGTTTTTCTTTTTACAGAGTTTGAAAATTAGCCTTCATTGATGGAACTGTCAATGCGGAAGTTTATAAAAAAATTTTAGAAGACTTTATTCTCATCAATAGAAATGTATTGTTCCCATATTTCTGAGTGCATTTTCCAAGATGACTCCGTGCTTTCGAGCAAAAACTAAGTATTATATTTTTCTAACAATGTATTTCGTTATTAACAGGACAAAAAAATACTAATAGCTTATATTTTTCTTAGCTAATATTGTAATAATATCAAAAATGTAATTTTTAAAATTATAATATACATAGTTGGTGAAAAAATTATTTTTGAATAATTATTTTTTTCCAATAAAGTAAAGGAAATACTAAAAACACCCTCTAAAGTATTTTAAGTTCAGATAAAATATTTATTTGTTATTTTCCTATTTAAGCATTGTAACTTTTAATTTGAAGTGAAAAAGCATAAAAAAACGAACAAAATCTGACATATTACAAGAAAACTGTTATTTTATAGGTGGACACATTTCTGTCCTCGCTACTTTATAATAAATATGAAATAAGTAGAGATCTTTGACTAATAATTCAATTTGCATTTAGCAAAGTTTCATTATTTTTAAGGTTTTATGCTAACTGACAGTCATTAACCACGCCCCCTTGATATTTGTCTGGATTTTTTGTCAGTAATCTTCATTCTCCATGGTCCGTTATGAAAAAAATTTGGATGTTTGAAGAGCCACACACACGTCACACGCTTATCAGGTGCGCGCAGTATGTTGAAGCATGACCTTTACATAAACATATTTTGGAAAAATAATTAAAATCACATATTTATCTGAATAGTATGAGTTTACATATTCATGGTAGGAATATTAATGGACTTACCTTTTTTTAAATTTTTTTCACAATACAAATATATTTATGTAAAAATCATGTTTCAATGTATTCACTGCATGCACCTGGTACTTATAGGACCTTGCTCTATAACATAGGATGTGTTTGAGACCATTTTATATACTTGTAAACAAAAAGGCAATAGCTTACTAAATTAAATTGATTCTTGATAATTTATTTTGTCTTACCTCTATCGAAAGAATTTAAAAAGTAGTTTGGAACAGAGTAGTTATTGATGGGTTCTATCAGACCAACGATTCCGGCAGTTTTCAATTGTTCAGCGGCGTACTTCAGATTACTTTCGTAAGTCATCCAATGATCTTCGTCGCGATCTCCCTCTATTTTCCCAGCCATAACATGTAGTTTAGAGCATTTTAAAGCTTTAGCATACTCAATAGTTGTGCCAAGATTTTTTCGAAACTCCTCTTCTTTACCAGGTTTAAAAGTAACACCGAGCTCTCCATTAGCTACGTTACCTGAAAATATATTAATTTTAATTTTAAAAAGACTATTTTTTTCTTGCTTTTGATTGAAAAATGAATTACATAGTTTGCCCTCAAATATTCGTGCTATCAGTCATTAAAAACAGGGGTGGGTAACACTCAGCTTATGATTACAGAATTTAAAAATTATTTTAATTTTTACCAGCTGTACACCTGTCAAAAATCACGGGAAATAATAATTAATAATGACCCTTGCGTGACCGCGCAACATGTTGTCATTCTATAATGTTAAAGTCAGACAACGATATTATTATATTTTTAGATAAATGATTGATACTGATTCTAGGTAGATACCACAAATCAATCAAAAGATTTTTTAATATAATAATGTTTAATGTTCAAATAATATATACATACATAAGAAACTATCTTCTCACTATCACATATAAATTTGTAAATAAATATACAAAATTAAGACCGTATATTTTATTTTTATAATATATCATTTAACCTAGTCCGTACCCAAGATGTGCATTCAGGAGGCTCTCCGACGTATATATATGTCTTAGGCCTGAAACAGGTTAAGCATAACTGTGTATAAAACAAAATACAAATTGTTTTAACAGTTATATAAATTTCCATTTGATTTTGTATTTATCAAAATCAAAGTTTTCTAAACAATTTTTGAGTGATTAGTTTGTTCCAAAAGTGGACAATAGAGGGCGCTAGAAACTTTGGGTAATAATATAATTTGTATAATGACTTTCAAATACTTTCTTAGGTATATGAAAACCAAATATGTTTAACTAAAATAATGATTCGAATACAATATAATAACACTAGCTGTGCCCGCGCGGCTTCGCACGCGTATATTTTTAGTACACTGTTTGGATCGTCATAGAACTTTCGCGAACCTTCTAGAACATTCTCCTTCCAGAATTTTCATGAAATTTATTGAATGTACAGGAACCTTCTAGACCACCGACACATTCCGCCACTCAGTTTAGAACCTTATAAAACTTTCGGGAATTTCCAGAACTTGCTAGAGCAGGTTTTTCCGGAACTTTGTAGACTCACCTACACAGTCAGCGCGCCTATTTTGAAACAATCTGAAGCATTTGCGGCCTTCCCATAAAAAAACCATGTGCTAGAAAGCACATTTTCGTCACCCACGTACAGCCACCCCACCAAACTCGCATATTATCAATGTAACACCAAGGGCTATCCACCACCATAACCACCGGTGAGTGGTTGTGGCTGGTTGTAGAGAAAACTTGGCGGATAGGGAAACACGAGTTTCTTTTTATATATACATATTGATTATAATATTAATAAAATATTCTCCACTCGTATTCCATGGCTATATAGTAGTATTGTAGCTGCATGTGCAAGAGATCAATTAAGTTTTGCTTTCCATATTTATACAAATAACCATATTTTAGTGGTAACCTGACAATTCTAATGATGTGTTAAAGATGTAAAACTCACCTGTATATAGATTAATCAAAACTTGATTAAGACCAGCTGCTTCTTTCGCTTCTTTTACCTGGTCGATGGTATACCCTACAGGAAATCCCGATTCGACCGCCCTAAAACCGGCCTCACTGGCTAATTTATATCTCTCCGTAAAAGACGGTGCTTCGAGAAACATAAAACTTAAATTTGCACAGAACTTCATGGCTATATTCCGGGTATTAAATGTCGCACCTAGCTTGTTAACCAGCTGTCTACTTCTGACTTGCATGAATATTGAATCTTTGGAAACAGCTCTATGTACTTCTAATGTAAGTATTTCCACTCTTAGATAAAAATATGTTTATCTGGTTTAAGTGGTTAAGCACCAAGCAAAGATAAGAATGTGCTCAAGAAAATATAGATTGTATCTCTTTAGTACATTTTCTAAATAAACAAAATAATCATATTATTGCTTCTAATAAACCGAGATTTCACATTTTAACCTATTTACACCTGTGGGAATACTTGACAGCTGTCATTTTCTTATGTTTATCTAATCGTCTTGATCAATTTTTATGATCATGTTACCACTTCTGAATCGCGGGAAAATATTTATATTCTAAACATAGCCAAACAAAAGTGATGGTTACATGAATTATAATGAGCCGCGATATTTTCCTATCAAATTAGGAAAGCTTCAATAGCTATGCCATATATCAAAGCTTAATAAAAATACGCAACCTCAACTGAGATAACTGAAATTCTATTTTTATGATTTGATTTTTTTTTAATTTTACGCTTCAACAGGTCAAGAGGCTCAATTAAAGAAGCAAAACACATCACAAAACGCCCAGGCTTGAGTAAATCACACAGATATCTAATATTATTAAATAAAAAGCGAATAAAAAAGGTATCGTGTATACTTTTATTCTTTCGCGGATTATATCGAGCCATGGTCGCCAAAAGATCGTAACCGATAATTTGGCTAAAATATTTTTATTTGTCGCAATTGCCCTAAACGGCTAGCCGTACTGCCACAATTTCGATAGTTATTATTACACTAACTGTAACCCGTCAAAAATGACGGTACTTTTACATGTCGGTTCCTAAAGAATAAGTACCAATTTATTCACGTTATTTTAAAAATAATAATATTCGTAAAAAAAATTTGAAAAAAATTTAAAAAAAAATTTATTCGAAATTTTTGTTTTCGTAAAAAAATACTATAAAGAAGCTACGGACGTTACATGAAGTTGCGGGAACGGACAGACAGACAGTGTGGATTCTGCGCCCCTATAGGTAGGTAGGTACCTACAGTTAACCTAAATCAGTGACCTAAAATGTAGGTTAGGCAAAACATCGTAAGTATCACTAAAATTATCGTAAATTAATAGTGTGTCGCTTATGATAAGCAGTAAAACAATAGGATTTTCATTTTATTTTATTTGGGAAACGAAAATAATTGAAAATATCACAATTTCTTGCTCCAGCGCTCGGAGTCAACTCCGATATCTCAAGATACGAGCGGCTGAATATCAAAACCTACCTAAGGCTATAAACTATTTTTCGGCAAGTCAAGGAAAACTCTTTTACATCTCGCATATAACTTGAATAAGGTGAAATAAAAGTAATGGAATAATTAATTAAAAATAAAACATTCCAATAACATAACGTAAATGAAATTTGTATATTTCGTGAGTTATTTCAACATTTAAAAGGGATTTAAGTACATTTTGAAACCACGGCAATATATTTAGGTTTCTTTTGAAATTCAAGCACGTGGATTTAGGTTGATTTTGAAGTTCAAGAAAATAAATATATTCATTGCATTATCAGGGGTGTAGTGAAATAAAGTTCTCATTAATTTAAGAATGTAAAATATTATTAAATGTTTTTGAAACAATGAAGATATTCATATTTTATTCTAGTAAATTTGGATATAGGTATGTTTTGACATAAGCTGATTTTTAACAAGCAATAACATCAGATTGACACTTGTTATGATGTTAACTAATATGTAAAATATAGGAATGAGCTTAGAGAATGTATCGACATTCAAATTTAAAAAAAAAACGAAAATGGTGGTTGGGTAGTTTTTGATACTCAACGACCCAGATTTTGATAATCAAAAGCTGCAATTGAGGCCTACCTACGTGTGTGAAGAGTATTTCTTTATTTGTCTTTTGCTTGGAGTCAGTTCGCTAAAGTCGGAGTCGGTAGATTTTTATATGACTCCGCAGCTACGCTTCTCTTAACTGGTCGGGTGCCGAGCGCAGATTGCGCGAAAACTTTTGTACCTACCCCTATGTACCCTACCTATCCCTAGACACGTATACGAATTCGACCTATTTTACCTGCGTTTATGGGTTTTTAAAGCATATTCTTTATTGTATATCAAGTTTTTGAATGAATGAACGAGTTCTGTTTGTCAAGTAACCTCATTTGCCGCGCAAACCGGACAAAAATCATTCCAAATGGCAGGTAAAGTCGCCAGTCATGGACAGTATAAGCGATTTTTTTTTGTTTTTGCTTTGTATTTTTCAATATACATTCTTTGGGTTTTGGAGGTAAATAAAAAGTCATTTTCTTTATCAGTATTCAATGTTTAATTTCAGTTCAATACTCAGTGCAATAAAATATTATTAAAAAAGCAACACTCCTGTAACGGACAGGATGAATGATAGCCCTGAAAAGAGCCTCCTCAAAGAAGATGACATTGCCGAGTTCCATGGTTCGCTGCGGACACCGATCAAGGTGGACCTGTGACGTCATCTTATTCACGGGCGACCGGGCAGGACGCCGGTGCGTCATCACCACCCTGAGGACCGTAAGGACGGGTCCTATGCTTTGATAAATTTGTGAACAAATTTATGTATGAAAATTTATGAAAATAAAATAGCTGTGACATGTTTTAAATTATTACAAATTATTGTAAGAACCTAAATATTGACATATATGAATGTACTTTGTCACATGTTTATTTTCAATAAACGAGAAAATCGCTGTTGCGATAGACCGGGGTGGTGAGTGTAGCCAACTGTATGGCATAAAGACAGATATAAGAAATATTATTGAATATTTCCGAGTGACGGCCAACTGTATGGCGGAAAGACAGATACAGGAAATATTATTTCCTACGGCTAACTGTATGGCCTGACAGACAGAATTACGAAATATTGTTTAATATTTCTACATATGTATCCGAGGACAGAGAGTTGGTATGCGAAGGAAAAACGGGCTGCAGACCGATTATTTCCGATAAGTCGCGAAGCCATATCTTGTCAGATCTCGGAGAAATCTACATATAACTAAACAGTGTTTATAGGCCTAGCGACGGGGCTTATCACTAATAAGGTCCCGGGCGCAACAGCCACCGAAAAACGGTATTTGTACCAACAAATACGAGAATTTTCGACCCAAAATTGATTTTCTTATATTTACGAAAAACGAGGGTTTTTTCAATGAAATTGGTATCAAACCATAATATTTTTGCTAAACAAAGCCATTTAGACTAAAATCTGAAAGAAAATCATGTAAATAAAAAAGTAAATTTTTTCACATTTTTTACGTAACCACTATCAGCAGTGGTCCAATGTCGATAAGGGTCATTTTTCAGTCAAAACTTTGAAACTGTCTTACAGACGCTACAACAGCCGGATCAACTTAAAATATTTTTTGTTGAATTCCTTGCATAAGAATCTACCCATTTTACATGTTTTTACATACCTACCTTGTCAGGGGCGCACCTGAAAAATAAATGAAAATTAATTTTTTGCGACCCACTTTGAAATATTTATAAATGACTGAAATTTTATTGTACATAACTAAAACTGATATCAAAAGTTACACCCATGTGGGCTCTTTATAAACTGCATTAACAAACATGTATAAACCATAGTTAACAAATTTTATAAATTTAATTATGAAATTTTCCTGAGCAAATACCGCTGCGATCGGTATATATTTTTTGATAAAAAATTAACTTCGGTCTTGCGGGTCCAGGCAATCACGTCATGCTATAAGCAAGACATAGCACCATGTAAATGACGTGATGAAAACCCCGGGGGGGTGGCGTAAAAATTCTAAATAATTTTTGAATTCTGTAAATAAAACTTTCCGAGCTATTTTTTAGACAATTTCGCGTGCGCGAACGCGCGATAAAAACTCTCTGTGATTGGCTCCCGGAAATAAGCCGGGAGGTATTAAATTTGTGTATAAATTAAACTTCCGTCGGCGTACAGATTCATTCCGTTCTGTGCTTTATACGCCGTCTGGACCACTTCATCTGACTTTTACTCAACACCTCTGACCTCTGCTCTACCTACTGTTTTTGGATTTTGGAACTTCAACTGGACTACCTGCAACCGGATAATTCACTTTTGTGAATATTTAGAACAACCACTGTCAGCGGGTTTACGATTACCGCTGTACAGTCTTGGTCTGTTCTACGAGTCAAGTACGGGAGACCTGCGCATCATATCTTCGCGTATTCTGTACGGAACAACTCCTACTCGGACACCATTAATGGACAGTAGTAATCCAGTGTTGGACCCCCAATTATGGACATTGTCTAATTATGAATAGCCATCAATGGGCACTAAATACTCCAGTATAGGACACCCAATTATGATCAGCTAGTTATGGAAAAATGAATAATCAAGTAAATGACAAAAGTATTCATTATTAACGAAATGCTTATTTTAAAGCCAACCGGATAGTTATGTTATTTGAATAAAAACAATCGAATATTAGGTATTATTAATATCAAGGCAATACTCGAAAACAGCTATGAAAAATAATCATTTGGTTTCGTCTTAATACAACACTAAGCAAAATAAAACATCATTGCACAACTATTATTCAAAAACAACTAGATCATAATAAGGCTTGAACTAAAATTCCAAAATCAAAACATTCATATTCAACACAGATCTATGTCTTCCCTGAGTTTTCACAGAGACACAACCATTGATGAATATCTGTCTAAAAATATTGTAACAAACAGTAGGTAAGTAGTTATAGGAACTCTCAAACAAACAGTAGGTAATAATTATAAACAAAATATAGCAATTGAAATCTTAACATATAAATGGCAAATATTTTTCCATTTCAGGTACTTTAAAAAAGCCCCTATTGTTGACAGTCTCGGGCTTTTGAATTTTTTCTATTATAGCTCCCCTATAATAGGTCAAGGGTCGTTATTAAATATTATTATGTTCCGTAATTTTTCACAGTCTTACGGTCTAGTCTTGGGACAAGTATGTCAAGGGAGTTTTCCTGGACATCTCTGGCGCCTTTGACAATGCTTCATGGTCAATGATTTTGACGAAATTAAAGATCCGGCAGTGTCTGATGTACCTATTTCGAGCCCTTAAACACTATTTAAGTGGTAGAACTTGTGATGAATCACCTGTTTCTATAGATTTTATTTTTTTATTATTTTTATTTTGAACTCTAAGATGATTTAAATGCTACGCGGGAAAAATTGAGCTAAACCCACCTGGCGGAGTATTGGAGCTACAAAAATTTGGGAATGATGAAACGCTAGTATTGGGAGGGAGTTAGTAGCGATTGATCGGATATAGGTTACGGGCAGTTACTATTCGATTCTTATAAATCATATTAATCTTGTGGTAAAGCCGTGTTTGGTACAAATGGTTGACGATCGATGCGGTCCGAGCGGTCCACATGTGCTTCCCATAAAAAAATGCTGAACACGGTTTTCGTAGATTTGGGTCGCGGTTATTGCGGTTTGAGCCGTTAAAAAACCGATTAACGTCTACTCTAAGGTGACGATGATATTGACAGTTCCACGAGGTTTCTGAATTATGGACTTTTTTGCTGGGTTTTTGAAACCGTTTAAATGTCATTAATCGTGGTCTCGAGTGGATTCCCGGGCAACAGAGAGGCAGAATATGAGCAAAAGTAAGGAAGGCAGGTCCTAATCGGGGGATCGCGAGAGGAAAACGCCCCATAAATAATTTATAGGAATTGGCCGTGAAGCACGGATTAAACGTATACGATGTACCAGAGGGGTGACCTTAACTGAGCGAATAATGATTTATTTTAACAGATAGGTAATTGCGCAATGACGGTATATACAGTTAGGAAAGAGATAACGATAACGTGTAAGCATATTAATGGCACGACAAGAAAATAATATACTCAAATATAGATACAATATATTAACTATGTAATCACTACAAACCTGTCCGACGTTAGCGTAGTTTCAACAGGACGGGTAACGTGTATACGATTGGCTATTCTAGCTCAGATTTCGCCGGGTTTGGTAGTAATAACCCACAAAACATAATTGAACAAGTGTATCCAGATAAGAATATTGTAAATAAAATAATATGAATTTGCGGCCCATATACACATGAAATAAAAGGATAAAGCGTATGGGGGATCTTATAGATGGATGGATAAATGAAACAAATATAATTGGGAGTAAATGTAATATAACGCGAAGAAGCAAGCATATAAGTACCAAAAACATAGGAGAACATAGTGTGATAGAAATTCGAAGACGGGAGGAACAATAATGTGAAGTGGAACGGATATAGCAAGAGCATGTAATAATGATAAACGTACAAATACAGACAACTACTTGAGACCGATTCGACAGATACTAGCAATCTTTCAACACACCTCTAAGAACATGGTGAGTGGTATATAGTTATCAGCGGAGGCGTCCAGTACCTTGGCAATAAATAAGCACTGAATTAATCCGACGCCTTGCCTGCGGCACTGGAGGTTTATTTACTTATTTATTTTATTTATTTTCATTTATTGGGTTTCTTACAGCCATATAATTAATCAATCTTTGAAGAAAAGACAATAATTGATGTACAGAGTTTTGGGCCAATTACGCGAAAACACATACATACAATCGATAAAAGAATAAGAAAAACATGTCCAATAGTGGGGTTGTGTGAGTGTGTATTTGTGTGTTTATTTATTTATTTATTTATTTTGTTTTGGGAAAAATTAAAAGCAAAACGATCTTAAAAATTTTCCACTGAATTTAAAAATTTACTTTAACTTACATTAATAGTTTATTGTGTTATAGCGAATAGTACTCTTCCAGTATTATATTGTTCGAGAATATTCACTGTCTATGTAACATAGTTATTTTGTGGATCAATCTTACTGCCAATAAAAATAATAATAAATGGTTACAAATTATGTTTAAATTCCGCAACGGAGGGACCTAATACGTCCCTGTGCGCGGGGAGCCGCGGGCATAAGACAGGATTCATTGGATGATCCACGAGAAAAGATCGCCCAAAATTAATTTAAAATTAGGTATAGTACCTTTGAACGATTGTTATATCTAGGTATGCAGTGTGTACATGGTGAGTGTAGGGAAATTGATACAATGATATAGCAGCCAAGGATCGTTAAATTTCCGATAAAGACGAGTGAAAATACGAGGGAACGGGACATGATAATGGTAGATAATGAAGAAACATCAACTATGATTAGGGGAGTACCCGATAGATTGTGGTTACGGTTGATCAAACGACAATATGGACTGAACTTAGAAATTAAATATTAAAAATTAATTATCGCGCTTGTGAAGCGAATTTAAATCGTCCGAAGCCACTGAGTCCGTCCCAAAACAGGCACAGGGACGGAGACAGAGACGGCAACAGAAGGTGGGGTCAACTGACATATCCAAGAGGAGATATGTTTTTTTTTTGCCAAACTGAATCTTAGGAACAAAGATTTTGGTTTCAAGGAAAGTAGGATATTGAAAATCCTGGAAACACACGACTTAGGACCTTTGGCTGCTGGGAGGGGTATTAGAGGTAACGCGGAGTCAGAATTCAGGCAGTTGGTGTGAACGTCTACGGGGGTGCGAAATCCGCGTCGGTTGTTTTTTTGAGTGAAAGTTACCGTCGACTTAGAGTGTCCCAGTGGTTGAAAATTATAGTTTAACTTCAAGTGAAAGTGGTGTACGGGTAAATATACTCTTCGACATTGTTGATTGCTCACGTTAAAAGAAAAGGGGGGTACGGGTTTGATTTTATTTTATAAAGGGTAATTAATTTGGCATATTAGAACTTCGGAAATTACTGCGCTTTATTAAGTTGATTAGTCCGGCATATATAGAACTGATATTTGCAGATCTCCGGAAACTAGCTGTGCGTTATAAAGATACCTATTTTATGCTAAACACGCGGGAAGTTGTTAAAAGATAAAGGAGTTGTTACTAACAGATTCGATTTTAAATAAGTCTTATAAAAATACCTATCTTTTGCTAAATACGCGAGGTCTCATTTTAATTTTTACATTTGTAAGGCATATAATATTTCGTTATATGAAATGTTTCGATTAGACCGGATTTATTTTAGTTATTGAAAGAATATTTAGTTTATTTTAATAATTTTTCTTGTTTATGTTTAATAGTAAGAGTCCGTTAAAATTATAGCGAATAAATTCTGGGATTAAAAATACGTCTAGTGAAAAATATATAGCTGATCTCGCGGGGTATCAGGTTCAGCCCATAATAATCTAGATTTTCATTTCGTTTAAAATTATATAGAGTAATTCCGTGAGAATCGGGGTTTATTTACAATTTCACAGGTGTACAAATTCCATTATTCTAGAAAATTATATAAAATAATCTCGTGAGAATCGGGACTTATTTACAATTTTACAGGTGTATAAAATTCCATTATTCTAGAAAATTATATAAAATAATCTCGTGAGAATCGGGACTTATTTACAGTTTTACAGATGTATGAAATTTCATTATTCTAAAAAATTATATAAAATAATCTCGTGGGGGTCGGGGTTTATTTACGGTTTCACAGAAGTACAAGTTTCACTATTTTATAAAGTATATAAAATTGCTTCCGTTCGGCCCGGGTTATCTTATATTATATAGGAAAACATAGGTCCCGCGCTATTAAAACATATAAAAACGTTTCATGTGGCCGGGATTATTACGCGCGTTGGGGAAAGTCTATAAGGTAAAAATATGTTTAATTTGATTCGGGTTATTTTATATTTTATGAAAGATATTTGCCTCGCGGACTTAAACTATGAAAAAATGTTTCAATTAGTTCTGGTTATACTTTAGGAGTGATGTAAACTTCGCGGTTGTATAATTTGGGTTACTTTGTATTGTACGAAAACGTAAATCTCGCGTATAAAAACGCGTATAAAAAAAAAAAACGTATATCATGTATTCAAACATATAAAAACTTCTAGTACATTGTTTCGATAGACCGGGGTTGTATTATACTTATAAAGATGTTGTAGGGCCTCGTTATATTGAAAATATATAAAAACCGCCTGGGGCCGGGTCTTCTTATTTATAAACTATATAAGATTTCGTTACATTTAGTTATATAAAATGCTATCGTTCGGGAATTCGCGTTTCATTTTAAGCATATATAAATATAGGGTCCCGTTTTTAAACAATGTTAGTGTTTCGTTTAGAATTCGCGCCTTCGTTTAATAAATATGAAACATGTAGATTTCAATTAGAACTATTTTAAAAGTTTCGTTTAGAAATTCGCGTCTTGTATTATAAATGTGAAAATTATAGTATTCGTTTTGAGCTAAAACGTGTGAACATAGAAACACTACAGCTTTGACCGCTATTTTGTTTACTATGCCTAGGACATTCTTGCGGTGTATTAGACTTGATGGTAAAATTTAAACTCTTACTCTGTTTAAAATATACGTAGTGTCTCCGCCTAGATTGGCTTCACGATATACTTTATGAAATTTGTAAGTCCCGCTGTCCTAAAATTATATAAAATTACCTTCGTTTAGATCGGGTTATATCATATTCCTCGTGGAACGCGTAAACCTCGTTGTCCTGAAACTAAATAAGGATGTTTCATCTAGACCGGGTTCATTTTACATTTTAGGAAGAATATAAATCCCGCGTCTTTCACTACATAAAATGGTTTCGGTAAGATTGGGGTTGTTTATACTTGTAAAAATTACAGAATCCCGTTATTTTTAAACTATATTAAAATGATAAACTATATTAAAATGATTTAAACTATATTAAAATTTGCCGGAGAGTAGATATCATGTAGATTATTATATTAAGAATAAAACTAAATCGGCGGACCCTAAAAGTAATATGTATTGACCTTATAAAGATGTAGACTAGTGGGGTTTTATTATAGAAGCAATCAATTCTTTAACAACAACAAGTGGACAAGTGGTTGCTTCATGGGTTTGTTAAAACTTATAAATGGATGGAATCCTAGATTCAAAGCTTAATCCCGGTATTTCGGATAAATATAAGAATATGTAACATCGGAAAATAACGGGTAACGGGTTTTATGAAAAATATCGGTGCGTATAATCATTAGAGTATGATCATTAGAATTAGAGTCTAGTCTCGATGACCCGGGTAAGTACGGATGCGTAAGGACTATGTTACAGTATTATTAAGATATATGAATACTTACAATTGTCGAGCTAGAGTCTAATTCCGGTATCCCGAGGAATATAAATTCAAAGAAAGGGAAATAATGTCTAGTTTCGGTTTGGTTAGAGTATATACACCGTATAGTTACAGAGGCTGGATACTAAGCCCCAGCTACGGAAACTTAAAAACGCGTGATGGCAGGATCAAAGGTTAGGTCGCGAACTATAGTTAATTAGGGGCCTGTGAATCGTATGCGCGTGCAAGGCAAGTGTTCGCAATCCTTAGGTATAAAGTGAGGTACATAAAGTGAAACTACGATGCACTGGAATGGATATAATCGGCGGCAGATGGGTAAGTCATGTCATCCTCTTTCCGTTTTGAGATTATAACGATATATAAAGGTGGCGCACGATTAAGAAGAATGGTCTCGGGTTCGACACCCCAGACAGAGACGGAAGGAGCGCCGACAGTGAAAGTTAACCCCTGTACCGTAAACTTTAAATATACTTTTATCCACAGGTGTTTGTTTGCATGCCGAATCCGTACTGACCATAATAGGGGCGAATTAATTTGCCCAAATTAACCCTTCTCTGCATGTGTGTGAACTTCCAGGGATCGGGCGGCCCGTGTGCTCGACGCCGAACTTATTTATTTACTTCTATTTATTTATTTAATTGATTGAGTGATTGAATAATTAATTAATTAATTAGGTATTTATTTGTCTATTCATATATATATATTTATTTATTTGTTTATTTATTTATTTCCATTCAGTCATTCATTCATTTATTTATTCACCTATTTATAAATTATTTATTTATCTATTTATTTATTTAATTAATTGATTGATTGATTGATTGATAAGTTAATTAATTATATATTTATTTATTCATTTATTTGTTTGATTGACTGATTTATTAATTAATTAATAATATATTTATTTATTTATTCATTTGTTTAATTACTTATTAATTTATTAATTGCTTAATTTATTAATTGATTAATTTTATTAATTAATTTATTTATTTATTTATCAACTTATTTATTTATATATTTATTTATTTACGTACTCATACGTCTGTGCATCGTCGGGGGGGGGGGGATAGTCAGATCAGAATCATCATCATCATCATCATCATTAGCAGTGTCCCAGTTATATATAGTCAGGGGGCGTTTCG
>JADDOH010000904.1:0-279440 GCA_016648135.1 Agrypnia vestita | reverse complement strand
AAATAGGTTCGAGAATATGAAGAAATGCGCCAGGAAGGTTAGATTATTGATAAAATTACGTGTTTTCCTACATATTTAGTCTCTGCGATTACAAAATGTTTTTTAATTTGATCTATATTGTTTTTATTCTAGTTTCTCTGTTTATAACCTTTTCTTTGTTTGCAGGTAATAAAAGCTAAAACGACTCCAAGTGATATGCAGAGAAAAAATTATAGCAGTTCAGTTAGAGATTTTCAAAACACTACTGAAGAATCGGCAGGAAATTCACGAAGTTGTTTTGGAAAGGCATAAAGCCAAAAGAGATATGGCTTCATTTAATTATAATTGAAAGTTGTATTTTTTTTATTAAAATTTTCATTTTCCTGTTAATAGTTATATAAAATACAATAAAACAGTTTGATACACCGAATATATTGTTTTATTATTTTAATTCCGCAGACGCCCTCTGTTTCTGCTGCCTTCGACAAACAATTTTCCTTACCTTTCCTTGCTCCTCAGTTCCACATGGCCAAACCATGCGAAAACATTGGTAAATAAAATTGAAGTTCGTTGTCCAGTGGCCATGTCACTGGCTACAAGGCTTGGTAGTAAGCTTCCAATACGAACGGACATGTTCGCACTGCCCCTCGTGATGGAAATTTATTAACAAGGCACCCTGAAGATGCCTGTTGCGATTCAGGCGAAACGTCGGTTGACGAATGATCCTTCTGAGGACCAGACTTTTACGCGGGTTACCCGCAAAGAAATTAATACTAATATATAATATTTTCTCTATACTCTCACATTTTGTGGCCGTAACTCAGTACAGAATAAATTCCATATGCCGGAAGTATGTGCAAAAAACATGAAAAAATGACAATTTTTTCTATAAAAAAAATAGTGACATTAAAGTATGCCTAGTAATTTAAAAAAAATTGTAAGTCTATTCTTCGCAGTTACTTTTTTTTCAATTATCACAGAATAAACTAAACATCACATATGAGCTATATTATACAAGGTGTGTCAGACCTAGTTCACAATATTTCATTGGTAGATTCCTGCCTATGTTATGAATCGAAAATATTCAGGCAACCCATGACCTAATATCAGTAGTTACGGAGATAATTAACTTCAAAGTTTGCATTTTTATACTCATCTTTTGCAAAAAGCTGGACCGTCATTAAAATAACTTAAAACAAAAATTAAAACTTTCGCTTTAACTTATAAAGATTGCTATGCTTTAACACAAGCCAAATGATTAAAACTTTTTTAAAGATTTTTTTCAGAAATTAAAGTTTTTTCATTTTATTTGACCTATATTAAAGCGATTGAAATTTAAATTTTTGGTATACATACGTTACTTGAATGATGGTCCAACTTTTTTGCAGAATATTAGTCAGAAATATTGAATAGAAAAATACAAACTTTGAAGTCGATTATCTCCGTTACTACCTATTGATATTAGGTCATGGTTGCTTGAGCGTTTTAGACTCAACATAGGCAGGGATCTACCTACGAAATATTGTGAACTAGGTATGTTACATTCGGTATATGCAGCGATGATAAGTTGATACATATTAGTTATCGTAATTTGAATATGAATATTTTTGTAATAAGTTTTATTATTTTTATGATTCTTCCGATATTTTCATTAATTTTATGAAAATCGGGGTTATAATATTATTTAAAATGATATAAATAATGTACATTGGATGATATTAAAAGTAATTATTTTTATTGTCCTCAAAAAATAAGAACAGATCTAGGTACCTATGCCAAATTCAATAAACATATGTCTTATTTATTTAATACACCAAGTATTTCACAGCGTCATGTTAATTCGTTATTCAAAGCCAAATAATTAAAATTTAACATACCTATGTTTTCAAAATTGCTATTCTTAAAAAAATATATGTCTATTATTTTTAAATCCCTCTAAAAATCGAAAATTCAACGTCTAACAAACAATAATATTATCGCTGACCGCGGCGAACATCGGACCGAATAATCATTCGAATGATTTCACTCGGCGTTGACATTAGTTACTAATTTTATTCGAATAGAATTAGTAACTGAGTAAATAATCGAATTAATAATCGACGCCAACGGCGAGTGAATCATTCGAATAATCATTCGGTCATCAGTTACTAATTCTATTCGAATAGAATTAGTAACTGAGTAAATAATCGAATTAATAATCGACGTCAACGGCGAGTGAATTATTCGAATAATCATTCGGTCTGAAGTTAGCCGCGGGCTGCGGCAAAAGACAAAAGACATACGTTCACCAACATTCACTCACATTGTAAGGAGATTAGACAAAGAAAGACAATAAAAACTCTTTCCTTGTCTATGTTAAGAAGTTTTCGTTTGTCAAATACGTTACGACATTCTGTTATCATCTGTCTTCTTCTTATATATGAAGCCAATGGTATATCAAAAGAGAGAGAAATATATACTTAAGAATCTTTTTTATTCATACCTAATTTTCATTCGAATGATTCTACTAACCATCATGAGTGATCACTCGTGTTGAAATTATTCGGGATGGTTAGTAGAATCACTCGTTGAATGCTTCGCGGAGTGGGTGGGCGTGATCGGTACTCGGCTCTCGGCTTTGCCTGGCGTCACATCGCGCAGTGCTAAATTGATATTCGAATGATTTTAATTATGAATGATTTTAATAATCGAATTATTCGAAACATTTCAATAATCGAATAATTCGAGTTATAATAATCGTAATCGCGCATCGCTACGAAACTCGCTAGGTATAACGGCCTCTTAATACTGATCTTCGACTCTTTCCAACGCAAATAATTAAAAACTCTAATTTTCTTTTGAAGGCAGTTATTTTGTTACAGGCCTTGAACACTGTTGTCTGTTTACCTTGCAATGATAAATTTAATTCGTTCAGTTTTTGAAAGATGTCCGCAATAAAGGACAGTTGGAACAACCAAGTTTTATCATACAAACGGTCTTTCAAATTAAAAGAAGTATCTGAAAGAAACATTTGTAACTCAGTTCTAAGTTCAAATAGCCTTGTTAACGTTTTACCCCGAGACAGCCATCGCACTTCTGAATGGAGCAGCAGTGTTTTTTTTTGTTTGCTGCCATAATCTTCGCACAATAATGAGAATAATCGGGATTGTAGTGGTCGAGATTTGATAAAATTAATTATTTTTACAGTTTCATCCATAACTAATTTTAGATTTGACTGCATTTGCTTCATCGCAAGTGCTTGTCTATGCAGGATAGGATACAGTGGCTGGAACTACAATTAGGCACTTTAGTTTTTATTCATGACACCACTCCTGCTGTATTACCTGTCATCGCCTCGGCCCCATCTGTACAAACGTCAATGCAATCATTCCAACTGAGATTATTTTCCTCAAAAAATATATTTATTTTATTGTTCTTCTCCGGTAGTGTTTGTGGGCAGCGGTGAACACATAAGCCTGTCTTCTTCAAAAGAACTTTCATATGGATATCTCACGATAACCAGCAAGATAGCCAGACCAGCGACATCAGTCGACTCATCTATTTGCAAGACGAATCGTGTTTTTTGTAGACGTGTAACTAGTTCTTGTTTGACGTAGCTTGCTAGATCATGAATTCGCCGTGAAACAGTATCGTTTGATAGCGGCGCAGATTTTTCATTGAGCATACATTCTAACACACATGGTTTTATTAAATTCTCAGCGATAGTGTGCGCTTTTGCAATGCGATAAGATAACTAAATATGATGCCTCCGTGGCCTTTTCATTGATAGTTTGGGTGGGTTACATGCATCATAATTTTTTGACTTTCCAATAACTGTTCTTTTTTACGTACACTAAATTTTTGTGCTACACTAAATAAAAAAATAACACTAAATAAAAAAAACTATTCCGGCAGCGGGCAGCGCAGGACAGAGACCTTCACTGCAGTGATCGCCAATGTCGGGGGGACCTGATAGGGCAAAAAAAGAAGAAAGGAAAGTAAAATAAAATGTCTAATTGACAATTGATTTTGAAAACAGCTTGTGTGTTTAAGAAGTCAAAAAACAAAATAATATTAAAAAATATTGATTGTATTGTTTGTATATATCTACTTATATTATTTGATTAATTACACCAACATGTTTCGGAAATACCTTTCCTTCGTCAGGGTGTTGTATAACTGTCAAAATATCAGAATGAAATGTCTTTTATTTTTCTAAATAATTTAGAAAAACAAAAGACATTTCATTCTGATATTTTGACAGTGATACAACACCCTGACGAAGGAAAAGTATTTCCGAAACATGTTGGTGTAATTAATCAAATAATATAAGTAGATATATACAAATAATACAATCAATATTTTTTTTAAATGTCAATCTACAATGTTGCTGAATCAATTGAAAAAAAAAACTAAATAATATTGATTTTAAAATCTTTATAACTTTAATGTAAAATATGTATAAGCCGACCGCTGGGCCTAGCAACAAGCAATCGGTTTTTCTCAACTTTTAATGCATTCAAATGCTTTTTTCGTAATTTTTACTATTACTACTGATCAAACAACTGACAATTTAACAATAAGTAAATCATATTGTGATTCTGTGAAGGCATGAACACTTTATAGAAGAAATGATAAGGCAATTTAATAAATTTATTAAAGAATGCTAAAAATCAACTGGAAAGATAGTAATGAAAGAAGATGTTATAGTTTGGCACATAATGGCAGGTTGTTTCAAGTTGGATTAAAGTCAAAGGTCGTTTAAAGCATAGATTTTTGCATTTTCCACCCAACGATCCATTTCCATAAAAATCTATTCTTTGAATGAACTTTTATTTTAATCCAACTTGAAACAACTGGGCCTAAGTAGTAAAACATTAAAAATCCGAAAACTTCAATATCTCAGATGGGTAATGAGGCATTCATTGAAGCATCAGATCCTGCATCTTCGCATGTATTGAACAGATTTATTGAAACAAAACATTTTTTTTTGTTTTTATAACTTTGGCAACAATTTCTTTGATTGTTATGGTAACAATGTCGCCCATTTTGATGTATAATTCATATTGGTATATCTCGTAAGTAATGTCAAAATGTTTTTGAGATTGGTTAAAGTATTTATTTCCTTTTTTTCGTTATTTTCTTGAAGGTTATTTAAATTTTGGCATTTTGACGGTACCCTTAAAGATGGATGTATCCATGAATAAGCGGACAATGATAGTGACAATGCCCAAGCATACCAATAAAACTCAAAGAGACATTGCATACGAGATTGGAGTAAGTTTGGCAACAGTGAATAGAATCATTAAACAATATGAGGATTTGGGGGATATTTCAGTGAAGAGAAAGGGAAAATGCGGTGCAAAAAGAAAGACAAGTAAACGAGATGACCAGCGATTATTGAATTTTAGTCGAAATGACTGCCTTAAAAGTGCTGTGGATCTTGCAGGAGAATTGGCAAGCACTGGAGTGAACTTAACTTCAATGAGTGTTCGTCGAAGACTCCTGGAGGCGAGAAGACCAGCTAGCAAGCCTGTCAAGAAAACAACTCCTGACTATGGCAATGAAGGCAAAGAGACTGACATGGGCAAAAAAATATGCGCATTGGACGATAGAAGATTAGAAGAGAGTCCAGATTTCAGATGAGAGTCCAAACCGCCAAACACACTCCTAAGAAAATGTTCTGGGGGTGTTTCTCCTATTATGGACCAGGGTCACTTGTTACAGTGACAGGAATGATGTATAGTGACAAGTATCAGCCAATGCTACTGGAAAGGATGCTACCAGAGATGCAAAAGCGATGGCCGATTAGTGAAGGGATATTTCAGCAGGATCTAGCCCCCTGCCACACATCTAAAGAATGGTGAAAATTTTTTCACAGAAAGACAAATTACTAGTGATGCAACGAATACTACTTTCACGAATACGAATATGAATATCAAGCCTACTTATTCGGCGAATATGAATAATTCAACAAGGTAATAAATAATACACCACCATTCTTTTTTTTACTAAGAGATTTAATAATTAAAATTTACTACTGGCAAATTTTTGTTCAAAAAGCCAGCATTTCTTTTATCCGTTTGTACATTCCCAGAGGTCGAAAATAAATATCCCATTTTCCACGCATACGAGAGGTCATGTTATTAGATTAAATTAAATTTCTGAGGCAACAGTAGACGGCTTTAATGAAAAATACTTCTGGGTCAGTTTTTTGCCATGTTATTAGATTTAATTTGAAATTATTAGAGTTAACACTTTTACACACAATGGAGATAAAATGGAACGAACAATACATATTACAAAACAAAAACTACATGAAATGAGTACCTAAACTTATTAATAACCCAACGAAACTAGATGAAAAAACTTATGTTATGCTGTGAAACAAGTTACAATTGACATCTTGAGAATTCAACAAATCCATTCATTCAATGTTAGGGGAATCCCCAATAATAGTGTGCGCAGGTGTGTTCGGATACACGGTGCGCAGCCAAACCGTAATTTGAATTGCGTTCACTTATAAATAGTTTGTTTTTAATATTCGTGATGATATTCGGCAAATACGAATATTCGGTAAATATCTACTATTTGGCGAATACGAATATTCTTATTCGTTGCATCACTAAAATACAGAGATCTTTTTTTTTAAATAAAAGTAAAAATTAAACAGTACAATACAATACAATACATACTCAAAAAATACTTATACAAAAACTTTTATTTAATTATTACGTAATTTTTTTATTTATTTAATATCTTTATATAGCATAGCGTGACTAATTTAAAAATATTAAAAAATAGCAAAAGTAAAGTCTCATACTGCCTGCCACTTGGAAAAATGTGTTGTTGAATAATGTGTGTGAGATGTCAGTTTCATGAATTAATATAATTGTATTATCGGGTTTTTTGCTAGTTGTGATTTTAAGAGGTTTTTATATATAGTACTGGTGTTGGAAGTACAGATTAAATTATGTATGCATAATAAACATCTATTGAAAAACTAGCCCGGTGCAATTGTTTCTACATACCGACAAATAATTAAAAATCAAAGCCCTGATTTAAACATTATACCTACTCATATTAGAGATATTCCTGGGTTTCGTTTGCGAATGGCTTGTACTTAAGTGTGATATCATATGATAGAGATCAATCCTAGGACCATTACTCTATATAATATACATAAATGACATGGAGCAGCTAAATATCAGAGGCAAAATAATACTATATGCAGACGACCTCGGAATATTTTACGAAAACCATAATGACATAGAAACCACAAAACAAATCAACAAAGACATAGACATCTATATTATAATTACTCCAAGCAATGTCGTACGTTTCTGCATTTGGATTTCTATTTGTATACAATAATTTTGCCATGGTGCCCATTGGGTTGTGTGGTGTAGCGGATAACGCGTCTGACTACGGATCAGAGGATTCCAGTTTTGAATCCTGGCAGAAAAGAATTTTTTTTACGGTCGAGAATATTTTATTCGTTGAAATTTTAATTACATTTTTGGTTTTTTATAATGTTGTATAAAAGTAATGAACACTGCGAGAAGAGAATCTATATTATAATTACCCTAACCAATGTCGTTTCTGTCTCCGTATGATGATTTCTATTTGTATACAATAATTTTATAACGCGTCTGACTACGGATCAGAGGATTCCAGTTTCGAATCCTGGCAGAATCGATTTTTTTTTACGGTCGAGAATATTTTATTCGTTGAAATTTTAATTACATTTTTGGGTTTTTATAATGTTGTATAAAAGTAATCAACACTGCAAGAAGAGAAGAGAGTAGGTACCTACCTATCGAACTGTGGTTTATTGCGCTCTGACTTATTAATCGGTTAGAAATACTGAATAAATACTTTGTCTTAATTATATCTAAACTACACGTAATTTAAAGTGGAAATTTGCCAGATACAATTGGCCACGAAGCGGCTGACGTAGGCATAGTTAAACAATTGTGTTTGCTGCACAGCAAACACAATTGGCCAGGCAAAGACACAGGCCATCATTGGCCGCGAAGCGGCCACAATAGCTGCCCGCAGGGCCTAGCAGTAAGCAATTGGCGAAGCCGATTGCTTTCCTGCTAGTATTAACTGAATGGACAAAAATAAATATTCTAACCTTAAATGCTCAAAAATGTAACTACATTAACTTTGAGGCCAAAAGGAAAACGCATAAAATGGACATAAAAATACATAACGAAACACTCACTGAACTAGAAAATACTAAATACTAGACTCAACATAGACAGATATCTCAAATGGACCTCTCAAATAGACAAAGTAATTGACTCACTGACAAAACTGACCAGCCTACACAAAATACACGAAATCACACCAAAGACTAAAAATTTTGATGTACCAGGCATACGTCAAGGTAGAATAGGATATTTGATACCCTTCTGGGAAACCAGAAACAAAGCTAACCTAAACGGACTCCAACGACAGCAAAACAAAATACTAAAAATGATCTATGATCTGAAATACCAGACACCAACTGAAACTGTATACCGTATAACACAACAATTAAACATCGAAAGCATTACAAAAATCGAAAAACTTAAAATCATTCACAGACTAGCAATTGGCGAAATACAAGATGAAGACATAAAACTACACAAAATACACGAAAAACACCAACACAACACTAGAAAGGCTCAAAACTATCATATAACATACGCCAAAACAAAAACAGGACAATCCCGACTAATTTGTAACGGATTAAAACTATACAATGACCTGCCACAACAGACCAAACAACTGACCACTCACAAATTCAAAACAGATGTGACAAAAATACTAAAACTCAGCCAACTATAAAAAAATGACTTTGTATCTAAATTATATTATTATTATTATTTCTTATATTGAATTATGTAAAAATGTTATCTATAAATCTTTTAGGTTTCCATTATATTTTAAATAAAAAATAAACAAACATATCTTGTTTGTTTATTATAACAGTATTTTTTAAAACATAAATTGCATGTAAACAAACTAACAGATATTGCTAAAATTGTAATAAATTTAAGATAATCGTTTACTTTGTAATATTATTGAATAAAAAAGACATTTCAACACGCCGTTCAGTCATAAAAGGCCTACAAAGTGGAGCAATTTTCTTCATTTTTAAAACATCGAAGGTTTGGTAATTTATTAATCAATTATTTAATTTAGTTTATGACATTTTAATAAGATATTCGTATTTAAAATATATGTAACCTGATGAATAAATTTTAAAATTAGATATGTCCCTACAAAAATGTGATAAAAAACGCAAGAGAAGATATGAGAAAAAATGTTGAAATTTGCTCATTCTGCTAGACGATCGCCTTAAAGTTTCTATAACAAATGTCGTCAATTGAGTGTAGTACAAGTATAGAATGTCATTTAATAGCAGTCAAAGACATGATTGTTAAGATAATTTAAACTAATAGGAAAGTCCGTGAAGGACAATACAGAATTCATTGTGGATTAAATTTATATTTATTATCCGTTGTATGTATTTTGAATGCATGTAACGAATACATTAATCACACAACTGATGCATACTGAACTTAACAGACAAATCTCTTGACACGTGAATCTCATCCGTGGACATTCACCATTAGCCAAAAAGCTATAGCAGTGTATCTCACCGAGAGACAGAGGCCCGAATTCAGAGTCAATATTTAGACGATTTAAAGGTTAAGGTATGCCTTAAAAAGTGTTATTTTGTACAGAAAATTATGTTTTTAAGGCATACCTTAACCTTCAAATCATCTAAGTATTCACTCTGGGCCAAAAAGATGCACAACTAGTTAAGGTATTGACCAGAAAATCGCCAAGCAGAATTGGAGTCCAGCAAGGGCTGGTCATGTTAGTGATGGCGCCAGTGGCGTGCAGTGGGTATAAACTTAGGTTATGCTGTGACCGATTATATACCTATATTAAAAAAAAAAATATATATATATATATATATTTAAATAAAAATAATAATTATAAATATAAATAAAAAAAATATATACATATATATTTAAATGTGTATATAATGATGTATATATGTATATAATGAACTATTTTGAGTAGCTTCAATCTACAAAAATAAATGCACTATAAAAGAAGTATTGTAAACAATATTTCCTAATTAAATAAATATTTTATACATAGGTACAGTTGCCGGCAAACTTCTTGAAATTCTTTGGCGTAGTGGGGGAATGTGCAGAAGACAAAATTTGGGTCTCTTTGGTAGAATGGTACATGCGCAAACTTCCCCCCACCACGCCGTAAAACTTCAAGATGTTTGCCGACTACTGTAATACGGCAAAAAATTTCAATATATTTCGAAGATGATTTATATATCGACGGATCCTACGTATAATATCGTAACCCACAAATCGACAATTTTGAGTTTTTTTGTGTATACACATGTGTACACTCGGGCCTTGTATAACACGGTTATATGGTTCCACAAAAACCACGTGTAATACAAGGTTTGAAGTTCATACAAAATTAGGGTTTGCATTCCAAAAAAAATCTAAAAAGTTTATATGAATATGTACTTTATTTTTTTAATAAAAAATATACAAATTTACATATTTATTGAAAAAAAAACTTTTATGACACATATAATATAATTTATTTTAATCGTAATCGTATGAATATTTTATATATGGATATTTGTATAGTCTTCTTTATTATTCTTTTTTTGTATGGTCTTCTCTTTTTTCTTCTTTTTTAATATGTTCATATTAAGTTTATTGATGTAAAAAGCCATATATAAATAAATAAATATATTGTAGCATCATTGCTATCACTTAGAATAATTCTTAATTTTTATTTTTTTTCGACATCGGTTGTGAATTTTCATCATCGGAGGAGGGCTCTGAATTTCTTATGGTTTTAGCCTTCAAAAAATCGGTAATAAGCGATTGGCTGCTTTTAGCATATAAACCATTACGTATTTCCTTATAAGGTTCCAAAATCTGCTGTAATTCCCTCTTGAATTTCGAATTTCTTTCTATTATAGGATCCTTTTCAATAAATTTTTTTTCTAATTTAATAGCCAATTCCATGCCCTCATTTAAGTTTTTAATGTGAAACATGTAGCTACCTCGCTGCAATTGCTTACTGAGTCATTAATTTTGGTAGTTTCATTCAAAGTTTTGATTAATTGAAACGAAATTGACAAGTCTCAACATGCTGAGTGAGATCATCATGACTCATGGTATATGTTCTGTCATGGACGCAATCTACAAATCAAACATTATTTAATTTATTTATTTTTCTGAAACCGTATTATAAAAAGCGTGTTGTACAAAAAATATGCCAATTTATTCATCCGTGTTATATAAAATAGTGTTATATAAAACCGTGTTATACGAGGCCCAAGTGTATTTAATTATATATTTAATTCTAAGAAAGAAAATAAATATTTTGCAATAAATAACGTTTTATTATAAAAAAAATTTTTTTTCTTGGAATTAAAGATATAATTAAATACCTATGAAATACACATAAACTCAAAATCGTTGATTTGTTGGTTACGATATTATATGTAGGAGCCGTCGATATAATTAAATCGGAAACAATACTAATTTCAGATATACTTTTCTTTTCACAAAAATAAATCAAACATTTTATGATATCATCGATGGCAATGTCGTCATAAATAATTATTATATGCTATGATATGACATATGGTATTTACATTCACCATAGAAAAGACAAATAGAATTTACACCGAAAGTTTTGGGTGGAATTTGTAAAAAAATAACATTTCTGCAATGACGTGTGTGTAGTTTTCACCTGGCATAGGTCCTTTCAAAGAAGCATGCTAAATTTACTTGTCTATTACACAAAACATGCAGCATTAAAAATACACGTTTCAGTACGAGTTTTTTCTCGACTTGACTATATTTATGGAACAAATTTGTTGGGCGAGATAAATGAAGAATTGACATGAAGTTAGGTACAGAAAAGTCGTAAAAAAACTTCTAGCCGTAGGACGAATTACGACTAAATCGAAAAAAAAACAGATACGTCACGTTAGCAGAAACGTCATAAATAAAACTTCTAGCCGTAATTCGTCCTACTAATTTTAAATCAACTTTTTCTTAAGATTAGGATTATATAATTTATATTTGTTTCCCAGAAACTTTAATAATGCACAGCTTTTTTGCTTGTATGCGCTGCACACCACTGGATGGCGCCCATGGCTGGGCAGTAGAAGAGAAATGCTCATGGCACGTATACAAACTGTCCGTGACAGGGACCAATGGCACAATTTGAGGGAGGTTTATACTCAAAGGTGGATGCAAAATGGCTGATGATGATGGAGAGGAGAAGAAGGATCCAGTAGTTAATGATCTGTCCTACATTTATAACATTCAATTTGTAAACACATGCATAAAATGAAGAATGAACACAATTTGTTTTAGGTTATAAGGGTAAGGTGTAATTTCACACTTTAAATCTAAAATTTTATTAACTTCAAAAGCAAATCTCATGCATCTTACATTAAGTATTTGAAATTCACTTTTAGCTACATATTAGGTCCTTACATATGAAATTGGCGTTTAGTATGGGAGGAACATAAAGCCGATTTTTTTTATTATAATATATTTATTTAATCAAAGTATGTACCATTGCTATCTATGCACTTTTGCCATCTCATAGGTAGTTCATCGATCCCTTTACTAAAAAAACCATTCGGACGGGAATCAATAAAATCTTTGAAGGCGGTTTGGACTGCCCCATCGGAGTTGAATTTTTTCCTTTGCAAGAAGTTATCCAAATTTCGAAAAAAATGGTAATCTGTTGGGGCAAGGTCCGGAGAGTACGGTGGATGTCTTAGACATTCCAATTGAAGCTCCTCTGATTTGGTAGCCGTCTGTTGTGCAGTGTGTGGTCTAGCGTTATCATGAAGCAGCAGTGGCCTAGAGCGATTAACCAGCCTCGGTTGTTTAGCAGCTAGCTTTTCCATCATGGTTTGCAGTTGCTGACAATAGACATCTGCCGTAATCGTCTGGCCAGATTTAAGAAAGCTGTAGTGAACGACACCAGCACTAGTCCACCAAACGCTCACAAGTAACTTTTTTGGAGTCAATTTTCGCTTGGGGCATGGTTTGGCTGGTTCGGCAGGGTTCAGCCATTGCGATGAGCGCTTCCGATTATCGTACAGGATCCACTTTTCATCACAGGTAATGATTCGATTTAAAATCCCTTCATATTGTGCCGGTTGAGTAATGCAACGCAGCAGTCAACGCGCGTTTGTTGATTTGCTTCACTCAATTCGTGAGGTACCCACCTTTCAAGCTTTTTCACCTTACCAATTGCTTCAAGTGGATTAAAACAGTTTTATCACTAACACCGCAGCCTGCAGCTAACTCGGATGTGGTTTGCGATGGATCCGCTTCCACAATAGCCTTCAATTCTTCATTATCAACTTTGGTCTCCGGCCGTCCACGGGGCTTGTTCTGCAGGTCGAAATTTCCAGAACGAAAACGTTGGAACCAAAAACGCACTGTGTTTTCTTTTGCGGCACCGTCGCCATACACATCATTAATCCTTCGAGCCGTTTCTGCAGCACTGGTGCCACGGTGGAACTCGTACTCGTAAATAACGCGATATTTCAAGTTTTTCATTTTGTAAACTGAGTGACGCAAAGAAAAAAACAATTGAGGAAAAAACAAATGAATTATAATTTTCAAAACACAAATATATGAGTAAATAGCTGTATAAATTTGGATTTGGAATTCCTAACCAAAGAGAAGATATTTGAGATCAAATTTGCCAGTAGGGCAAAACGCCAATTTCATATGTAAGGACCTAATATTTACAAACAACAATTGAAGGAAATATTATTTTAACTGAAAATATGAAAAAGATACACATACATATCAATGGTCCCTACGTATCCTGTAGAAGCTGCAAAAATTTATTTTTTGTTTTTATACCTTAAACCATCCGATTTACTCTATATTTTCAGACAGTGTTAAAAAAAAGTTTAATTTTCCTCTAATATATGCTTCATCTGAAAGGAAAATTAAATTTTTTTTTTAAAGTAAATTGTATGATTTAAGATAGTAAAACAAGAATTTTTTTGCAGATTCGGCAGCATACATAGGGACTGTCGTTATAATTGGTTAATCAATTATATCTATACTTATGTATTTCATAATAAGCAACTACGTAGAAGACTCTCATGAATAAAACATTGAATTTTTCTATAATGTTACATTAGATTTATAAATTAAATAATGTTAAAAAGTACAGTTTTCAAAGTTTTGATTGCAATAACAGTTAAAATAATGGATCAATTTTTATATGTATTTCGACGAACACTAAGTATGTTGTCGAATCTGCAAAAATTCTATTTTTGATTTACTGTTTTAGCGCTTGTTCAGACACAGCGGGAACCTTTCAGTTTCAGAATCGCGTTTCAAAACACGCGATTTGTGTCATCTGTTCACACAGCCGCGGTTAATAAGCGATTTGTGCGCGCGAAAATAAACGTCAGTTTGACAGTTCTGGTGCCGTTCTCCATCTTTGAATATCAAAGATATATTCGCTCATTACTTTGTTAACGACGGCCGTGTTCCATGGCAAGACACATAAATATCATTCTGTCAGTTCATTTTTGGTGAATAAATACCTACTTCTCTAAAATACTATTTTTTTCCACCATTTCCAAATATCTCCACCAACTAATGCCAAGCTTGGTTCTTGGCATATTTGAGTAATCCTCACACTATTACAGGTCTTTTCTCCCATATTATAGGTCTTTTCTCCACTTCATCAATAAAAAATTCAATGTCAAAGGGATCCATAACCATAGAAAAGAGAATATAATCCACGCGTGCTCCTGTTGTGACATGGAACCGTGCGGTGCCCGCAACGCGACTGAACGCTCTCGTAAGGCCCCATAGTAATAGGATCGTGCGGGCGCCGTGCGGGTCTATTTTCTAGCGGTTGGGTTGCGGGCACCGCAGCGGTTGACTAACCGCATGGTTGTGTCTGAACGATCACATACAAACCTAGGTAAATGAGACCCGCACGGATCGCATGCAATTCTGAAACGGCACGGTTCCCGCTGTGTCTGAACAAGCGCTTAAACTATCGAATTTACCCTGTATTTCCGGACAGTTAAAAAAAGTTGACTTTTAGTTCCAAAAAAGCAATATAAAGAGAAATTAAACATTTTTTAAACATTATTCGAAAATATAGAGTAAATTTGAATAATTTAAGATAGTAAAACAAACATCGAATTTTTGCAAATTCAACAGTATATTTATGGACTATGGAACACCGATATAATGGTTTAATTTTTTTTGAAAATCCTTATTGAATAAATAATTTTTAAGCTAATTAAAAATGATTTTTTTAAAATAGAGATGCGAACACGGAATGCATGGCGCATCTACGTTCTTACTATTTTCAAAATAAGCTAAGCGCTTGTGCTATGAAAACAGAACTAACTTATTGGTGTCCCGGAATGTGGCTTGAACCACAGACCAACTTGATAACAAGGCAAGCTTCATGACCACTACACCAACAAGCTATTTAAATATATAAATATGTGTATAATAAAATAATAAAAATTACCTAAGATAAAAATTGCTATTGTTAAAAATAAACACAAACAGTTTATTGAAAAAAACGAGACATTTAAAATAATTATTATAGGCAGCTACTTATTTTTAAAACACCAAGAATCAACCACAAATTGACTAAGAAAATTAAAAATTATCACATAAATTATTATTTCACATTATTTGTATTCAGTACATAGAATATTGTTTTAATGTAAATTGTTATTAAAATTTTATAATACCAAAAAATTGATTAAAAAATCTAGTTAGCTAACTTGTCAATCTTTATTTGAATGCATAGGTGGTCAACAATTCTATGTAGGAAGAGTCAACTCATACTCCGACTATTGACACAATCAGTTCAGTCTCAAATAGGACAATTGAAATTCAATACATCTTCACTCCTTTCCAACATTTTCAGTGATGAAGGGGTGTCTCAGAACATCCTCCAGAGGTAATCTACCTTCGGGGTCCACAACCACTAATTTACATATTAAATCTCTCGCGTTAGCACTCACAATTTCAGGGAAGTTCATTTCGGCCGAAAGAATTTTCTTATAGGTCTGTCCGTAATATTGGGCATCAAACGGGGGCTGACCCACGAGTAACTCGTAACACAAAACACCGACACTCCACAAGTCTACGGTATAAGTGTGCGCTTTACCTTGGACCATTTCTGGGGAGAGGTAGTCGACAGTTCCGCACAGAGTAAATCTTCGCGATGAAGGCGCGTGTACTGACCAACCAAAATCTGCAATTTTCAACTCTCCATTGTTTCCTAGTAATATGTTTTCTGGTTTAATGTCCCTATGGATTACCTTCTTGCTGTGGCAGTAGATTAGGGCTTTGGAGAGGTCCTTGATGTAGGTGGCGACAGTCTTCTCGTTAAAGCGCTTGTCGGGCTGCTCTTGCAAGTGTTTATAGAGAGCTCCATTGCGAGCATATTCCAATATAAGGTAAACTCTCTTGTCGTCGTGAAAGTACCCGAACATTCTCAGTATGTTGGGATGGCGTAAATGGGTTTGAATTTCCACTTCTCGTCTGACTTGGTGCTCCACCTGAGAGGACTGAATTTGGTTTTTAAATAATACCTTAATTGCAACGACAAATTTGGATTTCCTCTCTCTTGCCAGATAAACGTTCCCAAACTTTCCTTTCCCTAGAGGTCTTCCGAGATCAAAGTTTTCCAAACACCACATTTTCTTTTCTGGTCTTGCATCAGGACCTGTTGGTGCATTCATGTCACTCATGCCAGAGGCTGCTGGGGTATTATTTGTAGCGGGGTTCGCTTCTGGTAAAAAAGTGTTCATTGCCTCTTTGGACTGAGATATTGGTTGAATGTTACTGACTGAAGGTTCCGGGATGGTTTCGGCACGATTGGTGTCAGTCACCGTAGCTCTTGGCGGTGCAGAACCAGATAAAGCGAATGGAGGATTCTGAACAGCGGCAATTGGCAAATTAGTAATACAATTGGATGTCTTTACCGCGTGTTCTTTTGTTATCACATTTTCTTTTTTACGGTCGACATTGGTTGGCTTCTCGGTAATTTTGCTTGGATTATGAAACTGATTCGGCCGCTCATTTTTCGAAACTAGAGGTTTAAAGGATTTGACAGCTGCAACGTCTTTTTTCAGAGGACAGGCACTTTTGAGGGAATTGGTGACCGCACCAGCCTGGTGCAATGGTTTCGAGGACTTTAGAATGGTTTTAGCAGAGTACTGTGAGGTGTACAAAGGTTTATAAAGTTTATTTTGATTGTTTATAGGTTGCAGATTTACAGTATTAGAATCCTTCGAATTATTTTTATCTGCACTACTTTTAATCGCCTTGTATTGACTTATCACGGCATTTTCTTTATTGTCTGCTTTTTTTAAACGATCCATTTGTATTAGAAATATCACAAATTATTGTCACGAAACTGAAACTTTATCAGACATTTGACGACGGTTGAAATTAGACGGCAGTTTGAATGTTTAAAGTTTCATAGACAAACGATATTTCATTTGTATGTCATAGATAAATATGTATCCTATTGCAAAATTGAAGTACCTACTCTAATCGGCAGCTATTTTATTTAATACTAGCTGTTCATACCCGGCGTTGCACGGATTAAGGATTAAGTTTAAAATAAAGTGAGGGTAAACAAAAGTTCGATTCAAATGATATAGATTTGCATCGAAAATATATCAGGGGGAGGGGAAAGGGTAAAAGAATATGGAGGAAATGTCACCAATGTTAACCGCCGAGTCCTAAAGAATAAGTTTCCAAATTTTGAGCCGATCGGACAAACGGTACAGGTTCGCATCGAAAATATGTCAGGGGGAGGGGAAGGGGTATGAGAATAGGGGAAAATGTTACCTATGTTACCCACCGGTTCCTAAAGAAAAAGTTTCCAAATTTTGAGTCCGATCGGTCAAACAGTACAGATTTGCATCGAAAGAATGTGAGGGGGAGGGGAAGGGGTATGAGAATAGGGGGTAAGTGTTGCTTATGTTACCCGCCGGGTACTAAAGAATAAGTATGCAAAATTTGAATCGAATCGGACAAACGGTGTGGATTTGTATAGAGAACAGACAGACAGACAGACATTGAGTTTTATAGGTATAGATATATTATTTGTATAAACATACGTAGATACCTACACATTAATGGTGGGCGATCCGGCTCACCTGACTGACCCGGCTCATCAGCTCAATTGTTCAAATTGAACCGGTTCAGTGAACCGGCTCAATTTGATCTGAATCTGAGTTGAGTTGATGACCAATATATCGATTTTGGGGACCCGAAAAAATATAAAATATCGACCAAAAAAAAAGGTCGCCGGTAAAAATAGTCCCAAACCCAAAATCGATTTTTTTGATCTCCAAAACCTTTTTTCCCTTATGACCTTATGATGAGCTGATTGAGCTGATTGATCTGATTGAGCGTTGAGCTGATAAAGATCCGGTTCAACGAAAAGATCCGCTTCACTGAGCCGGTTCGTTCGCGAACGATGCACCTCTACTATACATATTAAGAGGCTGCCATACCTTCAATATCCGCATTAGTTTAATAACTTCCCGCTAAATATGGCGCTAGTATCGCTCGAACATGTATTATTTGAGCACAAAAGACGATATCGAGAAATATACAATATTATAAAACGAAACAGAAATGTGCAAACTTTAACGCCTGACCTTTTAACTGCGTAGTGCTACATACCTAACCCTTTCTAACTGAACGTAAGTTTTGCTAGTTTGACGACATTTTTCTGTACGATAATTATTTGCTCCTTATATTAGAGATGTGACAAAGCCGGCCGTAATACAATGGATATTGTTTCTTTCTGAAATCGCGCATAATTTCACTAAAAATTTGCTTTCTTATGCTATTTTTCTGATTTAAAGAAAAACATTTTTTTAAGATATCCATTACATGTAACATTATGTTATTATTTTTTCTTTAGCGTTGAAAAATTGTATGACGTGTGTGAATTTAAACTATATTTTTTATTGTTTTATAACATTTTGTTTAATATCAATGTTAAATAATTAAAATAAAATCCATTTTTTAAAATTATGCGTGTACTTATGTATGCGAGTAAGAAGTTATACTTAAAAAGTAGAATAAAGACAAAATACTAATAATAATAATTTCGTTGTCTGTCCGTAACTTACTGGAAAGACGACTTTAGATATTTAGAATGTGACAAGCAATCAGCGCTCAACTCATGTTGCGCGGTCACGCAAGAGTTGTTATTAATTACTATATAGTCGTACACCCGTGAAAATATGGTTAAGTTTAAAGAGAATATAGAAATAAAAAAAATCTGAATTATCTTTTCAAAACATAAGACTTTCATGGAAGTAACTTATATCGAATATTTAAAATTAATTCGCATTAAAAATGTCAAATAAAATGATAATCATCCGTATTCTGAACTAAGCAACATTGCTATTTCTGTATCTTGACAGTTATTGTATTACATAGTGAGACCGTTTTTTTGACGTTTTATATTTGACAGGTTTGAAATTAATGAATTCAATCAATTAGAAAGATCATTATTCGTAATTGTGAATACATTAACATTTGTTTACGTTTTAGGGCTTTCTGATTGATTGAATTCATTAATTATTTCAAACATGCCAAGCTTAAAACATCGAAATTAGTGTCAATATAATGTTATACATACCTGTCAAGATTGGGATAAAGATCTGACATCCCAATACTGCTATTTTCAGAATAGCATAGATTAACTTTATAAAAAGTATTATATATTTTTCAAATTTCTGAAGGGTGATAGTGCAAAATGATTAAACATTTTTTTGCTTGTATTGAAGCGAATTTATTTTTAATATTGTACATAAGTTACTTAAATAACGTAAAATCTTATGATTAATAAACATAATAACAGAAGATATAAAGTTGTTAAAACATACGGAACATAAAACGGAAGGACAACCATTCGGATACTATGAAGCACATAACAACGGAACATAAAAACGGAATATAACAATTCATAAGAACAGTATATTTAAAAAACATAATAACGAACGTATAAACATATCATAACAAACGAATTGTCACAAAAGAAATCATAAAATCTGATTATGAAAACTGGAGAAAACGATTATTAGAAATGATCAACAACTGACCATAATAAACGACTATAAAAAACATTCATGCATGTATGCGGTAGTAGTAATATTTAAAAACTAAAATAAAGACAAATTATATATTAATGATGCTCAAAGTATTGAGTTGTATACATCTACACTGATCATTGTCTATTAATTTATTGAATTTTATGAAAATAATGAAAATTCATACTTACAGAAATGTAACCTCAAATATCTAAATATAATAATTTGGTTGTCTATCCGTAACTTGCTGGAATGACAACTTTATATAATTAGAGTATGACACGCAATCAGTGCACGGCTCACGATTATTTAAAAAATAAAATAAAAAATGATTAACGGAACATATAAATGAAAACAAAACGATTCATTAAAACAGCGTATTTAACAAAATACAACATATAAAGATGTTATAAAAGGAAAAAAAAGGATTCGTAGGATCGAATTATGTGACCTGGGGAAAAACGATTCATAAAAAATATCGACAATTGACCACAATAAATAAAAATATATAACGACGGACGACAAAAATGGAGCATATAAACGGTTCCTTAACAGCCGGAGGACAAATTAATAATCGATGGGACGCACTTAATTAAAAAAAAACTAAAATATTCGAGAATATTTTTCGACTATAAACGGCGAGCCATCGCAGTTTAGTTTGTCACAACAATAGAGAATGACCACAGATAAAGTGACGTTGCATTTCATTTTAAACATAGATTTTATGTAATTACTAACTTCTTTGTTAATATAAATCTTTATTAGCGTGCATCCATATTGGTTACAATAAGAACCAATTTTACATTCTCAAAAATGTGTTGAAAATAAACTATTCGTCTTTATATTATTTCCGTACGTTCATTTTTTTTCAAAAAATAAGTGGATTTCCATTTAAATATAAAATTGTGTATTGAAAGATGCACTGGCTATTTTATAAGTCACACAGACCATCGGTCAGACAATTTGGTGATAACGGCGTTAAAACAAGTGGCGAAATTTATAAAAGTAGTAATATTTAATATGATTAAATGTACTTAATCTCAATGTTTTGTTATTTTTTAAAATATTTAAAATGTTACATTATGGAAATAAAATGCCCGGGTACACAGCGTAACATGACAGAGATTGGCTTTTAGTATATTCATTCCTTAAAATTAGCGAAAAAAATTTTAAAAGATTTCTATAATTTTATCCCTGTCATATCTTTACTAATCGAATATTCTAAATCGCCCATAATTCAATATCCGTTTTACTGAAAAAAATGCAGTCAAAATATAATTGTGTGGGACCGAACAAAAATGGCGATTGAAATGATCCCATCACTATTTCTTTGTGTCGTAGTTTGAACGTGGTTTGAACCGTTTGAATTGATTCAAATATCGGTCCATTATTTGCTTTTTTCAGCTTCGCAAAACTTTAATACTTCATTGGCAATTGTTCTTGCACCACCCCGGACTGTTTTGGACATAATAATTCAGTGTATATTGGTAATCAAGATGGTAATCAAGATACAGCTTCCGATCAAATACAAAATTGTACTGAAGTACAGGGCGAGGGGTTGCAAAATATAATAGTGTGGTACCGAAAAAATATGTCGATTGAAATGATCTCATCACTTTGTGGCGTAGTTTGAACCGTTTGAATTGATTCAAATATAAATATTTGAAACGTACTTTAAAAGTATTAAAGCTATGTTCTTTCGGAATGCTATTTGTAAAACCAATTCCTTGCGTTAGTAACGTTCGTTTTCTGACATTTGTATAATTTGACGACGCATTTGAGATATAATTGATATAGAATCGCGGGACAACAGCCGGCCGGCGTTCGGCCGTCGTCTAAAAGGATATTTTTGTTAACTTTTTATGGACTCTGTTATTGAATTATTTAAAATTTTTGGGCATAAGGTATATTTTTGTATTAATGACAATGAAATTATCTTAATACCAATGTAAAAATTAATCAAAAAATTCAATTCATTTACGGTTTTTTGGACGCTGCAATATAGGAGACAGAACGTGAATTTTTATCTTTTTGTAAACGTTGTATTTAACAACCTACCCAAAAATAATAATATATTTTACCCCAAACTTTCTGTTGAAACTATTTTTATTCAATTTATAAAAGAAATATATGGTCTTTATATGGAAATATTTTGATAAAAAGTGTACCAAAGATAACTCTATTGCTAGAAAAATTAAATAGGGCTTCGGGATAATATTTTTTTTGTGATAATAAAAAGAATTTTGTTGACTTTTTTTAAACAAGTGCTTTAAGAGTGAATGGATCTTTCATAATAAAATTAATTTAATGCATGTTTAGCTGTAATTTTGGCAACAAGATTCGAAAATTTTACACCAATTTGACTCTTTAGACTGCAAAAACGTGAATCATGTACTATGGCGCCTTAACAAATAACAAAATATTATATTTATTGTATTATATTTTAAAGGCAGTCTCGCCTATGAGAGACACCTATCTCTTAAAAGAAAATGTGATGTACGTAATTCAACAATGTTGATTCATGATATTTAAACGAAAACTTATAAATAATTTATTATTATATTAAATGATTGAGTCGCGAGAAATAAAATTCTACTTTATTTGTTTTAAAATTGACGTTTCACACGAATCAAAAAGTAACACGCTCTGTATTTCTGTTTTAAATCGATTGACTGCCTTACAAAGGATTAAAATCATATAATTCTAAAAATTACAGAAGGTTTGCAACCTAAAATAAAAACATGTAGGTACATGCACCTCAAATTGAATCTACCATCTTGTAAATCTTTGATAAGGAATTTTTAACAATTAAATAATGATTTTAACCAAGTTTTTTTGTTGTAAACAAAAAAAAAATTTATCCAGAAAAATATACTCATACATAGGACTGTGAAACACAGTGTTAAAAATTGTCGCCGTCAATCAAGTAACTTCAACACGTAATTGTACTGTGCATTTTAAATTGAATCACGCTACTGTACTGATTTGTAGGAAAGTAGTAGAATTGGATTTTTCGGCGTCAACTAAGCATCCGTAAACGTGTAAGAGATTCGTTAGCTATATGTTGGTTTTGAAAAATGCAATAATGTTTAAAATAATTAATTTTTTCGTGTTGTATACGGTATTTTATTGTAATTTAATAGAATCCGAAAAACAATACAACAATCAAAGGTATTTTTTTGCAATACTTGTGTATATAATATTCATCTTAGAAACATTGATGTATCCGTTCTTGTCCAAACCAGTCATTGCGTCTTTTTAAATTAGTTTTTAAAAAAACATGGGTTGCCTGGAGCGAGCATGAGAAGGTTCGCACGATCCCCTTGCTATACTTAATTTGGAATAGCAAGTTCATTCGTCTCCTTGGAACAATAAGGTATCGTTGGATATTATACGGTTAAAATATGAATTTTTCGACTTCTTTGGAGTGAGCTTGGTTCATTGCCTACAGTTGAATTTCTTACGAAAATAATTTAAAATTATACTATACTTTGGACACGTAATATAATATAATTTGGACATTTTATTTTTATTCAAATCACCAGTTGTTCAAAAAAATTATTATTGCTTCTAAAACATACCTAACTATACTTTTTTTACAGACTTAACATCGGAATTTTGACGTGATTTTACACAGTTTTAAAGAAAAAATTACACTAATTTTGATTAAAATATCAAATGATACCGATTGTTCCAATACCATGGTTTGGTATTTTTTTTAAATGTACATACATATGTGTATACTAGCTGTTCGTACCCGGTGTTACATGGGTTAAAGATTAAGTTTAAAATAGCTTTGTGGGGGGAAACAAAGGTTCCATTGTTTTGCAAAGCCTTTAATAAAAACAATGTTTCCATTTAATCGACACTGGGATGGGTGGGATGTAAAAGAGGGAAGAAGAAATTTGGGTCAGTTCAGTCACACGGTATAGACTTGGATAGATAAATATATCAGAGGAGGAAGTGAGGTAAAGGGAGAGGGGAGAAATGTCGACTATGTTACCCGCTGGGTCTTAAAGTATAAGAACTTATGGAAACTTTGGGTCTGATCGGTCGAACGGTTTTGTATCGAAAATTTTAAATTTGTATAGAAATTATATCGGCGGGGAAGGGGTGGGATGAAGGGAAAGGGAAAATGTCGGGTTCTTAAAAACAAGAATGCAAAACATAGATCAGGTCGGTTAAACGGTGTGAATTTGTAGAGGAAATATATCAGGGGGAGGGAGTGGGGTAAAGAGGGAGGGGGGAAATGTGGCCTATGTTACCCGCCAGGTCCTAAAAAATAAGTATGCAAAATTTGAGTCAGATCCGTCGAACGGTACAGATTTGCTTGGAAAATATATCAGAGGGAGGGGGAGGAGAGAAATGTCACTTATGTTATCCGCCGGGGCCTAAATAATAAGTATGCAAATTTTGAGTCCGATGGGTTGAACGGTACAGATTTGCATGGAAAATATATCAGGGGGAGAGGAGAAATGTTCGCTCATGTTATCCGTTGGGGACTAAATAATAAGTGTGCAAAATTTTAGTCAGATCGGTCGAACGGTACAGATTTTCAAGGAAAATATATCAGGAGGAGGGGGAGGGGTGAAAGAATAGGAGGGAAAGGCACCTATGTTACCCGCCGGGTCCTAAAGAATAAGTATGCAAAATCTGGGTTAGATCGGACAAACCATGTAAATTTGTATAGAGAACACACAGACAGACAGACAGACACTGAGTTTTATAGGAATAGATTCGTAGTTTTTAAATAAAGAGTACATTAAGGACATTAGTATACTTATCTTAATAATTATTTTAATGTATAATGAAAGGATTTCAGATGAAATCTCTTCACCCTCAAAATAAATATTCTTGTTGACATATGAACTAAATTTTTTAATCTTAATAATTGATATTTTAATGTATAATAAAAGGATTTCAGATGAAATCTTATCACCCTCAATATAAATATTCTTGTTGACATATGAACTAAATTTTTTTTATTGATTTTTGAATAAAATAACGTAATACGTAGGTGGGTACAATTAATTTTTAATTATGGTAATTATGATAAATGAAAATTATGGTAATTATGATAAATGAAAATTTTCTACGATCTTAGGCCGGCGCCACATTACGCTGATATTCCGCCGCGTGTTTTCGGTCGCGGAACGCCGCGCCGCTACATTTCTTTCCACACAATCATCCGTATTCTGAAATAAGCAACATTGTTATTTCTGTAACTTGACACTTATTGTATACCATTGTGACGCCATTTTTTTACATTTTATGTTTGACAGGTTTGAAATGAATGAAATTACAGAGCTCATTATTCGTAATTGTGAATAACCGTTTGTTTACGTTTTAGAGCTTTCTGATTGATTGAATTCATTAATTTCAAACATGTCAAACTTAAAACATCGAAATTGGCGGCAATATAATGTTATACATACATGTTAAGATTGGGATAAAGATCTGACATCTTTATCCCAATCTTATCATCCCAATATTGCTATTTTTAGAATAGCACAGAATATGCGCTTATCAAACACAACTACGCGGATAATCGGTCGACTCATTCGTTTGCTTTGCCGATTTGACGCGACGGAAAAGACGCAGCGGAAGATCCGCGCAGTGTGGCGCCGGCCTAAGGAATTCCTCGTGATTAAGAACTATAAATTATTTGCTGATACTTTTTTCAGGTATGGCATACAAGCGATGATAAGTGAATTAAATAAAAAAAGACATCTGAAAGAATTATTAATCGGAATAGTCAACCATTTGGTGGATGACGCTGATGTACATAACGTTGCAATAATTTGTGACAGCACTTATTTGAATATTTTTGAAGATCAATGGTACAAAAGAATTAAACAAATTTCCTATTTCACGGTACGTTCAAATAACTCATGCCTGGTTTGTAAGTAACAAAATGAGCAGTTTTAAAATAATTAATGTAAATTATATTGAAATATCGTTCCTTAATAATTAAATAAAATACTTTAAATAATATTATATTTTTAAAATACTAACCACACTGTTTAATTTCACTATTTGTTATTTATAATAATTATAATGCTGTCGCGTCATTTTCAATCTTCAGTAGTATTACGAATACTAGTAGGTACTAGTATTAGTTGCTAATAATAATATTAGTAATATTACTGAAGATGACGCGTCAGCATTGAAACGTTATACCTAACTATTATAAATAACAAATAGTGAAACGGTGAAAGTAAACAGTGTTGCTATTATTTTTAAAATATAATTTAAAATGGCCTTTCAGGCCCCGCCCATAGGCAATATTAAAGATAGCGCTCTTACTATTTCTCGAAAATTACTTTAAATATTAAGTGTAAATTGTTGAAAATGATCCTCACGATCCATATTCTTTTCAAAACTGATTAAAAAAGCCGATGTTATTATCAAATAATTATGTAAAAAATATATATTACAATCACTAATCAACAAAAAAATATAACTTTAAAATACACTTACATGTTATTTTTTGTTAAAATTTATCCCTCAAGTGGTTTTATGACCCTGAGCCATTTCCGCTCGCCTTTCTTTGCACAAAAGTTGTCGCTATCGGTAAACGTTAAACTAAGACATTTTGTACCAAGTAAGACATCGTACATTGTAAATTAACCCTTAACACCACTCGCGGGGGAGTACGGTCCCCCAGTACACACATTTTCGGAAAATTATTTTTGACGCGAAGCGGTCGCGGTCTCGTGTATTCGTATTCCCACTCCCAGTGCCGCCCGAGAGCTCGCAGAGAGAGGATAGCGCTGAGCTAGCGTTTTTAGTTAACGAGGTACGTATCGCTCCAGGACCTAGGTCCCCCACGAGTGTAGTTACGTAAGTATTTTTCTACATATATTTTTTAATTTACTTTTATTTTTTAGGTTTGTTGCGAAATATGAATAAGAACTTGAATCCTCAGCAGATTGAAAGACTATTGAATGACTTAGAATCAGAAGAAGGCGAAAACGAGGCACACAAGCCAAAGATAGTAATACTCCGAGGGTGTACTCTAAATGTATTAAAAACGTATCTTGTACGCATTCTATTGATGTAAACATATGAAATAAATGTCGGCAATAAGTAATTATTACCATATAAGAATAACTATTATAGACTAATTGAAATTGAAACGTCGTTTCCATAATATGATAAAACTTTGATATAAAGTTAATAATAAAAATAATAATAATAATATAATAATAAAATAATAAAAAGATATAAATAAAGGTAAAAAAAATAAAACAGTGTTATAAAGTTACCGTTATTTATTTATTTACTTATTTAACGCCATCATGGGCTTTTAAAAAATATAAATATTAAAAAAAAATAACATAAGACAGATATAAAGTTGAAAGGTACAAGTATATATAATAGAATTGTGTAAATTTAAATTGCTATTAAAGATTCAAGTGCATATAATGGATTTGTGTAAATTTAGATTGCAGTTAAAAAGATTCAAGTACATCTTATAGATTTGTGTAAATTAAAAAGAGAAGTTTAAGTAGTAAGAAGAAAAATAAAAATTTATTATCCATTTCCATTTCGTTGAGATGCAAAAAATTGTATCAACTTTGTCCAATAAACAGTTATATTATCAGCAAAAATGTCAGCCGCCTCTGCATGTTCATTCCCTAATGAGTGTAGTCTGGGGATTACAGAGTTTGCTAATGCATTGGTTCTGACACTTCCACTATATAATAATAGAATAATGCACTATGTCTTGATGACTTCAGGTATTTAATGTACGAGGTAATAATATTTCAGGTCGTGGTTGAGGAATCTGAGGATCTTTTGTCTCCAAATTTTGGTACTCTGGAATCAATTCGTCAAATTAGAAGAGATGGATGCAAGGCCTATTTAATTTTTATAGCGAATGGCATGCAGGCTTCGCGACTTTTCAAGTTCGGCGACAGGTAACATTTTACTTGCTTATCGATTAGTACCTATGGGTCTTTCCATTTAAGAAAGACGTCGAATTAGTATGTGTAATATTATGGAAGCCATTGCGTACGACGCACATTGTTTCGTTGTGTTGGAGTTTACCTGTATAAACACCAACACAACGGAATCATGCGCCTCGTACGCACGCCTTACACATACTAATTCGATTGTATTTCTTAAATGGAAAAAGGTCTACCTACCCTTCCTTTCCACTTCTTGATTGGTATACCATGATGATTGACGATGCGTTTTGATTATTATTACTGATACATTGATCGGTTCAGCATCGGCCGCTTCTTCCAGCTAGGATTAGTTTGTTAGTCTGAAATCTATCATTGTTCCCCACAGGAACTGATAAATTTGCGCGGGGCCATCAAGCTTGCTTCCAAAGGCCGAGGTTGTAAGTCACGGCCCGCTTCGGAGACAATACAGTGCTAACGCCTCCATGTAGTGCAGAGCCTTTCGCTTTGAATGCGAAATGCCTCGTAGAGGAGCGTCCGTCGTGGTGGTCCAGAATTTCCATGCCAGGAGCACAGGAGACTGCAGAGGCTGGCCCGTAAATTTTCAGCCGCCATCTTTACCAAGTAGGAATCCATATAGGGGGCAGGATAGCAGTAAAAACACAGATGAAAGCGGTCCAAAGTGGCGTCTAAGTCACCGCACGTGATGTGCAACAGGTGACCGCCTGTAGCAAAAACCATTTATTATATACTATTTTACAAGTGACAAAAGATTACATAACCGCGAATTGCGTCACAATTCCCAATGGCCGTCGCCGTTGTCTCCCCAATCTCTCAACGCAACGCGCGGCGCGACTGTCGCCATCTCACGGTGATCGTCGCAACGCGCGGCGTGCGACCGCCATCTTACGGTGCTCTGGGGAAATAAGGCCGGGCCCGCCCTGATCTAAAGTCAAAAAATAAATTATAACATGTTTTGCCTGAGCCCCACGGGGTCAGAACTGTGTCACGTGATATGGCCTGACCTTGCAAAGGCTTGTGACACAGTCATTGGACCTGCAAGATCCTACATACTTAGAAATTGCATCAAAAAATCAACCGTGAAGGATCGAATCTTAATCAGGTCATAAATGGTAGCAGACCAGTTGTTACGCGATGCTTTGCATAAATACCGTATAGCTCTTGCCTTAACGTATATTTTGGTACCACTCTCGGCTATGACCGAAGTGGTTTTATATACTTATCGCGATTCTAAGAAAAATCCCAAAAGGTCAAATTTTCCTCAAAGTCAAAAATGAATCTATATAGGCAAGTGTGTACTCCCCAAATAGGTATTTACTTAGCGATCATGACACAGAAAGATTCATCAAGATCGGACACTTCTGTCGGAAGTTATTCCTATTTTTGTGATTCTACCTATATTTCTATCGCTCGCTGGTAAAGATAAAAAAAAAATAAAAAAAAGATAAAAATCGATAAAAAAAGTAAACGTGATTTTACGAGATTCTAAGTTATACCATTAGATAGATCTCAACCAAGCGCATCCTTCGGTGATATTTTCAAGTACGTCGGATAAATATCAATTGCGTAATAGGCGGCCAAAGTAGGCCGCCACAAATAAAGTGCGCCCGCGCACTTTCCCACACGCAAAAACATATCACTCCCATAGATGTTCACATGAGGAACACAATAAAAAATGTTTCGGCTCGCTAGGACGTCTGTAACGTCCGTAATCAGAGTTCAAAAATATCGGCTGGCGGCCTACTCAAGCCGCCCGGGGCCGACATAGCGGCGCCGGGTTTTTCCACTGGCCCGCGTGACCTGAAACAGTCGGCGCGACCGGCGAGTCTATCAAGGCCGCCAAGATATTCTACTCTCTTAAAACATTTTTCATTTTAATTTCTACTCTAAAACATCACATAAAAGGATACGTTCGGCACATTTAAAAATACTTATGTATTTTTACTTCCTCGCCTCTTCGAGGCAGGACATTTACATTAATTCCATCAAAATAGTGGCCATTCTATAATGGTCCGCGGCGCTCCGCGCGGTTTTTAAATGATTTTATCCCCATCGCGCGAGCTTTCCCTGTATTTGAATAAACAAGACTAGTAGATTTTTATTCAAAAACACATAAATTACATTTACAAAGTGCCTTAACTAATGCCTTAAGTATTTCAAATATTTCACCACATTCATTTTGTAAGACACAAATGCAATTTCTTCAGGGAATCCTTTAGAGACCGATCGCCGCAGCCCCTGGAGGCTCGCTCAGTCAGTCGTCCACGCACTCCGTCAGAGATGCCAAACACATCGCGCCGGTGCGGTATCCTCTCATTCAGGATCGCAGCGCCGGCTCGCTGCCCGCCCCGACTATCCGCCCTGAAGCGTGGTGGGATGCGGATGCTTCCCCACTGTCTTACTACAGTGTCTGTCCATACAAAGGACCGAGGCCCGCCAAATGGCCACCTCGAACGACTTCAGATGGGTCATCATCATCATCATCATCACGTCGTCTTATGATGTTGCCATCATAATTCTACCTGTCCGATACGATGTTCCGAGCGCTGAGATAAATATTTCCTCGAAGTATACAGGGTTATTTGGAAAGCGTTAATAACCTCGCAGGACTATATTCCTGCCTTAATGATGATAGTTCAGTTATACGTAATCAATATAAGTATCGATTACGAAAAATTCATTCGTTTCAATACAAGTTAAGGCGATCGTCTAGCAAAGTGCGCAAAATTCGACGGCGCCGAGCACTTTTTCTCATAATTTCTTTTGCATTTTGTACCACATTTTTGTATGGGAAGGTACCAAATTAAAATTTATTCTTTAAGTTCCATAGTTTTTAAATACTTATATTGTTCTAAAACGAAACTAACTAAATTATTTTATAAATCAATAAATTAACAAACCCTCGAGGTTTAACACCTAATGAAAATTGCTCTATTTTGTAGGCTTTTTATAACTATACGGACTGTAAAATGTTTTTTTTTTTTCAATAATATTACAGAGTAAACCATTATCTGTATTCGATAAAAATAATTTTTAAATCGGTCAATGATTTTCTCACAATTTATGTTTTAAAAAGATACTGTTTTTAAAAAATAATTTCTTTTTTTGTGTTTTTTACAACCCTTTTTACGTAGTTAACAAATTTTTAACTTTTATAAATTAAAAGAATAGATATTATTCTTTTAAAACAAATATTAAAAAAAAAAACAAAAACTCGTTCTAAATTCTTCATTTCAGTATAATCAAAACACAGCGAAAAAAAGCTGTCAGACTGCCCCCACAAGCCGGGCTGTGCGGACGTGTCCATACGGCCGCTGGCTGTTACAATTGTTTCTCATTATTACATTTTGTCTAAAATTCCTGCTATCCAGTGCCGTGCATTTTTTAAACTATCTTTTACAGTTTACACATATTCTAGAACGCATATTTTAGAACAAAGTATCAATGTTACAGTGAATTTGCATTTTTAGTGAGACTATACTTTCACCAGTAAAAATGTACTTTTCCCGGTCGGGCAGAGTGGGGGCAGTGAAAACATCTAAATCAACGAATTCTCAGATTCACTACACATAATCCGTGAAAATACATTACTCAAAGCATAGACAATATATCGGTGAAACCATCAATTTGTACACGTAATTCTTAAAGCGTAGAAAGTATAAAGGCGGCACTACACTAGACGATTTTTATTCATTTTGCGGTCCTATTTTAACTCCTAAATTAAAATAGGACAGCGGCACCGCAAAACGAATACGAATCGCGAAGTAAGGTGTCGGCTGAAAGATCGCGCACTCGGGTTTTTTATGATATCTGACGACTGCCGGAACAAAACGAGGTTATGTCACCATGTAAATATTGGGGGGTTAAGGGAAATTTTTTATTAATGAATATGTATTTTGTCAATTAAGTTTATTAAATATGTTTTTTTTTATAACAATACAACAAAAGTTTATTTCTTACAAATATAGAAACATAAATAAACATACACCCGGTATTATTAATTTTAAATGAACCTTTAAAAGTGCGTCAAGTAACAAACACTCGATGCGAAAAATACAAAAATCAAAGAGATTCTAAGTCATCATTTACGTTTGAATTCATTCAGATTCTTCCGCATTTCCAATTTTCTATCTTTTTATCAAAAATGTGTCTAATGTCGTTTGCGTTTCTTGTTTGCGCACGTGTAAGCACGGGTGGTAGACGTACAACATAAAGTGCGCGGTTTTTAAGTTCGCAAACTTACTCGGCTCGACGTCGGTGACAGACGTGAAGCTTGCTCGCACCGTATCATTTTTATGAGTTTAATCGACTGTCTTTTGAATTATAAGATGATCAGAATTTCGTAAGTGTTCGCGATTAAAATTTTAAAAATATATTACGTTTTAGTTACCTACCTAAACTAATCATTGAATATCAAAGACCAGTCCAGAAGTGTGACAGTTCGAGAAACAGAACTATCGCCACAGAATAGAGAATATGCTATCGCTCAAAGGATAAAAATTAGAAATACTGTCGCTTTGTGATGACTTTGGACTAGACTAGTGTAGAATGAGACACAAAACGCAAAATAAATTTTGAAAAACAAGGTCCATGTGCCATTAGAATCTTGTTATAAAATCATGTAATGAAGAATTGGTGCAGACGAAACATTCAACACTTTAAAATGACTATTTTAATAATATCCGTTATCTACATAATGTTGATATGCACAGAAGAAATTAATAATGCAGTAAGAACCTTGTTCACGCAATAACTTATTAAATTGTTATTCAAGGCCCGGTTGTTTCAATTTGGATAAATAAAAGTTCGTTTAAAAGCATAGATATTTACGGAAACGGATTTCAGACTTGTCAAATTTAATTTTTGACAGTTCGAAAACCAATAAATTCACTAGTAAGTGCAAGTTAAAATATTGTATTCATTTCTATTGGTGAAAAACTCTTTGAATATGATAAGAATGACCTTGAATATACTTTCTCTAAAATGCCAGTGAATGATGGACTCACTAGAAAATCAGATTCACTGTAACATCAACACTTTTTGAGTGCACTATTTTACGCAATTATTCAAATTCGACTTTTCGAATGTATATCATAATAATATATTTTTACCGAAAAAGTAGGTTATGAGAACACATTTTTTATTTTTTGGGAGTAAATTATTCATCGATCATAATAAATCAACTCTCCTAATTTCGAATGTACGTTCGTCCATCCGTCCGTAACTTGCTGGAATCACAACACCAACACTGATGATGACTAGCCACTAACGAGGCGCGGGCGCCCAAGTGTGACACATGGCTCGCGCCACCAAATTACACGGATATTTTTATATTATTATTATATTTTGTTTTAGGTTTAAACGAATAAAGTCAATTAAAAAACAAACGGGTTTCTACACATTAATTTTCAGCTTCAAAATCCTCCAATTGTTATGTGATTTTTCACCGGTGTAGGTTGGGCTAGCCTTCCCTTAAAATATATTTGTAGATGACTTAGAAATGAAAGTGACTCAATTTAAAAAGTCATAATCAATGTAAATAAATGTAAGTAAGGATTCTTTCATTATTTTTATGTATTAAGGAAAACTAATTTGTGATGTTGCAAGTTGCGTTGCCTAGTGTGTATTACTCAAAGGTTTTTGGAATTCATTGCATTATAAAGTGGATTGCTATTTGAAAATAAAATAATATACATGGTGTAACAGGGCTAGACCACAATACTTTACAGGTAGATTCCTGCCTATATTATGAGTCAAAAATGTTCAAGCAACAAATACGTTATATCAAAAGTTATAAACATAAGCGACTTAAAAGTTTTCATTTTTTATTATTAATATTGCTAACTTACTTTTTTTTAAATGTTTAACTATCATTACAGTACCTTATATCAAAATCACTTGCTTTAATACGAGTCAAAAAAATTATTTAATATTTTCCTAGATTTTCACGGCCGACCAGAATCTTCTGGTTTGAGTTTTCTAGGAATATCATGCCTTGTTTATAAAATCTTTTTGGCCGATATTTCGGATCACATTGTAGGTTTCATCGTCACAGCTGATTTATTGTTATCACAAACCAGAACCTTGCAGAAATTTTAGAAATATTTTTTGCAAGGTAAAAAAAAATGCAAAACTTTGCTAAAAAACGGGTGTTCCGCACAGAACAGGCAACAAAGGGGCGGTCCGCTGATTCCGCTTCAGAAGCCTTCGGGATGTCTCACACAGCATGGGCGCACCGTGTGAGCAGCTGGAAAAAGAGCGATATTAGTACACGGGAATGTGCACCAGAGGCGACAGCAAAAGAATTTGCTACGAGCAAAATGTCTAACTCGACGAGGTCGTCAAGAATAAATCGTCTTAAAAAAGACGGTTAAAAACTGCGATGGAATACTTAGCTTGGCAAGTCAGCGCCTGCATGCAGCACTCCGATTTTTTTTTTCTGATTCCTTAGAGTCTACGATACTCTGAGTACTCTACATGCGGCTAGACCGCCTAATCTACTTCTACAAGTGCATCAGCTCTATAGCTTTGACACTTTTTCTAAATACTTATTATCTATACATCATAAGTTGATTTATTTACATGAATTCGGATGGGTAAAAAAGTCTAATAAAAAACCCACTAAACATTTTACTTGATAATATTTAAAAATTTCAAATTAATTAGGCGCGACACTTTATGTACAGTGCCGCCTTATTATAACTTATAAATAGCAAAAATAATGTACACAGCTACATCTTAAATAATATTTATTTATTTACAAAAATCATAAATTGGATGCGCTGGTCGAGGCTGTAGGTCGTCCGGGCCCTCGATCCGGAGGATCGAGCGCGTTGTGTCGCATCATGAAGTAGTGGCGGGGCAATCTGTGTTTGTATCTGAAAGGCAGAAGACTGATGTCGTGCTCATATGAGCCGAGATTACGGATGAGGGGATTTTCTTGGTGGGGATAGGTACATGATTTATGAAAATTGTCGGACAGTTTGAGGAAGTGTTGCTTGATTGTATCAATTTTGTGTAATTTATTTAAATTTTTGACGGATTGTCTGAATGGTGTGTTGTATATGATTCTCAGTGATTTGTTTTGAGTGACTTGTAACTTTTGGTATTTGGTTTTATGAATGCTGCTGAAGGCAGGGGCGGCATATGATACGATTGGAAGAATCATTGATTTGTATAAAATTAATTTGTTTTCCGGTGTTAGTGTACTGTTTTTGTTGAATATGGGGCGGAGAGAGGCAATTGCTCTGTCCGCCTTGATTCGTGTGTCTTTTACGTGAGCGTCCCAGGTGAGTTTGCGATCGAGTGTCAGGCCAAGGTATTTTACCTTGTCCGTCCACTCAATTTCCACCTGGTTCACAAGTATTTTGACGTTTGGTGTGTATTTGCGTTTGTGTGTGAATAATATTGTTTCGGTTTTTTCCTCGTTCATTTTCATCCTCCAGTGGCGGTAGTATGTCACCATCAGGTTCATGGCTTCCTGAAGCTGTCTGGAGGCGAGGACCGGGCATTTGGAAGTGGATAGCAGCGCGGTGTCATCGGCGAAGATGGCCCGAGCGCAGTTATCTAGAAAAGGAAGGTCATCAGTGAATATATTGAATAATAATGGCCCCAGCAGGCTGCCCTGAGGCACGCCCATGGGGATATTTCGGGTGGATGAAAATTCGCCTCTGACGGAGACGGTAAATGATCTGCCTGTCAGATAAGATTTTATGATCAAAATCAGGTACCGAGGCACGCCGATTTCGATCATTTTGTAGATAAGCCCATCAATCCATACAGTGTCGAAGGCTTTGGCGAGGTCAAGAAGCGCCATTGCTGCGCTCTTGCCCCATCCAAAGCCTGTCGACACCTGCTCCACAACTCGGACAAGTTGCTGAGTGGTACCGTGCCCTTTCCTAAATCCGAGCTGGTCGTCTGGGAGTATTTGATGTCCATAGACGTGTGCTGCCAGGCGCGTCATAATAATTTTCTCGAGTAATTTGCTTAAAGTTGACAGGAGGCTGATTGGTCGATAATTAGTTGGACATGTATTATCTTTGTTTGGTTTTTGGAAAGGCAAAACATTCGCGATTTTCCAGTGCTCGGGGAAATATCCGAGTTGTATACAGCCGTTGAAAATTTTCGTGAGCATTACGATGGCGCGTTGTGGCAAGTGTTTTAGTAAAATGTGATTAATTCCGTCCAGGCCCGGTGCTTTATGCGGTTTGAGTTTTTTGATAATGCGTTTGATTTCTGCGGGGGTTGTCAAACGAATGTCGTCAATATCATTTTCAGTGGGCGACGCCGCATTGAATTCCCGGAGTGCTGCGGATACCATATGATCGGTATCGGGGTCGCTGACCCCGCGCGTCGCGGTGTAGGCGCTTTCAAAGCCGTCCGCCAGGGCGTCGGCTTTTTCAACGTTCGACAGCGCGGGCTGCGTACACCCCGGTTTGTACAGAGGTGGTATGACTGTACTTTTTCTTTTCAATGCCTGGGCCATTCTCCATAGAGAATTATCACCAGGCTTGAGTTTAGACAATTTTTCCTCCCAGAAATCATTTCGCAAGTGTTTGATTTTAATTTTAATTTCGCGCTGTAAATTGTTGGTGATTGTCTTAAATTGGGGGTCGCGGGTGCGGTGAAAATGCCTGCGGGCGGCATTTTTTTGCGTGATGAGGTTTTTGATATCAGCTGATAGAGGTGTCATGTACGGTCTAGTGGTTTTGGTTGGAATTACTGTATCGCGAGCATCTTGAATTATCATCGTGAGTGAATCGATCGCATCGGCAATCTGGTAGTGATGATTGTATGCTTCGGTCGAGAGCCGAATGTAATAATTTATGTAGTCTTTATAGTCCGACCAATCGGTGCCCTTGTAGTTGTACTGTGTCCGAACCGATTTTGAAATCGAGCCATCCATCCGAAAATATATCGGGAGATGATCCGACGGCAAATCGTCTCCGGTCACAGGTTCCATCAAAAAGGTCACGTTTTTGGCCAGGACTATATCGAGCGTACTTGGGTGAGAATTAATTTTATGAAAAGTGGGTCTATCCGGGGCAAGGATTTCGTAATCACGTGTCTCCATATGGGTGTATAGTTTATTGCCATTTGCATTAGAGCGCCGACAATTCCAATAGGAATGTGTGGCATTGAAATCGCCACCGATCACTACGGTCGGGCCGAGATTCATGATTTTATCGATGTCGGCGGTCTCTAATTTTTTGGCTGAATACGCTGAAACCACTACGTGGTCGCGTCCATTTAATTGAATTTTTATAGCCGTAGCTTCGAGTGAAATTAATTGTGGTGTGGGCAACCGCGTGTGTGGAATTGACTGTTTAACGAGGATTGCCGTTCCTCCCGCACGACCAGTTACGCGATCGTTTCGGTACACATCAAAGCCGGGGACTTTGAAATTTTTGTCTTTTGATTTGAGCCACGTTTCCGAAAGTAGCACGATATCCACTTCAGCGTTGTCGATGCTGTCATACAGCTCGTCGACCTTATCGCGAACACTACAAGCGTTCCACGCGATAATGTGCTCACCAGAATTTACGTTTAGAGACATAATTGATTGAAAGTTCAGTACGATGCACCGCTAGGGCGCTCCAGAGTGTCCATGATTTCGAGACAAATCATGGCGCGTGACACCCTATCGGTGCACTGTCTGAACCTTTCTCGCGACTCCATCATGAGCCGCATGAGGTCGGAGAATTCATCGCGACCCCCCGCTGCGCTATGCGCAGCGGGTGGCGATTGCGGCTGGTGTTCCGGGCGCGGCGATCGCGGCCCGGAATATACTTGCGATGTTTCATGATTTATGACAGTGGGAGTGTCGTTCGCTGCACCCTGAACGACTCTCGACCACTGTCGTCCCTCGGTGGCTGGAACATGCTGTCTGGCGGATGGGTGCGGCCTCGCCTGACTGGTCGGCTGGTTGGCTGCTCGCGGTGCTGGCTGCCGCGGCTGGATTTTCGCGACGTACGCGACGCGTTTGGGGCAATCGCGATAATTTGCCGGGTGATCCCCCTGGCAGTTGCAGCACGCGGCTGGCTCATCTCGCGTCTTTTTTGGGCAGTCGGCCGTCCTGTGTTGCTGCAAGCACTTGACACAACGCGGTGTGTGGAAGCAATTGCGGCTGGAGTGCCCGAATGCCTGGCAGGAATAGCACTGTGTGCCATGTTTCAGATAATTAGATTTGTATTTTTGCAAGGTGATCTTGCAAAAACACAGGACGGTCAACTGCTGGCGAAGCTGGCCCATGTCAATTTCCTGTTTAAAGTACGCCAGGAATAGGGGCATGTCGGATTTTGGTGTCGTCATTTTGACGACCTTGTTTGCGGGGAAGCCTTGTCGTTGCAGGTCGTCTGCAATTTCCTCGACCGCGATGTCGGGAAGGCCTCGGATCACCGTGCGCTTCAAGCGCTCGGCGTCCGGTGTGAAAGTGTGATAGCCCGTGATGCCGTCCTCTGCGAGGTCGGCGATCAGGGCTTGATGGTCAGTAATGGTAGATGTTTGGACTGCCGCCGTGCCGCCCCTGGCGTACTTCATGGTGAAGGACGACTTGGTATGTTTTTTTAAAATATCATGAATCTGCCCGTGAGTGTAAGTTTTAGTAGGCATTATAACCGGCGGAATGCGAGTTCGGCGCGGCGTTATGTTTTTGGCGGTGCGTGGAGTTGACGTGGCTTGAGTATCTATAAAATTGTCCCTGTCCTCGGGGAGTTCGTCGTATTGATTATGCGTCGGAATCGGCGAGGTGGAGTTGGGCCGGGTCCGCTTCGCGGTATGCCGCGGCTTTGTCCATGGCGGAATTGCAGAAATTTGCGGCAGGGGCGGGAACCGGCCGTCAGTCGACGGACCGGTGCCAGCTACGCTGGTTGAGGCGAGGACAGGGACGGTATATTGTCCTGGTGGCAATTCTGTAAACGTACCGTCCGCCTGACGTACGTAAATGGCCTTCGCGGCGTGGGCCATATTGACCCTTAATAAGGCTTTGAGCTTCCCCGACAGGGCCGGGGAGGCTTCTACTGAATTTATTTCGTTGTAAAAAATGTTTTTGTTGTTGTATCTATCTCAAAAATGCATTATATTTATACCAAATTCAAAATTTCACAAGATTGCGTCATAGCATGTTACAAAAACCAATGAGATTGCGTAATTCTGGGAAGGCGCCGCAGCGCTCCCAGCGGCCGAGCGGTGAACTACGTCATTCGCGATTGCACAATTTCACCGCGCGGCAGATTTCATATGGCAGATACAAATTAATTCACAAAAAATGCATTTTAGCTCCCAAGAGACTAATACTGTGTTATTTTGTAATAACAGACCTAGCAGATGATAATAACACAGTTATTTGGACGGGCTGGGTCATACAAGGCCCAAAAAACTAAAATTAAATTCGCCACAAACGGCTCAAATTTTCAAAAATTCATAAAAAATCAAAAACAGCATTTTTACAAGTTTTGCTATGACAAATGTAATTTGCGCATGCAAGCGCTCATTTTAACAGTAATTCCAAATATTTCAGGTAAATATTTACTGAGTTATAGGCATTCAAAAAAGCGCCAAAAACCAATTTTTTATTCCACTCTCAGGCGCGCCTACATCATTCCACATATATAAAAATATATTTTCCAGACAGGCATTCAGTAAAGGAATGCAATGACACTACATAAGTAGGAATTCGTTCACGATAAGCCGCTCTGATTGTCGATTAAAAATTCGACTTTTTAATATTCTCCACGGCGAGCCGTGTGCGCGAGCTTACCGCGACGTGGGCCCGAAAACAGGCGTACACCGTTTCCAAATCGAGAAAAATACAAAATTTTTCTCACGGTCTTCCAGTACTCATTTATTTCATGATGACCATCTCCACGATGGCGCCCGGTGCAGGCCTTCGGGCCCCCGTGGAGGGTATCCCATATACGCATCTCAGACGGGGGCTCGGAATTTGAGTACTAGGCGTTAGAAGTTATAGCCGGTCAGGTAAGTTTGTAAAATCTCTCATATTCAAAAAACATTTATTTGCCCGTCGGCGGATTCAACGGCGGAAAGAAAGAGACGAGACCCTCTGCAGCGAGACTCGTCTCCCGTGTTGGCGAATATTGCGTGCCACACTCATGCCCATTTAGTGTTGGCGAACATCGCGGGTACCGCGTGCCACACACATACTTTACTTTGGGGCGTTACATCGCGGAAGAATCCCTTCGGCTCAAACTTCTAACCTTTGTCCACGCACCAATAGGTGCCAAATAAAAAAAAATTTATTTCCATTTTATTCATAAAAATTCATAAAATTCCAATACATTTTTCTCATCAGAGATTCAACATAATGCACATGACAATATTGCATACAAAAAAGGGCGCCAAGCGCTGCTTCTTACAAGGCATCAACATATTTTTAAAATATTTTCATAACATATACAAATTCCACACATATTTGTATCGACACTTGTAGCTGGAAATAACATCGGCGGCCAAACAGGCCGCATTTTTCATATTCATTTAACAAAGGGCCAATCTCAGGGCTAGTGTCCGGACGATGTTGTTCTACAGCTAGTTGGAAGCAGTATGCGCGCGCGGCCCCCCTCCAGTCGCGGCAGCAGCCGCTGGGCACTGACTTGCGCGCGCTCCGAGCGGCAACCCAATTTTCAGTAGCGGCATACACACCTCGTCTCCAATGCAATTTTCTGTATGTAGCGGCTGATTTATTTTGGACACGCGCCGCTCATAGTGGTCATGTTATGTTCTCATTTTTTACATGGCTCAACCCTGTCCGTTCCAATATCTCTGCCTTAGAGCTTCGAAACTGGAGAGAGCTGGCACTAGACCGAGATGAGTGGAGGAAAATTATTGAGGAGGCCAAGACCCACCAAGGGTTGTAGTGCCAAGAATGATGATGATGACAAATGTAACTATTAGTTTGTGATGGCTAAAATAAGAGATAAATATCTTTGAATCGACATCTCATGATGATTCAAAGATATTCGGCTGTATTCTGAAAATAGCAATATTGGGATCTTAAGATTGTTATCATTACGTTATATTGTTATCAACACATGAAAATAAAAAAAAATAACGAGACCTACCTAAGTATACGTCTGTGTTCGGTGTTAGTCGTACTCAAATAAGGAGATGTATACTTTCACACATCTCTCTCAAAGTAAATACCTTTATTTGTGATGCCTATAATGCCTTTAGAAAAGAGATTGATTGACAGACTATCTGGTCTGACAGAGCTACAAACAGATTACCCAAGTACCTATCGCAAACGTAACCTCACAATTTTCACGTTTCGACTAAAATTTCATGAAATAAGTACTAATGCTGTATTTAAAGTTCATAGAAAAAAAAATTAGGGAAGGTTCGTAGGTCGATGGAATGAAAGAGCGATTGGATGTAAATGTTTATTTCTTCAAAATGTACAAGTTAATTACAAATGATGAACAAAGGAATACTTAGGTGATTTAACGCAGCACAGGCCTGCCCGATATCACGGCAGAGGCCCGACTGGTGTCAAAATTTCATTTAATCTACATCAACTTCCCAAAACAAAATCTAACGGGGGGGGGGTGGAATTTCAAAAATGTTCTAAGGTTTTCGCGGCCACTCAGAATCTTCTGATTTGTGTCTTCTGGGGTATCATGCCGTGTTTTTACGACCTTTCCGGCCGACATTTCGGATCCTGCAGGGCCCATTATCAGGGCTGATGTGAAACGTAAAGTTCATAGAAAAAAAAATTAGGGAAGGTTCGTAGGTCGATGGAATGAAAGAGCGATTGGATGTAAATGTTTATTTCTTCAAAATGTACAAGTTAATTACAAATGATGAACAAAGGAATACTTAGGTGATCCTGCAGGGCCCATTATCAGGGCTGATGTGAAACGTCGGCCGGAAAGGTCGTAAAAACACGGCATAATACCCCGGAAGAATGGAATTTCAAAGATCATTTTATCTACATTGACTCCCCAAAATGAACAAAACTTTTCGCTGCCTAGGAGGGGGGGGGGGGGTGCTTTCAATTTCCAAAAACTTTTTACCCCCAACCGTGCAAAATTTTTACTACCCAAAAAAATGCCTACCAAAAATTTCAGCAGAATTTAATGAATGAATTATTTTTCATTACGTAACTAGTGAATTGTTCTGAAAGAACAGTTCGTTCATGAACGACCCATCTCAATTTACAATTATTTTTAAGACGACGATCGGCGCGGTTTGTTTACGCTAACATAATCAAAAATACTTCTCTCTCTCTCTCTCTCTCTCTCTCTCTCTCGCCCTCTCTCTCTCTCTCAAGTAGAAACTGAAAGAAACAAACACCGACGTACCTACACCCACGTCTCGTTTATTTTTTATTTTTATTCTCGTCTATTAACAATATTGCTATTTTCAGAATACGGCCAATTTATCGCCGCAGTATCGCAGACATATGATGCGACGAATCAAAAAATCTGTGCATTTGTGAAAGTGCCTGTGCCTACCCATTTTTATGTTTTATCGATTTTCGGCCTAAATGGTTCCGTATTCAAATATGTCGAAACAATACAACTTTTACAGTCGCATTAAATGTCAAATGAATGAATGCGTTTTTTATTTTGAAAACGAATGCCTGACAATTACGTCGTTTTTGTAAAAACATCGACAATATCATGAAATCCTAATATGTACATACCTATAATCGTAATTCAATAAATAGTTCTAATTTTCAATTCAATAATCTATTCGTCAGCCTTTAACTTTGAATTGAGCATCTTTATGATTGGTACTCGACAAGATGGTCGACAGTACACTCGATTCAAAATGGTCGACAGTATTTATATTGGGAATGTTCATAGGTGGATGGAATGAAAGTGCGATCGGTATTTAATGTTTATTCCTCAACCGGAGTCAGGCTCCGGGAGAAAATAAAATATACAGGTTACAGTGTGTAAATAAGTTAAATATTAATTACAAAAAAAAATAGTAAAAAAATTGAACGCGTATAAAAAAGGATCGGACAACGAGAAATGTACCGCGGATATGAGACGCGGACCAAAGTGTTTTCTAAACAACGACCGGGCGGTACTTGAGACTGGTGCAGGGCGTCATCTAATAGATTCGCCTTGTTCGCATTTGTTTACATAATCGGCGATGTCTCCGCCGCAGACTTTGTTTATGTTAACCTAGTAAAAAAGGGTCCCCACTCGTAGGCAGGTAGGTAAATGGCACGGGCCAGCTGGGCGCTGCTACATTTATATTACTGGAACACTAAATTCAAGTGAATAAATTCTTATTTTTTCAATTGGTTGAGCAGCTTTGTATCGCGTCCGGTTGTCGCCATATTGAATTTTGATTACTGTCATGTCTTTGATGACACACAATATTAAGACAAGTCTAGATAGAATAAAGAAAGGAGCGCTGAGATGGTTTGGTCATGTGGAACGTATGAACGAGGAAAGGATGGTTAAGAAAATATACGAGGCGAATGTTGAAAGCAACAGGAATAGAGGGCGTCCACGAAAGACCTGGCACGATCAGGTACTACAAGTATTTGAGGATGGCCCTGTTAAAAGCCGTAACAACCGTAGAACGTGTATGAGAAGATGTATGAATGTGGCCGAAGCAAAAGTGGTGTGCCAGGATAGAAGAGTGTGGCGTTCAATCCTCTCTGCCTACCCCTGCGGGGAAACGGCGTGATGGGTAGTTAGTTAGTTAGTTAAATTCTTGACTGTTTAATGGATGCGCGCGCACTTCGTGGTCTCGCATTCCCGCGACAACGCGCAATATAGACTTACAAAAAAGTTTTGATAGAAAATTTGAAAAAGTATCGATAATTTTTTCGTGTCGAGTATCGATTATTCATAGGTCTTCTTAGGACCTATCGTACGGCTGGCTTAAGTGATCACTTTGCACAATGTAATGTTCACTTGGAATTTTCAATGGAAATGGTGAACGCTACATTATGTAAAGTGATCACTTAAGCCAGCAGTACGATAGTAAGCCCTATGAACACCCAAAGACTTCCATACCTACTTCGCCATAAAAAAATATATAATATCGTCTCTATGAGACATTTATCTTGATTAACGATACTTTTCCACCGATACTACTCAAGAGTACTTAGTTAAGTATCAATACTTTTTATTCGATACCCTGTTCCTGTGTATCGTACCTCTTATCCCTCCCAAATGCATCATAAAGATCATTTTTAAGTGATTGATAGTATTCGAGAACCAATGGAGATGGAGCCAACAAATAAATTTAAAAATATAAAAAAACCCGATTGCGTAAAATGTGAACATTAAATAAGAAATCGAAAAACCAAACTGAATTTATTCCTAGTTAGGTTATTTTTCACAGTAAAGTAACTTTAGGTAACGATCGTTAAAATTATCTTTCAAAGCAGTAAAATTCTGGGTTTGTCATTCGATTTTAAGAATTATATTATGATAATTATTTTTCACGTTAATAAGACCTGTTACGCGATTATATAAGAACTTTATTACAGCTTTATTATATAAGTATTGATAATTTAAGTGAGAATAGTTGCTAACCAACTTTAAATCATTATAGATCCTAAATGGTCATTCGAAATGAAAAATGATAAGAGAAACCTAAGGATGATTTTCAAATACCTATTCAATAATACCCTACCATACCCTAACATATTTCGTCGACGTTCATTTTTTTCTTTTTCAAAATATGGCGTCTGGTTGTTTTGTTTTTGTTTTAATTTTTAACAGGCCAAGAAGCCCAATTACAGAAGCGAAATACATCACAAAACACCCACAAACAATCACATATATTAATTATGACCTCACCGGGAATCGAACCCGGAACCCTCGGTGTGAGATGCCAGTGTCATACCCACTGGGCTACGAGGGCCACCATATTGAATTTTGATTACTGTCATGTCTTTAATGACACTCACAATATTAAGACAGATCTACTGACGTAAGAATCATCAAAATCGGCAAACGCGTTTGGTCTCTAGAGCGCCACAAAGGAACTTACATACATAGGCCGATAAACACATTACCCTCCTTTGCATCGCGCAGTAGGGATGGGCGTTGAATGGACGGACTAGTTGAAATCAACCGTTGACGTTGCATCGACGCGTCGACCGTTTACGTTTATCGCATGGACTAGTTGAATTCGTAGACGGTGGACAGCGGACGCCGTGGTCGGTGGACGATTCGAGATTAACGCAATGTAAAGCAACGAGCGAGAGCAAGACAAAACGTCTCCGTTTATTTCTCTCTCATCTCTCGCTGTCTCGCTGTCGACTTGTAGATGCCATAGACGTCATAGACGGCTACCATAGAGTGCAGATCTGTGTACACGAACTATGACTAGAGATTTGAAATTTGAATACATGCGTAGGGCGAGATAGGCTTAATAAGCTACATATTATCTATTATTTTTTTACTTGATTTTTTGTGATGTCACGTGCGACGATTCGGTGAACTCCCAATTTTACGCTGTATAAAATAAAACAATTCGGTTTAATTATTTTATTTTTTATTGAACTATTATTAATTAACAGGCCGGCTAGATATTTTCCTAAAATCAATATTTTATTCGATCGATCTCGACTTCTTATATCTACCTGAAAAGGGATGCAAAAATTTAATTATTGTGTTATTTCCTTACTTTTCAACTTTAGCATATAAATGATAAACAAACTTGTAGGGAATAAAATTTTCTTTACCTAACTATGGTCCTTATTCAGGAGTCCAACATTAATTATTATATATGTAATATAATCTTGAATTTAAGTTTAATTAATTTTTATTAAAAATTCCCTACTTTCAACTTATTATAATTTTGTTTACACCACTTTTTATTGGTTTTTTACATGTTTCGGAAACAATGTTCGTTTTCTCAGATTGAGCCTTAAACTAAAGTTGACAAATAATACAGATATATTTATTTATTAATAATGTCACCACAAAGTGAAAGCCTGACTTTGAAAGATGTATTCTTCAATAAATTTCTATATAACATCTCAAATGTAAAGTATTTTTAAATTCTGTATTTATTTATAAATTTATAGAAAATAAATAAATGTAAAGTATTTTTTACCGCACCTCATAACTGGTGCCTTTATTACGCAAAAAAATTACACAAAATCAAAATCCATTTTATTTACTCACATTTTAATGCTTATACCCAATACTTTCACTGCTTATATATGTAGTTTATATTTATACTTTACTGCTAACACCTGATATTGCTGTGTATACTTACTTCTTTCTTTGTTATATATAGAAAGAAGTATATAAAACAATATGTAAAAGCCTATAATGTGCGTAAACAAATAAATAATAAAATATTTCTTTTTACATCTAAGCACAAGTAGCGGTTTTACTTTCCCCGAAACTATATTCCTTCGAACTTCTTTAAATTTTAAAAATTAACGTCATAAAAATAGCCAACGGTTGAGCCGTCGAGAAGCGTCGCGTTGAACCGTAGACAGTTGACCATCGTCCCGATGTTTAGATAGAACGTCCGCGACATCCGCGTAACGAAGTTGACGCGTCAACTAGTTGACGAATTCAACTAGTTGATCGTCTCGTCGATGGATGGACGTGGACGGTCTCGTTTCGTCGACGGAAAATACGTCGACGACCCATCCCTATCGCGCAGTCGGGTAAAAAGCCATAGATATACAGCATCGCAACTAGAGATGAGAAGTTCAGTTAACTAAACTATTATTCACCAAGACCTTCATTCAAGTGAACTGTTCATTTTGAATCGTTCAGTAGTTTTTTTTAAATTCTTCTTTTTTTTACTTAACTTTTTTTTTACTTTAACTTCTGTAAGTGGACAAGTGTTCATTTAGTCTTTCCCGCCAGGGGAAAAGCTTTCAGTTTCCAAAAATTTCATTGACGACGACCACGACCACTACAAAATTTTCACTGCCCAGAAAGAAGGAATAGGGTAGCTGCCAAAGATTTTATCGATTTTAGGATTTACAAATTATTGAAAGATTTATTTTCTACCTACTGAACTTGACATGGTTATCACTACCGCAGGAATTAACTTACATTAAATGACGCGAATCCGCATCTCAAAAATAACTTTATGACCGGCGGGCCTTTTGGCGGGGCTTTCGCCCCAGGCTTTATATCTACTGCACGTGTGCACAGCTGTGTGACAAACGAACCTTTTTTCCTCGGAAAGAACAATGAATGCAATTAAGTCGGCGTCTAAGCTGGCTAATAAAAGTAATGAAAAATAATGTTTCTTCTAGCTTGTGTATACTGTAAGGTCTCGTCGGTTTGGGAATACCGCACTTAGCGGACAGGGATCAGGAGTTTGCAGGCTAAATTTTACTGCGCTCCGCTCGATGCGGCAGCCGTCTTCAAAGGATCCGAAACCGAACAATAGCGATATTTTATTTGGGAAGCAATGGATTATCGAGAAATAGAGGATAATGCTCGGGAGGGTTGAAAACATTTGCGATGTCCGAAACCTTAAAATTCCCGATCTGTATTTGTTTTGCCTAAAATATAATATCTGCGCGTGCACGTGCGGTACAAACAAAGTAGTTCTCCGCAAGGCTATGCAGAGGTTTATAGACAGAGATATAAAACGATAGAGATTTCTCCAACATCAATTTTCTAATAATATAATACAAGCAAGTACCAAGATAAAATTACAAATCCGCTATATGTTAAAAGCTACGTAATGTATACATATAAGGAATTATTGGTATAAAATAATGGTAATAATATTAACTTTTGTGGATGATTTTTTTATGTTAATAATTTGACGCCGACGGCATTGTAAATAAATAAATTGAATGTTGCGAAACAGGAAAACGCAAATACGCGTTTTTTTTTGACTAATTGTAAATAATTTTAAATGTTTGTAAATATATTTTTATGTGATAGTATATAATATGATTTAAAGAGTCCCTAGGCATAAGTTCTAGGTATAATTATATTTTAATTAGTTTTATATTGTTATGATTATTAATTAACTAAGTATTCGCATTGTAAGTTTATTTGTATTGTAAGTAGATTATAAGCGCTGGTTATAAGTCTTTTATTTTCATATAAATAATCCATTTAAGGTAAATAACATGTCAATCTTATATAAGAATAATCTGTAATGATTATGTGTTGAATTAATATAAATAAGGAAAATCGTTGAAATTGTGTGGAAGAAAGTGCATCTTCTACGAACAGTGTGGCTAAACGGACGATGAATTATTTAAGCCTACGAGATGTGTATCGTGTTGGGTCCATCACAGAATGACTCAGACGTGGAAGCGGGGCCAGGTAAAGGGTTGTCGCCAACCAATGGCTACCCTTCTGGACGCCGAGGTGACTGCGATTAACCAACAAAGGGAACCGGCAGAGATCCTGAGTAAGCAGTTATCACGGACGAGTAGGCAGTTATCACAGACGAGTCAACAGTTATCAGAGTAGTGAGCAGTTAGTAGTCGAGTTAACAGTTATCACAGTGATCAGTGATCGAAAGTGAAATAAATAGCTGCCGTCAGCTATCGGACAGCTGGCGGACGAACTGAAGTCTATAGAGAGTGACATACCGGCTTCAACAATCGCGAAGCCGTAATGGTGAAGTGAACTAGATAGAGAGGTCGAAATCCGGTTGATTCGGAAGCAGCCAACCGCCAGGCAATGATGCCGGCCCTGGCGCTAACAGGACCGCGAAGGTCCAGCACCAACAGGGACGAGAGATGGCTTTGAGAGCGATCCAAGCCTCCGGACACAGACGACGGAGAAGCGAGATGACAGCAGCGCGGCGCGGCGCCGAGAACGCCCGGCCCGCTGACTTCCTGGCCGGAAGTAACCCGGCTTCCATAATGCTACGAGGTTTCTAGGATTAAGGTAGATAATAAGATTAGACAAAAGATATTGATAAGGCATTTGTATGATATGAATTAGTATTAATTATATGTGAATATGTATAAATTTAATTCTTTTTATTCAAATTCCCGCCACCTTTCTTCAGTGACCATTTCAAAGTACATAGTTTGTGATTTGATAACACCACAGAGCGGCAAGTTAGCCGGAGATCTACCCTCTGAAAGGTGGAGATCAGAACCCACCCAGGTGTAAATCATATCAAACTAATTCACAATAGTTCACTACAGTGAACTATATCGTTTGTTCGTTCAGTAAACTCAACTGTTCTGAAAGAACAGTTCGTTCATGAACTACCCATCTCTAATCGGAGCCGAAACGATGAGGGATTCCCTTTTTTCGTGAACGCCTAACTTTACGGACAAAGGAATATATCAAATTGTGTAGTTCTCCATTTTCATTTTTATTCGCTACATGACTGTCTTTGTTCGCACGCGGTGGGGTAGATAAAGTTTTAGAATTGAGCAAAAAGTGTTATCAACGCTTAAAATGGCTAACTTTTACTTAGAGCGAATCGTCAAAGATATTTTCTATCGAGCGATGGAAGAAAATGATTTACTAGAGGGAGTGCACGCCACCGACTTGGAGAAAATCAACGATGACAAATGGCTAAGACGGGTTTTGAATCATCACCACACAAATGTAATGGCTGCAGTTCAATCCATCGTTAAGTATTGTGTTGCGCGGAAGGATCTTGAAGTCCATAACAAGAAATACAATGTTAAACAAGATAAAAGGTTTTCCAAGGTGATAATGCCCATCGGGAAGGACAGCGAAGGCGTCAAGGTACTGTATTTTGATTTAACGAAAATTGCAAATTCAGTTGATTCAGAAGTCAATGAGCACTTCATCTATTGGATGGAAAGACTACATCGCCAACAAGAAAACGAGAAAATTTCTTTCCTTTTCCACCACGGTACAGGAAAGAATATGGAGCAATGTCTGTCATTGTTGATACCCATTTACGATATGTCGTCAATTTATCCCGGCTTCGTCAAATCTTATTTTATAATCGAGGATTTATTGAGCCAAAACTGCCGCAGAAGTCTTATATCACAGTTTGGGAGTCGTTTCACATTAATCAAAGAATCTGACATGCTTTCCCACGTAAAGCTGGATGAGAAGTTTGAAATTAGAGGATCATCTCTAAAAATTCGCCACACAATGAAGTCGAAAAAAGAAGATTCGAAGTCCACCGAAGGTGAGGTGAAGCAACTTTGCGGTGAGATAAAAGCAAACTTGGAATCTACTGCCGAAGATGTCCAAGAAAAAGGCGTTAATAATAATCAAAATAAGCTAAAAAACATCCTCGCTGAACTTCATATCGTGGAAAATGTAGTATTTAAGCTGATCCGTAATGTTCAGGATTTGATTTCAGAGATTTCTTATGAAAATCTGCATCAAAAGTAGGATACCATTTACCTGGTGCCTGTTGTAATGCAACATTTTTTAACTCGTAAGCTTTTAATTGTTATTTTATTTAAATGTTTCATAGTTGCATTCCTCCATTATTTTAATTTGTGGCTTGCATTTATATTATCTTCGGTTTAGTAGATTACATCTTATGCTTTATTAGCTGGTTTTATGTTAGTTTATAAGAAATAAGTTTATTGGCCGCAATAATTCACCATACAGACCACTTTGTAATTATTGTTCATGTTTTATTATCTGGGTCTCTTATAATTCTTGATAAAAAAAGATTTTCTTTTGATTTAGCTTATTTTTTGTAATTAAATTTGTACCTAAGTTTAGTGGATTATGTTTAATTAATTTCAAGGAACACCCAACCTATGTACCAACAACCTCTGCTGAGTGTAGTTAGCTGGAAATACAGTAGTCTAGTGGTGTATGAAGCGTAACAATTTGTACAGCAAAATCAGTAACAAAATCTCAAAATTGTTTTTCTACTATAAAGCTGAAAAAACAAACTTTTCAAGGCTTTAATATTATTTGGGATCACATGGTGCAAAAGTACTTAATCTCATTTGGAACATAAATGACGTGGGAGCATTAATTTCCTCGATATTTTAAAACTATATTGACGCACCAACATTTTTCAGATGTTACTTTTTATTGGATTTAGTGTTATTTTCTTCTAATTATCCAATTATGTAAAAAATCACTTTTTTTAATTGCCTTAATTGGGAACGTTTCACTTGCAGTGCCGAACCGGTATGTATTTTGAAAAAGGGTGAGATTTCGTTTGCAATGAAATATCTTTTATTTTTTAACTTCTTAGATTTTATATACATATTCTATATTTGATAAACTTTTTTTCCTTTACACTTTCATTACCAGATAAGCAATTTTCTGTAAGAAACAGTCAGCTTACTAATTAAAGTAAGTTCATTTTTTTTACTCGGGAAATTATTAAGAAAGTATAACTTCAATTTTTTATTTATTAAAGTTAGTATAAGTTTTAAATAATTTTCCATACTCTTGTTTCAATAATAATAATTTTTAATATTGTTAAACTTATCATATAATATATAACATACTTGATAAACAATAAAAAGCTTTTTTTATAATTTAGCCCTTTCCTTCCATCCAATCTTTAAATAAAAATACATTTTTGCAAAAAAGAGGTTGTTTGACAGAAAATGGAAAAAAAGGTGTTTTTTTATTTTTTCAATTTTTACCTTTTACTTCTGGATCAAACAACCAGTCTTAAGTATTAAACATATTTTGATTCTGTTTAGATGTGACAAAGATCATATTTAAACCAGTTACACAATGATGACTGGTAATTGATTTTTCGCTATTTGATGGGTAACCATTGGTACTAGACAACAGTTATATCTCAGTTACATCATCAGTTACAACAATCATCAATGCAAATCTCTAATAACAGCACCGGTTAAAATACCAGTTTAACCGCCACTGGCAATAATAATTAATTATAAAAAGGTTTTGTAAAGAGTGCTTTTTCTTTTTTCATTTAAATTTAATTTCTATTCATATTGGTCCCTTAAGGTTTTTGAGTTGATTGCTACTTAGCGGTCATTAAAAAAGTCAGGGAGGTTTATAAACACGGTATATAGCTACCACACAAATTAAATTAAGGAACAAAACATGGGTACAAACAAAAACCACGCAAGATTAAATTAACACTCTAGGATGAAAAATTGTGGATCACTCTCCATATGGATCCGATCTAGCATCTTCTGATTATCACTTGGCAAGATCTTTGTAGTATTATTTAGATGGAAGAAAAATTGGCCCTAACAGAGTATTTTGCATCAAAGCCTACAAGTTTTCATTAACAAGGAATCAAACAGTGAAGGAGAAAGGTCGCGTCTACTGATGGAAAATAAATTTCAGTACATAGTTGTTAAAATTGTTGTGTAAACATTCTTTATTTTGGGTAATATTTTCAATTTATTTCATTTTACTTTAACACAAATTTGGATAATAATACCTAATATTTGGTTTGTTTTCTTGTGCAAAATATATGTAATTACTGCATATGTAACAAGAAAAACACAACCATTTAGTGCGGTAGTCCGGAAATGCGAGCAAAGTTCAGCAACGATAAGCATTTTTACTATCAGTTTCTCTTGCATTTTATATCACTTTTTTCTATGGAAAGGCACTAACTTAAATTTATTGATTAAGTTATGTATATATTTAACCCTTTAAACCCTGGTACAACTATCTTAGCGCTCTGACTCTGAGCTCCTGAGTAATTTTTGACCAAAAAAGAATATTTATTTATTTATTATAAATCAACGCCAATCGGTTTTCTACATAGAATATATAATATTGTATATTAAATTGAGCTTGAATTCAACAGAATTAATAAAATGTAAAAAGGTTTTAAACCAAAGGAAATTACATATATTACATACATATATAAAATAAGTAATGGTTATAAGATCCATAACAAGTAATTGCACGTTAGTCATTAGGATATAGAATTAGGCTTTTTACATTAGACATAAAAGACTCAGGTGATTCGTCAAATAGATTTGGGCTAGCACAGTTATCATTGACCAAATTAACAATCCTGTTCCTAGGACCATTATATACATAGCTTTTTGTTGACTTAGTTGCATCCAGTAACCTGCATGCTCTAAGGTTAGGCCTTGAGCATATTAAACCAAACTGTTCTAAGATCTCCGGTGAGTCCAGATAACCGTTAATTATTTTGAAAACGAAGATTAAATATATATAAAGATTTCGATACGAGAGCATGTGGATATGGAAACGGTTGCAAGTATCATCATATTTGACAATAAAAAGAAATTTCAATAAAAAATAGACTTTTTTATTAATATTTTGTCGATTATGTTATTTTCTGTTTGTGTAACCTTATTATCTTCCATTGTAGTAGATTGTTTCGGTAATGCGTTGCGCTTCGGCATCATAAATAAATAATAAATGTAATATTTTATAAATATAATATTTTAAGCAAAGCGCAATATTTCAAGAATAAGTATATCTGATGAACTAAATGCACACCCCCTCTGCTGCCCCCACTTACGCTCGTTAGTCGTAGCATGAGACAAATCATTGACCCACTATTTTTTCCTTGTGCTGCCAAACAGGCCCACAGGGTGATGATGGTAGATGTCGAGGCCGTTAAACCGGCCCGTGGGGTATACGTATTGATGTTTAGGCCGGTTTACCGGCTTGTCGGGTTCAAAGGGTTAAAAACATACAGTTATAAAACCAAATTACAAAATTATGCACGATAAATAATTATCAAACCACCACTGTTTTAGAACTGAACATTGAATTGCTCCACTTTCAAAGCTAGATTTGATATAATTAAAACAAAAACATGTGGCATGGTTTTCATTCAAATTATGTTAATCCGAACGACGGTCGTCTTAAGTCTTTTTGAAGAAAGAACTTCATTTTTCGTAAATTTAGATTTTTTGATAATACATAGATTATCCATTCAACAAAATAATTATTTTGCAAGGCCAACAATTGTATAATATCTATCCGTAAATAAATGAAAATAACTAAACAAAACTGCAGCCTACTGTCATCCCGCTGCCTATTTTAAAGGTTCATCCATCTATTCTATATAAATAAAGCTTAATCAACAGTCACAATTAAAATGAAAAGGGTAATTAACTGTGATTATTTCAATAGCACAAATTTTCAAATAAAACAAAAATGAATTTGCTAAAAAATATATTCATACAATATTGTAAAATAATCTCCATTAAAAAAATAACATTAATAAAATCCTATTTAATTTTCAACTTAAAAATGTTCTCATATTTTCACTGTCATTAAGAATCTTCTGGTTAGAGTTTACTGGGCTATTCTGCCATGTGTATACACATCAGCCTTGATGACGGACTCTGCAATTGAATCTGAAACGTCGGCCAGAAAGGTTGTGTACTTGGCAGAATGTCCCAGTAAACTAACCAGAAGACTAAGAATGATCTGCAAGGTTTATTTTAGGAAGTGTAGCGTTTAATTGTAAATCCAATTATTACACACACGGCGGCGATAACTATGATGTGAGGTAAATATCTGAAAAATAAAATTATAAAACATTAATTTACATAAATAGTTGATGATGGGTTATGTGCCACATACCGTCAAGGATATTTCATATTAATACATATATGGAGAGATAAGCACTAGACAAGGTGGAGGAAACTGCTTTAATATAAATGTACGACTGTACTGATTCATATACAGCATTCTCAGATGTAAGATTCACTTGTATGGTTGGTTTGTTTGTACATTGTTAGCGACGAGTTATCACAACTGTGATAATAAGCAAGGGTGTCGAGTCAAGATGGACTTTACGGTAAGTTAAAAATAGGGAAATATAACAATATAATACAACATTAGTGGTGGCATGTCATTAATACATTAATAATTGAAGTATTAGAAAAAATGTCCCTATTTATAGGCAAATTAGAAATTCAAGGTAAGAAAAAAAAATGCAATAGACATTAATTTTGTGAAAAATGTCTATCAAGTGTGTGTTCTCACTAATAAAAATCAAAACATTTTTTTCAATTTTGTCAAATTTAAAAATAATTTCGAATTATGAATTTCAAACTAATTTTTTTTTTTAATTTATGGCACAAGCAGCTAAAAATTATTTCGAATTATAATTTACATTTTCGAATTATCAGTGCTAAGCTACTATGAAATTAACACTTTGGGACTTGTGGGTTTAAAAATTTCGAATTATGGTGAATTTCAAATTATCAGGGTTCGAATTAACAGGGTTTTAAGCAGGGGTGGAAAAATTTCCATCTATATTTTTGACAAATTAAAAATTTCTTCCCTGTAACAGGGGAATACAACAATATAATACAACATTAGCAGGGGCAAGGTGAATTACTTAAGTTTGTTTAAATCATAATTAAATTATCCGGTTTAGATATTTTAATACAGATTATATTCTAAATAAAAATAATCATAATTAATTAAATAGCAGAATGCTTCGCTGACCGCTTTCTGCTGCGTAGGATCATTAGGTTTGCTTTGCGACCATGGCCGGTAAGTCCCATTTTTCAGGACCGGTCCATAAAACAATATTTTTAATTTTAAAATTATAATTTATCAAATAATAATGGACATGGTTAGGAGAATTAGACATATGTATTTTTAAACTTATTTACCGTTTTGACGATTCACTTTCAATGGGATCATCAACATTTGATACTTCTCCTATTTTGAATGTCTCCAAGAGTTCTCTGAAATAGTAATATACACAAGAGTTATTAGTTAAACCTCTAGTTTAATTCTGGTGCAAAATGTTTGCATTAAGCAAATAGCTTAAAACTACAATATTCGTAATAAATAAAAATTGAATTACCGGGCTTCAAAAATAAGATTTACGTAAAAGAGCTTCTGTTGAACGCAGTGTGATTCCATTTCGATTAACATTAAATCCAATATGATCTGATAGCAACAATAAAGTTTGACCATTTAGTGGAGTTCATACATACTCAATTTCACATTTCATTTTATAGATTCAATGCCTATGAGCAATGGGAACTACGTTTTCATGAGACAGTTCATCTGCCCACATATGTACTTCCATCGTAGTTGAATTACTTTTCATCCATTCCATGATCCATTTGAAGGATTGGGAAAAAAAAGTGTAAACTGACTTATTCATTTGTCATGGTGTGGATACGACACTTTATTGATGCAAGTTCACTACAAATAAAATGAAAGTCAACTCAAGATTTGTAAATAGCTGGACACTAATAAAAACATACTTAGATTCTGTGAAAGTTAAATAGTAGTGGAAAACACTGAACAGTGAATATGTTAAATCGTACAAAATAATGAATAAACTGAAATAATGTGAATAGAAACACAAACTCGATGACACACTTCTAATGGAAAGAGTAGAAATACTATTTGTTTTTTTATATAATATTTATGTTTAATGTGATATGAATTTGAGTGAATGGAATATGGAATTGAATATTTTGGAATGCAGCATAACATTAGCAGAGACATTGGATTTTTATATATAAAATAAATGACAGATTTTTTATATATTTTTTTAGAGTAAAATTTGTCACAAAAAAAAGATTTATATTTTTGATATATTTTATTATTTACATATTCTCAGCATTAATTTTAATTTGATGTCCAAACTGTTGTAAATGCTGACAAGGAAATATTAAATAAAGCACCCAGGATCAAGTCATGACGGAGGGTACTAGGTAGACCTCTTTCCATTGAAGAAAGACAATCGAATTAGTAGGTGTAAGCTGTGCGTACGAGACACTGTTGTGTTGGTGTTTATACTAGTAAACACCACACAATGAAACAATGTGCATCATACACAAGGCTTACACTAATTCGATTATTTTTCTTAAATGGAAAGAGGCTTAGAGGATTTGTATTTGAAATTGTATTTGAAAATCAAAACCAATTCCATGAACTATTTTGGCAAATCAAAGAAAAAAGTTTAACATCTTGTTTATAACTTGAATAAGCTGATTTTTAACAAGCAATATCTACAGAGACATGCGGGCATTGTAAATATCAGTTTATTGTCTCTAGAATCGTTTTGCGTAAATGTGAGATGAGTGGTGGAAAAACGCGACTTATCTATTGTTTGATTACTTGATGATCTCGCATAGAACGCCTTCGAACGCCGAATAGAAATTGACAAACTTAAATAGACGTTGAATAAACCTTGTACTGAAGGATGAATAATTAGAGAGACATTGTGGGCTGAATTTAATCTGGTCCATATTTAGAAATCTCATTTCTTACAAATACTTATTCTCGCAATTGTGATAACTGAATTCTATCACATCTATGACATGAACCATGCCGAGTGGTTAAATGCAAAACTTCTACACAACAAATCGAAGTTTAAAAATATAAATCGTAGTTTAAAAGTGTGAATAGTGGTGGTATATTTGGGATAAAATATTTTTCTAAAGGGAAAGCAATCAACGTTTTCAAAATATAATAACATAAAGCAAATACAGTACGTTCGGGTAATCCAAGGTCGCATTACGCCGAGAGCAATTTTCACAATCGCATCGCGATTTTTTTTGTACCTAAAATTTTTAATTAAAGGGTTTCCTGCATAATTCGTAATTTTTTTTTGTATCCCTTGAATTTGGAATTAACGAGGTTCTACTGTACTATAAAATTTGTAATACATATTAATTTTATTACAAGACATCGATTTTATTCAGAATATGTGTTTGCGTAATATATAATCGATTGTGAAATCTCGCTCTAAGGGGGGGGGGAGAGGGGATGGAGGAAATGGTGAACGCAGTCATGACATAAAGGATCCTTAAACCTGCCAACAGCTCTGTTGCTTCAATCTCTTCCCTGCTCCGTGCAGCAGGCCTAGATTTGGGGACTCTCTGGTCTCTTCCTGATGAGACTGTGGAGGCTAACTTTCACAAATTCATTATATTTGCAGACCTTGAAAGAGTGACACTGGTTTCCCACACCGATTTCGGTTCGAAACCCGGTGAGGCCACAATAAACCTATGTGACTTACTCAAGCTGGGGGGTTTTTGTGATGTAACAACTTCAATAATTGGGCCTCTTGAAGCATTTGAAGGGTATAAATATAATTTTAAAAATAATTAAATACAAACCTAGCATCATTGCTGTGTCCTACATCTTCAAAATCCACGGTAGCATCTTTTCCAGCAAACTCCAACAAAATATCTGGACCTCCAGGGTGCTGCAACATACAACTAGCTTTAGAAAAATACACGTTATTGTTTGCATTATCCAAGTTATTCTCCACATTTCGTATAAAAACTTACAAATAAGATCTATGTTTATCAGTTGACAACGGCTTAATCGAAACGATCATCCTGTGTGTGTGTTTAATAATAAATTGAACTCAGAAAAAATCGTGTGTTGATTTTTTAATTTTTATATACATACAACTAGCTGATAAATAGTATAAAGAAAGAGAAGAAAGGCCGTAATAAAATGAAGACATTATTACACCGGAGTAAATCAAAGTTGGAATCACATATAAAAGAATTTGTGGCTAAATGCACAAAACTAACCTATATATATTTTTTTTTGTGCACATGTATATTTTTTTTATTCAAGAAATCCATATTGAAATTTGTTTATAGTTCATATATTAATATTATAAATCAATATTTTATAAAGACATGCTACCTCTCTATAGCAGATATAATGTATATGAGGAAGGGAGATTGTTTACTAGTTCAAATATAGATAAGCGGTGAAATAAAGCATTGAAAGTAGAATCAAGCACAAGGATAATTAATCAAGTATACATAAAGTATATATAAAGAAAGGTAAAGATACAATATTACTAAATACTTAAATACAATAGAAAGATATTTTATTTGGTCGTTTTTTTAGTTTTTTTTTATATGATGTACCTTTATCACATAATTAACATTAGAATAGAAGATAATTCAGTATATGTGGGGTATAAAAACAAAGGTTGCAATATCCAAAAAATTAATAAAGTAGATTGAATGCAGTCACACAGGATTACTAATTTAGAATGAACTAAATTAGAGATTTTATAGGAAATATTGCCGTGTCGTATCCAAATCCCTATAAAAAGCAAAGGCAGCAATATCCACTTCAACTAATCAACCCCCAAGGATGAGTTACGTAACAAGATAGCTGCTTCATACTAATGTGAAAATTGATGTCGATTTTAGACTGAAACCCTTCTGGGGAACAGGAAACAAAATTAACCTAAATAGACTCCAACGACAGCAAAATAAAATACTGAAAATGGTCTATGAATTGAAATACCTGACGCTAACTGAAATGGTATACCGTATTATAACACAGCAATTAAACATTGAAAGCATTACAAAAATCGAAACACTTAAACTCATTCAAAACTAGCAAATGGCGAAATACAAGACGAAGACATAAAATTACACGAAAATCACCAACACTACACTAGAATGGCTCAAAACTATCACATAATACATGCCAAAACAAAAACAGGACTATCACGACTAATTTGCAACAGAATAAAACTATACAACAACCTACCACAACAGACCAAACAACTGACTCAAACAAAAATGCAAAAACTCGGCCAATTATAAAAAATGATTTTGTATCCAAATTATATTATTATTATATTTCCACATTGATTCATTTAAAAAATGTTATCCATAAACCTTACAGGTTTCTATTATATTTTAAATAAAAGAAAATAAAAAAATATAAAAAACCAGCAATATCCAATTATGTAAACAGCAAAAGCAGCAATGTCCATTATTTGGTAGCAAGCACAAAAATAACTATATTACTTGTTCTTTTTATCCATATTTTATATAGTATTTGTTTTATATTTATAGTATTTTGTTCTCCCTATATTATAAGTAGGGATGCATTTGGTACCGATCTCGACATATCGGCGATATCGTGAGTTTTCCGATATATCGGAATCAGCGATATTAATTTGTCGATACACCGATATATTTTGAATTTCGCACTATAGATAATCTATGTGTATTGAGGAGGCTGAAGAAGATGAACCTCTCTCATCTGAGCACTGATTCTCTCCAAGAAGAACTAGATCACCCAATAAATTAACAGAAGCAGATCCTCTCATTTTCCCGCGCAGTGATGTTCTATACCCAAATTTGAAATAATGGCACAAAAATATTTCAGTTTCCAAATGAGTTCTGTCGCATCTGAAAGGCTATTCTCAACAGCAGGTCTCGTCCAAACTAACTAACTAACCATCACACCTTTTCTCCACAGGGATAGGCAGAGAGGATAGAACGCCATATTCCTCTATCTTGCCACACTACTTTTGCTTTGGCTAGATTCATACATCTTCTCAGGCATGCTCTACGGTTGTTAAGGATTTTAACAGGGCCATCCTCCAATACTTGTAGAATCTGATCAAGCCAGGTCTTTCGCAGATGTCCTTCATTCCTGCTACCTTCAACACTTGCCCTATTATGTCGCATCTGAAAGGCTATTCTCAACGGCAGGTCTCGTCCAAACAGACGTACGAAATCGGCTTTCACGGCAAATAATTTAAAGGTATTGTGTTTCCTGTGAATTTGAATGAATTGAAATGTAAATGTAAAAAATATAAAGGCGCGAACACGGAATACGTGTCGCATCAATATTCTTACTATTCTCAAACTAAACCAAAAACTTGCGCTCTGAAAATAGGATTAAATTGATGGTGTCCTGGAATGGGGCTCGAATCACCGACTACCAGATCACTAGGCGAGCATCATGACCACTAGACCAACAAGCTACTCATATAATAATCTGAACATAATGTTCTGTTAAATTAAGATAATTATTAAAATTATGTCGTAAAGTAAACATTATAAAAAAATATTATACAAATAATTTTGTCTGTTTCTAATCTAAACCCACAACTTTTTACACCTTTTGAAATCTTCACTGTCTGCATCGGTATCAATATTGCCAATAATTTTTTATAAATTGGTTTCGGTACAGTATTGGTAGAAGTGCATATTGATGCATCCCTAATAATAAGCTGCTCATCTCGGCACAGGTTCATCCTAGTGAGATGAGTGGCTCATTTTCTAACCAACATGTATTATGTTCAAGATAAATAAATAAATAAAATCAATGTGTTTTTCCATTGCCAGCCTCAAAAATTAATCAAATCATGTTTTTATGCTTAACTTCTAGTGTATTATGATTGCGCTTAAAATGCATTGAGTAATGCATTGTTTTTCCATAACCACCTTAAAAAAAAGAAATCATAATATGATTTTTTTTAAGAAACGTGGTCTATAGATCATTATAAAATACATTTAGATATATTTAATTTCTATATAAATAAGAAATATCATATATATTATTTAATATTCAAGTCACTTAAAAAATGATATTAATTGAAAGGAAACGTCGATATACACTTATTTATTATTTTCTTAAATCAGTTTTATTTTTTCTCCCGGCAATTATATCAATGTTTAGTATTCTGGGATGTGATATTGGTAAACTGTCATACTCACTTCATTTAAGATGCGTAAAACATTTTTGTTTACCAAACAACCCAAAACTTTTGATGCATTTATACATTTACATTATACGCAAATAAATTTGAAATGAAATGCAAATACTACGAACTCGGCTAAATCCAAGATAATGGTCCCATTGCATATACAACAAAAATGAATATTTCACTATATTAATGATTGTGCTAATAACAAAATGAAAGATAAATTACGTTTAAATAGTAAGTATTAAATAAGATATTACACTTTAAAGTTCCGAAAAATGCACTGCATATTTTGACATTTCATAGGCAATATATGAGGTTAGGTTAGGTTAGGTTATTAGGTTTGGTTTGTTTAATTTAGATTACGACTATTTTAGTTAGATTAAATCAACAGGACGTTAAATTATACAGTGAAATACTTATTTTCATTGTATGAACAACGGGACCATCATCTTGGATTATTCCACGAACTCTTTGTGTGTGTAAAGTTAGAAATATTAAATGTCACACCCCGATCAGTTACATGTCATATTTTTGTACATTGTTTATCTTCATGTGGCTTTCCATTATTATATATTACAATGAAAAGCGTGGTGCCCGTCCGTGGGGCAAAGAAGCAGGCAATGCGCGAGAACCAATTCCAGACACTAATGGCTGCTCAGCAGCTATTATCGGTCGCGTAGACGCCCATTGCGAAATAAGCAGCTAGTAATTATAAATGCACATTTTCAAGATGTGGTTTCCGTGTCGTATATACCTGTATCCCGTACTGAAGGACAAACAAACACCTCTATTCTTTGGAAATTCTATGTTGAAGAAATTTAGGTCAATTATAATTCACGATCTCATATCTGACCTCATATTTGGAAGATAATGATTAAACACGAAAATACATTAGAAACATATTCACTCAAGAATGCATTACCTCTTTTAGAAATGCAGTCACGTCATACACAGAACCATCTATAATCATCCATAAACTCTTCGCACTGTTGTGCTTCTGAACTTTTTCTATCGTTATCCTTCTAGACATTTTAATAAATGGAAAGTAATATCTTAAAAATCTCTAATCAAATGATTATAACATTTGACAGCACAATCCATAGAAAACACAGAATATAGACCAAAAAATAGAAAAGAGAACATAATAGAATCCATCATAGATGACCATAGAAAAGAAATAGATGACTACAGTTATTGCCTGCCCAACATAAGTTGGCGTGCGGCAAGACTGGAACTAAAACCCGCCTTGCCCGCACCCGGCGGTAACCCCTCGCCATGTAATTCAGTACAATATTGTATTTGCTCGCGAGCTGTGACATCTTGATTACCTATATACACTGAATTATTATGTCCAAAACAACCAAAACAGTCCGGGGTGGTGCAAGAATAATTGCCAATGAAGTATTAAAGTTTTGCGAAGCTGAAAAAGCGAATAATGAACCGATATTACCGTCTGACAGTTTGACAGATAGAACGGCCGCCATTACGTTTGGTTTCTTTAGTGCTGCCCGACCAAATTACTGTTAAAGGCTACGACACCGGTCACCGGACATTCTGTGCATTATGTATTGTGTAATAAATTTACACCCTGGCAACTTCTGTTACGCGACAGGGACGCCGTCCCATAGATAACATAATAACGCCGTCCCTCGCACGCCAATTTATAGTGGTCGCATTCTAGTGCTAGGTGCTAGATTTGGATAAAAGGGATCCCTATATCTGGCGATGGATACGATACCGATGGGAAGTTTCGTTCGGTCGACTGAACTGTCGTTCATCGTGTCGTTTCGTTTCAAAACTTATTAATGACGGTGAAAGGATCTAGAATTCGTAATTTGGGATCAGTCATTATTTGTCCAACATTCACCGAAAAAAAAAATTTACCACTAAAATTACATTATGTATTGTGTAATATATTTACACTCTGGTAACTTCTGTTACGCGACAGGGACGCCCTCCCTCGCACGCCAATTTATAGTGGTCGCATTCTAGCATCACCTTTTTATTTTTGTTTATTCAAAGGCCTTGATATAAATAAACGGGTATATAATTGTCATAGTGTTTCGAAACTCCCACTGCTTTCCTTGACATTCCATTGATAAGGTCGCTTCGCACATTACGCCGCATAATCTGCGCCTCACGCGGATTATTCGAGCGAATCCTCCATATCAATTAGATATCAAGAATTCCAGGGCGAGGGGTTACCGGGGCGGGTTTTAGTTCCAAAGTCGCCGCACGCCAATTTACGTTGATCAAGCAATATATATTTTCCTAAACGTACCCTCGAACGGGATCCCTTTTTTTGGTCTATATTCTGTGGTCCCTTTGTTGACAGTTCTAAAAGTCATAGATATTTAAATAAGATCGCGGTTCTGTAATCTCATATCCAGAGGGTGGGCACTCGTAGTACCAAGTGACAGCTATAAGGTGGCGCCACAGAATAGCAGTGACGTCATACGCATTAATTTATCGTCAGCCATCTTGTATCTTGTGCACGAACCACAAAATAGAGAAGGCACGAACCACAGAATAGCCGTGACGCCATGTTGGATTATATCCGGTTCCTTGTCAGTTATCCGCCATTATCTTTATTCTGTGCCGTCTGCCGTCTGCATTGACAGGTCGTTGATAACACATATTGAAAATTGAAACTTTAAAACAGAAAACAAAGCACGATGGAGGTTGCTAGGGCTGAGGAAGTGCAGGTGAATATTTAACAATGCTCTAAATTCTACATATAAATGATTTAATCTTATTCATCTAGATCCAGATTTGCATTTATATAAAAATTCTTCAATGGCGGACACATACAGCATACTATTTTCGTTCTCACATCGCTATGGCAGTTAACATTTTTATTTTAAATATATTCTTCGGAAGCCAAAGAATTTACCAACTATTTTTTTACCGTAGCATATTAGAATTTGGAATTAGACTTTCGAATTCCAAAGTAAGATAAATTTTTACCAGTATTTTTAAATTGCTATTTGTTTATTGATTTCACATTGAAACATTTTACCTTTTCTGCTGATCCTCCTAACAAGGAAGAAGGGACAGATTCTTTGATAAAACACCCACTTCAGAACAATGACTGATATGCAAAAACTTCCATCTTTTGTGAATCGTTAAAAAGTGAAAAAAAGAAGCCATCTAATGGTATATAAAAGTGTAGTTAAATACTGAATTGTAACAAAGATAACATACTATGTGTTAAAATATTGGACCTCTTGAGTTTTCCGTTATAAAGATATATGCTTATTACAATACATTTTAACTCCATATTTTTAAGAGCTAAAATATTGTATCTCCTTCACAATATATTTATCTTTATTTTAAACGAAGGCCCTTGCCAAAATATTGTAATTGTTTACATCTCATACAATGTTTTGGAACACATGTAAATATATGTATTTTACACACTTATAACACTAGAGAATAACAAATATCGAATAGATCCATATCTTGGATTTAGAGAAATATACCCGTCTGAATGTAGAAAACAAAATTGTACAATGTGAATTATTTGATAGGGAAATAGTCTGTCTTTTTGATGCTCCACACTTACTCAAGGATATTAGAAACAACATGTTAACCAAAAATGACATTTTTTAACAGCGGAGTACAGCGCAGAAATGGCAATATTTTTAGTTCATTGACAAAACTAACCGATTTTCTCATTTTCCCAGATAAATTAAAGAAGATGAAGTTGAAAATGGCAGCCCAGGTTCTTAGCCGATCTCTAGCAGCATCTCTGAATATGCATGCAGGTGTGAGCATCAACAAGGGGACTTCGGAAACATCGGAGTTTGTTCTTTTTATAAATGATTTATTTGATAGTGTTAATGGAAATCGTTTAAACCATCATTTTATTATTGATTCTATATTCTAAATATTTTTTATAAATCTAGTCTGTGCAATTATTATTTAAAGCAGTTTTTATTCGCTTATCTCAGAATGTACTATACGTCACATTGGATTTATTATACAGGTTTATTTGGAAAACATTAATAACCTCGCAAGACTATATTCCTGCCTTAATTATGAGTGGAAAATGTTTAAGCTATTATGACCTAATATTAATAGTTAAGGAGATATGCGACATCAAAGTTTGCATTTTTTTTCAATATTTCTGACTTATTTTTTGTGAAACGTTAGACTATCATTACAGTAACTTATATCAAATATGAGAAATTTATTCCCTCTAGTACAAGTCAAATAAAAAAATAAAAACCTTCGAATCCCAATCGGAAAACATTCCAATTGGAATTTTTTCAGGGTTTTTATCATTTTATTCGGCCTGTATTAAAGTGTATGAATTTTTCGTAATCGATATGAGTTACTTTAATGATAGTCCAACGTTTTACAATAAATAAGTCAGAAATGTTGAAAAAAATGCAAAGGGGTTGTAACATTTTTGCATGCACCTGCCATTTTTTAAAATCGCTGCCAACAATGAAACCTATATAAATGGATAGAAGACATTTATACAAACATAAAATTATACGGTTATAAACTCCTAAAGTGTCAGGTTTCTGAGATATTTACACATAAATATTGCTATTTTGTACCTATGAAGTGTCATCCAAATGACACAATTATAAGTAAGTATTGTTAAAAAGAAGTGCGATTACGTGAATTTACGTTATTTTCTTTAAATAATTGTAAAGGTGATGAAATGTTACTGTTTTCACTGAATTTTGAAGTTGGGCGTAAAAATACACCTAATGAGGAATAAGGTAAATTGTTTAATGATGACGAGTAGATACTTATTGGTTATTCAAAACCTCTAAATATTTAATTCTAAGAATTACAAAATAATGCCTGCATGCTGAGGCGACACCTTACAAAGCAAGACGTATTCAGTTTTCAACACTCGAAACGTAAAGTACCCATCCGGTAAGTGAGAATGGAACGAAAACATGTCCAAGGAACGTCGCATTTCTTCTCCCACTTATTGCTTCACATATTACGCACTTTCAGTCTGCCAACTTTACAAATACAATGATAGGTGTTACTAAACATCATACTTTGTTTAGCATACGATATTTTTAGAATTATCTAAATCATTCGAGAAACATTAATTTGAAAATATTCTTAGAATGGGTCATTAACGGTATCTCGTCGACGTTGCATTTCTTCTCTCGATTCGCTACTGAATAAGAGTTGGGTGAATAAATTAAACAATGTAGGTATCGACATTTAATGTTGCACACCATACATATAACACAAAACTACTATTTTTTAAGTTGTGAGTGCACATCATTTTTTAAGTTTTTTATCGTTCTTCGTAGGGAACCTGGAATAATCCTTCCAAAAATCCAGCAGGTGGTTGTGGAGGATCATTTTGATGTCTTGCCCATGCCATAACCACACAATGCACATAATATGTGCGCAACATTCAAGTGTTTGATTCCCAACCAGACAGTTACAATAATGGCCGATTACTTTTTGACGACCTTGTAAATGGTTGTCGATCAAAATATACACAAAATATATCCAATTACTATGATGCCTCGATTGAATTTTTGCTCTTACGAGCCACGGGTCTAAAGCCATAATATTGTAAACACTTAAATTGTAGTCAATATTATCTCTGCACACTTTTCTTTGACGTGTTCGGCGTAATAGCTCCTGGCTTGATTAACTTGATAAGGCCCTAGAGCCATTATGATTAAATCATTATAATTTAGCACCGGAAACTGCTCAAAGCCTCACTTCCAAGGCTTGAAAAATAGTTCGGTGCTGATTGAAATTATTTCGCGTGATCAAATCACTTAAATTATTTGGTGAATCATGTATAAGACAAATCTCATTAATAAATTCGTACACCAGCTCGTGATCTGTCAATCTAACTCCGAATGAGTTAATACTGGCACATGCGATTTTAACTTCTTCGTACAAATGTGGTACGGCTATTTTTACATATTGGAATCGCAATAGCCGAAACTGAGTTTTTAAACGACCATTAATGGTCTCAACCACCCAGCGACACAAGGTTACTTTACGTGACTCGTTGGCCTGTTGAGTAGTGAGTTGTCGTTCAGTTTCATATTTCGTCGTGGGCATAAAAGCTTTGTAACCTACTTCATGAATCTTTTCCATAACGTCCCTAAAACCTCGGTCAAAAATAAAGACATAATCTTTTTCGAAAAACCTATGGAATGGAGTGTCATCATCTTCCCGTGTCAATTGAGTCATAATTTCGGCATCAGATTTGTTTGCCTCATATGGTCCAAACGCTTCCCGTGTCAATTGAGTTATAATTTCGGCATCAGATTTGTTTGCCTCATATGGTCCAAACGCTATAATATACCCATCTGTAGTTACAATAACGATAAAATAATAGTCAAACAAAACAATTTGGTAACAACAAATACAACGAAAACAATTACAATTAAATAATAGTCAAACAAAACAATTCGGTAACAACAAACACAACGAAAACAATTACAATTAAATAATAGTCAAACAAAACAATTCGGTAACAACAAACACAACGAAAACAATTACAATTAAATAATAGTCAAACAAAACAATTCGGTAACAACAAACACAACGAAAACAATTACAATTAAATAATAGTCAAACAAAACAATTCGGTAACAACAAACACAACGAAAACAATTAAAATTAAATAATGATCAAACAAAACAATTAGGTAACAACAAACACGACGAAAACGATGAAAAGGAAATAATGAAATACGTACACTTGTAGGTATGCTTGTGCACAGTGCGTTACAAAGTGACAAAGTGAAAGTCCCTAATATACGAAGCTACAAGTGAGAGAAAAAATGCAACGTCGTATTTTCGTCCCATTCTCACTTAAGTACTCGTCATCATGAAATAATTTACCTTATTTCTCGTTAGGTATATTTATACGCACATCTTCAAAAATTCAGTGAAAAGAGTAACATTTCATCGCCTTTACAATTATTTAAAGAAAATAACGTAAATTCACGTAATCGCAATGCTTTTTAACAATACTTACTTATAATTGTGTCATTTGGATGACACTTCATAGGTACAAAATAGCAATATTTATGTGTAAATATCTCAGAAACCTGACACTTTAGGAGTTTATGACCGTATAATTTTATGTTTGTATAAATGTCTTCTATCCATTTATATAGGTTTCATTGTTGGCCGCGATTTTTTTAAAAATGGCGGTGACTATGCAAACTTTGTATGAGAGAGGTTACAACCCCTTTGATGTCGCATATCTCCATAACTATTGATATTAGGTCATGATAGCTTGTACATTTTCGACTCATAATCAAGGCAGGAATATAGTCCGAGGTTTTTAATGTTTTCCAAATAACCCTGTATATACAGCGACGGTTTGTTATAGATAATATAAACATACTCTGCAATTCACTACTATATTTTGGTATAATCACTAAATAATAAGTCATTGTTTTCCTTTATTTTGATTTGCTCAGTAAATTCTTTATCTTTTTTTTTAAATGTAACATACTAAATGTTTTTTATTGTGAAATTTATTATATTCATTATGTAATTGTCAGTTTTCTTTGCCAATTCTTTTTCTGACTCTTATTATGGAATTGGCGGATTTGATGTAAATAAATATTTAATTCAAATTTATCGTATTTTATTTTAGAGCTTGCTTTACATTTTCAGGAATAAATATTAATTTAAACAAACAAATAAATCAAGCTAAATGTATGTGACGGTCGCTAGGTGGCGACTGTTAAAATCATAGAATTCATAACTTCATGAGTGCGCGTTCTTTATCTTCTTTATTCTGTGCTCATATCTGTCAGTTCCAGGTTTAGCAGTGGTTTAGCACATGCTTATGTTAAAGAATAGAGGCAGACTAACCTTGTTAAAATGAGTGAATTCGATGATAATTTAAGTGCCGCCAAAAGAAAGATTATTGAAACAATAGCTAATTTAAGTAGCGAAAAGATCGAGATAAATGCAGAATCTATCGCGAATTGGTTTGGCTCTGGCGATTATTTAAAAGGTGACATAAGTTAAAAACTTATAGTGATTGTTTTAAGCATGTTTTTAGGATGTTACAGTCGTTCAGATTCTTGTGCAGAGTTTTTGGGTTATTCTGCCATGTGTCTCTGACTGTCATCAGCGACATGCGAAACGTCGGGCAGAGAGGACGGAACCACCCGATAGAATAACCCAGAAAAGTACACGGAATTCATTTTTCAAATGCAACTTCTGCAATAATTTGATGGCTTGTGTTTCAGATTTACAAAAGCATAAAGAATGTCAAGCTGTGGAAAATGAGATGGATTCAATCGTAGATAAATTGCGAGAACTTCTGCCCTGGAATGCCGTGTTACCCACAGAGAAAATATACGTTCCTAGCAAAGGTTCCAATTCCGACTGCAATGAGGAAAGAACGCATCATTTGGACGGATTTTTGTATGATGATTCAGAAATAGACAATATCCTTGAAGAAAGGGGCATAAAACTTAGGCTTTGTGGAGACTGTGGTTCAGATAATATTAAGGTATCACATGCAATCATGTTCAACTGTATATCTTCATTATTTTAAGCTCATTTATCCAAAGTTGGTGTATTATTATTTTTAATAGTTTATTATAATATTCTACTCAGTGATGTACAAGATACCCTGTATAAAGTAACTGGAATACACAATGCAAGATACTTTAAAATCAAGTATTTCAGATACCAGATACAAATAACTTTCTGGAATGGTATCTGAAATACTAGATACAAAATAAGTATCTTCCAAATACTTTTTGAAGATAAAATCCTTTTGTAAGAAAACACATTTTATTGAATGTAAGTTTATTTTTTTACGTTAATTATTTACGAATAAATCGCGTTGATCGCGCAAATGTGACAAAATAAAATATTATATTTTTAAGGTTTTAATTGAGACTTAAGTAAAACCAGTTCTTCAAACATTTTGTCGCTCATTTTTCTTCGATGAGGTCCCATTATAGCTACATCATTGGAAAAAAGTATCTTAGCAATCTTAGTATTTACAAAATACTAAGATACCAAAAGAATGTATCTAAAAAAAAAAAAAATACAAGATGAATATTCAAAAAAGTATTTCAGATCCTACAAGATGAAATTACGTATTTTGCATCTTGTATCTGTATTTCAAATACTTGTATCTTAGATAAGTCACATCTCTGATTCTACTATAATTAAGTATATATTGATTTACATCATAAATCAATGGTAAATTCATTGATCTGTTCAAAAGTTTTGAAACATTGTTTTTTGATAGATAGATCAATGAGCCAGTCTGCTGTGTATGGATAATAATTCCCAGTATTTTATAGCTGATTAAACCTTATAGTGTTGTACTGAAACCTGTAATTAACTCATTTGTTTTTTAAAACTCCTGGCATTTAAAAGGTTAATTGTCTGCTGTAATAACCTGGGTACTTCAAAATTGTTTAAAATTTCTAACATTCAGTTCTTACAAATACTATTTCAATGTTTCTTTTGAAATAATTGTACTATATGAATAGGTCTTTTCATATAAGCTTGCAATTGACTTAGTGTGGGTACAATGCGTAATATGCGCATTGTTTTTGTTGTGTTAAGTTTACACATACGCCCCTTTCGTATCCGTAAACTTAACACAACGAAACAATAAGTGTATGGCGCACTGTACCCACACTAACTCAATTGCAAGCTTATATGAAAAGACCTGTACTAGTACTTGAATGTGCCCACATAATTACTTGAAATGGGACATTCAAATTAACATGCTAAGCAATCAGGAATCTTAAAAATCTTGTTTTCGAAACATTTATTATTAATAATATACTTCTGGTGTTTTCAGGAACTTATTTTAATATCTCATTCTTTATCAAGGCAAAAATTGCAGTATGTTTTCAATGTATTGTTGCCAAAAGACTGTTCAAATAAAAAGATATTGGATGTCGGATCAAGGATCGGTGCAGTTCTTTATGGGGTTAGTATTAAATACATCTTAGTATTAATAAACAGCCACAGAGTTTTGAAAACAATTAAAATGTATGTATATATATATACAACTTATGGGATAAATGTTTGCACATTTTGAAGGGTCTAAAATAACGTAATAATGCACAGATGTAGGCTCAGTACACGTCTCAACACAATAATATTCCCAGGGTTTAAGGTTTATATTTCGGTCGTTGAACATATTTAAGTATTGATATAAAAATTGATATTTTATATGGGCCATATGAATGTGTTGATACGATTCTTGACTCTGTGATATCTGTTTTTATTTCAGTACTTAAATATATTCCTAGGGAGTTGAATCACATTCAATAGAATTAATAGATTATACACATGATAACAACTCAATATGAAGTAAATTCATAAATCTTACAGTTAAAAAAGTGGGATGGGCATACGAAATATACAGATATGTACACATTGAGCAAATTTGATAAGGCAGACAGAGGTCAAAGAAAAAAACTGTCATAGTAAAATTGTTTAAAATTTTGTTAATTCAATATTTTTTAATTTCAATGAAATTACATTTTATTTGTTATGATCTTTAGGTCATAGTTCCTTGGTAATTAATACAAATTTTGATAAACCATGTAGAAAGATTATCATCATCATCATTGTGGGGCCACGATGTATTGAAGAACTTTGCTCTCTCATGTAGAAATTTTTGCCACTGTTCTCTATCATAAAGAATTTGTCAATTTTTTATATGGTCACTAGTTGCAACCTGTAAAAAAAAGACAGAACATTGGTTCGCATCTTTACTAAGCCCTAGTATTATTTATAGTATCTTCTTGGCGCTCCATGGAGAGGCGGCCGTAGCAACGTGCGTTGAGCGGCCGGTTCGAGTTTGCTAGCCCGGGGTTCAAGCCCCATCTTCGGCCGTTTAATTTAGTTTTTTTAGCCATGATTACAAACAAAATTGAATGTTACACAAAGTTACGGGGACAGACAGACGGACGGACGGATAACGAAATTATTATGTTTGATTATAGTGTAATCGGTAAAACTGTGTAGCGGCATAGAAAGTTCAGGGTTTGAGTTGTAATAATTATCTCTTTATGAGTATTTTTATCTAATATTTTTTTTTTTTTTTTTTAAATGGTGCTAACCAAATATGTAGGTAAAAAATAATGTGGTTATTTGCTGTTAATTTTACATGTAGATTTAATAAAAATTATGTAAAAATATAGGATATTACTTTGGTTATCTATATTACTTCACACGGTTACCAATATGTTTTTTCAAACTTATAAATAATAAAAGCATATCAGTTTCGAAACTCCTAGTATCAAAGACTAATCCGATTACAAAAATAATATTGTCCTACTTGTAATAATAAAAAATGATAATGACAATTGTATGATTTTCAGGCATATTTCTACACAAATTCACCGCAAATTTTCGGCGTCGAATTGAACAACGACTTATGTGATATACAAGACAAAATAATTTCTTCATATAGTATGGAAAAAAGGATTAAAGTTATAAATGGAGATATTTCGGAGCAAGGCGAGATTGTGGCCATAAGTGATATTGTTATACTCAATAATGTTTTTGAATTTTTTATAAATCCAGAAGCACAAATAGATATTTGGAGATTTTTAAAGAAAAATTTAAAAAAGGGGTGTTTGTTGATCACTGTTCCTTCTGTAGAAGAAAGTTTGGATAACTTGGAAATATATGAAGAATTTTCTAACTGGGTTCAGAAGATTCCTCCTTTTCAAGACAACTATTTTGATTTTGACAATGATACCATGGCTTCATTTCACGAAATGTATTTGTATACAGTTAAATAAAACCTTTAAAACTTTTTTATTCTATTTTATTTATCATTTCAGCTAATCAGGTTTTAATAATAGTGTCATTGGGGTATATTTTTTACAGAAGTTTTAAATCTCCAAGAGTTAAAACTGTGGTGCAGGTCTCAAAAATATATTGAATAAGAAAAATAAACACAAATATGTATACTTAATACCTAAGATAATAAAATCAAATACATGTATAAGTCTCTAATATAATAATGATCTATTTATTCGACAAAATGTTTCAGCTTATAGACGTACCACTATAACTAGGCGTGCGAGGGAGGGCGTCGCTGTCGCATAACAGAAGTTGTCAGGGTGTAAATTTATTACACAATACATAATGTACAGAATGTCCGGTGACCGGTGTCGTATTAAATACAGAAATTTGGTCGGGCAGCACTAAAGAAACCATGCAGTAATGGCAGCCGTTCTATCTGTCAAACTGTCAGACGGTAATATCGGTCCATTATTCGCTTTTTCAGCTTCGCAAAACTTTAGTACTTCATTGGCAATTGTTCTTGCACCATCCCGGACTGTTTAGGATGTTTTGGACGTAATAATTCAGTGTATATTGGTAATCGAGATGACACAGCTCGCGCTCAAAAAAAAGAATGAACTGAATGACAGGGCAAGGGGTTACCGCCGGGTGCGGGCGGGGCGGGTTTTAGTTCAAAATTTCACCGCACGCCAAGTTACGTTGGGCAAGCAATACAGGCAACATTCTTGTTCTGTCCAAAACTGGAAAGTGCAAAAGAAAGTGCTTAAAATAACAGCAGAAATTGAGAAACGGAATATAAATAGTTATTTTCTATTCGGTAGATGCCCATTTACGTAAATGCAGTATTTAAAAGATAGGTTATCTCATTTATTTATTCTTTTATGTTTCCTAATAGTATGCTTCAATACTACTTATCTTCTGTTCACTAATTGTTTTGTTTTATCTTTGGGCTAGATTATCTTGATCCATTAGATTGACAACACTGCAACCACACCATCTGCATTAGGTACGCATGTATTTATTTAGGATGAGTCGGTAAAGGCGAGCGACTGCGGAGTATCTCTTAGATATAGGGCGTGTTTCTTCTTCACAAAATTAGTTGTACGATCTGATGAAAAGATGTTACACATAAAAAAATGAGCGAGCCTTACAGTAGTCGCATATGATGTTAGACATCTCACAATTAACCTATTAATTGAGCAGCGACAGAAATTGACCTCAAAATGTAAAAAGGCTAAATATGGAAATAATTATTCATTATTACTCACTTGCTGGCACTAAACCGAGATGAGTGGAGGAAGATTCTTGAGGAGGCCAAGACCCACCAAGGGTTGTAGTGCCAAGAGTGATGATGATGATGACTCACTTGCATTTTAAAGCCGCCTCTACACTACTAGGAAAGTCAGCCGGAGTCCGAGGTAACCCGAAGTAGGTGTCTACACTGCGAGGAACTCAGTTGCCCATACAATAGTACTCCGCACGAACTTCAGATTCCTTTGACTCGGCCCAAAGCCGACAACTTTCGTAAGTCGTCCGTAGTGACCCGAAGTAACACGAAGTACCCCTCCACACTATCGTATTCGCTTCGCTTCGGCCGACTTCGCTAGTAGTGTAGAGGCGGCTTAATGATCTGCACTGTTTTCAGACACTTATTAATAAAAATTCATTTATAAATAAATTTATATTAATATATATTTATTAATTAGTAAATGCATGTAAAAAAAAATATATGTGCATTTTTTGAATATTGTATTTTGCCGCACTGTGAACTGTCATTAAAAAATTTTGGCGATGTCGATAAAACAGTGTACTATTGTATTTAAGATTTTGGTCATTAGAAAAATATTCATTCCGGATTGATTTAAAAAACTAACCCATAAAAACCGAGTTTTTATTTTACTCCCTTTCTTTGTAAATTAAGTTTATCATCATGTAATAATTGATTGACTGAAAATGAAACATGTCTAGACAAATATTTATGTCAAAAATCTCTAAAAATATCTCTATTATTTTATTTCTTCCCAAAAAACCGAAGTGTGCTGTCATCTGTGAACCAATTGTCATAAATTTTCGAAATTCGTAGTGAAGTACCTATTATACCTACCGACGGAGTAATTCAAATTTTAAATATTCCGTGACGTTATCGGGCCGCCGGCGCCGTTGGTAGTAATCAAACTTTTGTAATGATTCCAATTTAAAAAAACCATTAAAATTTCTAAAAATCCAAAATTATACTATAATTATTTTTTTTTTTTAACGAAAATTTGATAGATTTTTTTGATCGTCGCCACGAGTCTGCTTGCAAAGTTTCGCTCGACTGGATCACGGGAAAAGGGTTAAAAATCGATCCAAAGTTTTTTCGTCAAGAAAACAAGCAAGCAAACGCCAAAAGCAAACGTTAAAAGAAAGGAAGTAAAAAATAGAATAAAATTGTTATCAATTAAAAAGAGACTACGTATAAAGTCGAAAATTTTTCGCTAACTTGATAGAGGGCCGCGGCGAAGTTGGATAACGCGCCATCCCCAGACATAGAATGGACCGTTGTTTCGAATCCCGGTAGCAGTTAAATATTTTTTCATTAATTTGATTTTTCTGTATGTCTTTTCTAATTTATTGATAAAAATTTGTTTAAAATTCACAGAACTTCATTTTGAAATTGCAACGTCACAATAATGTGTTTTCTTTAGTATCATATACATTTATTAATACAGTACCAACCTCTCGGAAAATGGGTTGATACCATCTGACGGTCAACTAGCACCGCGCGCGCTCATTGGTCAACGCGCTTCCCCGGCGTCTAGTTTCCTTTTACGCATTTCCGTCCTTTTTCACGAAATCACTGCCACAGATTGCAAGAAAACGAGAAGAAAGATGTTACACATCAAAAATTTAATTGCTTAAATAGTTTTCTTACAATTTACATTTGAAAAACATCTGTTTTTAAAAAATAATATATTTTTGCATGGCAACTATGTAACTTCAATGAATTAAAATAGATATTATTCTTTGAAAATGAGTATGAAAAAACCCAAATCTTTTTCAGAATTCCTGGTTTCATCAGCTAGTTAATCAATAAACTATAATATTTTAGAACTCTGCACTCCTCACCCGTAACGATAAACGAAAACGATCAATAATGACGTTTTACATGACTGGTAAAAGTTTTCTTTTTCCCGCCAAAATTAGTACGCCGCAGAAAAGTCAGGGATCAACAACCCTGCAATTTATTTACACGAGTACCTATTCTAATATGAAGACAGTAAATATTTTTTTGTATTCAACGATAATAATAATATTTTATGTTTTCGTTATCACAAAAAAGTTTTGCAAACATGATTCATAGCATAAGACAATTCATAGTAGGTACCGTTGCCGGCAAACTTCTTGAGATTCTTTGGCGTAGTGGGGGAATGCGCAGAAGAAAAAATTTGGGTCTCTTTGGTGGAATGGTACATGCGCAAACTTCCGCCCACTACGCCGTAAAATTTCAAGATGTTTGCCGGCTACTGTATATATTCGACAGTAAGAAATTTTTTTTTTTTAATGTTCCTAAAAATATTTTTGTAATCATAACATGTAGTGGTACGTCAATGGATACGCACTTTTCGCCAATACATCAATGGATACGCAATTTTCCTTTGAAACACGTGAAGTAAAGCGACAAATAAATTGGTTTCGCCTGCTCTCTACAAAATGCATAAATAGCATTTGAATGAGTTAGTCTACACTGATTCTGTACTTTCTTAAATCTCTGAGCTTTGACAATTTTTTTATCCATATTGACGAATTTTAAAAATATACCTATTCATATTATTCATCATAGTCATAATATCAAATCGTTTTTTGTATAAACGAATTATTATTAGTCATCATAATCATCAACGGATGTACAACCCATTATGAATCTTAGACGTCTTCACTACTGTCGTCTCCTGCAGCATGTTTTCACTTTCTTATGTCTAATATAAACCGATCGTGTCAACAAAACACCTTATCTTAATTCTACAATTCGACTGCCTTCAAACAGGTAATCCCTAGTTAGGTAGTCCAAGTGTAATACAATTCAAAATAAACACATTCATTTTTACTGGTGAACATACTAACTAATAACTACCGTAACTGTAGTACTACTACTAACTAGTAACTACCCTGGTAATGAGGTTATTTTTTAAAAATCTAAAAAAGATAAAAATTCATTATACATTTTTTCAACACTTTCAATTTCTGAAGCGAAACACATGACAAAAATACATAAATCAAATAGATTTATGGTGATCCACTAGGAATCGATCTCGGAGCCCTAGGTATCAGAAACCAGGACTACTTGGGCCGCTCGAACTACGTATACTATTGAATCTGCAAAAAATATTTTTTCGTTTTACTATCTAAAACTATCCAATTTACTCTATATTTTCGGATAATGTCATATTGAAGTTATAATTTTGGCGCATTTAGGGTCTTTTTTTTTATTATAACAGAAGTTGCACACGCGCAGCGGAAACGCAAGACCATGAAGTTAGTTGTTAAAGTGAAATTTTAGTTTGCAACGAAATGTGCGCGCATTCACGCGCATCGAAAGTTAGCCGTCAAATAGTAAAAATTGTATATTTCATATATTATTTATGGTTGTTGTGTAACTTTTGGTACGCACAGGCGCTGCGCACCAGCCTCGACACTATTTTAAAATCAATAAAAAATATCCGAAGCTCAATGGCCAGCGAATTTAATTTTAAAACAGCCGAATATAGGGTGGGTCTCCGACTCGCGGTACGGAAATTCACCCTGTTGAGAATGTTTACACACGCGAAGACCACTGAATTTAAATTAAAAGGAAAAACACCAAAAATATAACACTTGGAGCAAAAATAATAAAACATTGTTTTTTCGCAAGAATTGACTTCGTTAACGGGCAGAGTGACGACGTATAAAGCGCTTCAAAAACTTCCGTTTCCTTCATCAGGTGAATTAAGACTTTATCACCTAATGAAGGAAACGTACGTTTCCGAAACATGTAGTGAAACAAGTGCTCAAATATAAAATAGTGAAAAAAAAACAAAGTTCATTGTTTTATCTCATAATTTGTTCTTATTTTACTTCCCCAGCCTACTTCTGTGATGGCTGACCTTTTGGGCTCGGCGTGTTAACAATTCGAAAAATACGTACTTAAGTCTGCTGGCATGTTATACCTAGATATGCTCTTGAGTTCCTGAGTTGGCGCGGCGGGCTGCGTATTTACACATGTGTATGAATGACCATTTGGCATTTTTTGGGCTGGGGCCGGTTGTTTTCCATGGTTTGTAAATATTTATAAATGAATATAAGTGAATACTGGCGTGTCACTCAAAATGTTGTGGCATGTCACCTTTAACACACGTATCATAGGTTTATCATCACTGCCCTACTTCAAAACTTAGGCCCGGTTGTTTCAAGTTCGATCAAAGTAAGCGGAAATCCTGGGTTAAACTGAGCTTAACCTCAAGGTCACGCGAAATCTCGCAGAAAGAGTTGTTTCAAACCAAAAAATCTGTCAAATATCGGATTAGGGGTGTTGCAATTGTGTAAACTAAAAACCATAGACAAATGCAGTAAATGCACGCCAAAATAATTTTGCATGTGGCATTACATAATTTAAATTTCATTTGACCACATTTGACAGCACCATGACAGCACGCAAATGTTTCGATATATGACGTTCATATCATCAACAATGCTGTTTCACTAAATAATGACTGAAGATGTCCACAAGAAGATGAAAGGAGACTAGTGGGCCGCATTACGCAACTAATTTAATGTTTTGTGGCTTTGTTCCCGCCTAAATGCGCACTGTCCAACAGATTTTCGAAGTAGATTCGAGAGTATGATGAAATGCGCCAGGAAGGTTTGTTTTGACGAAAAAATGTTTTCCTACCTATTTAGTGTTTGCAAGAACAATATGTTTTTATTTGATCTGTATTGTATTTCTTTAGTTTTTCTGTTTATAACCTTTTCTTTGTTTGCAGGTAATAAGAAAAGTGAATCCAAAGCCTACGACTGATATGCAGAATAAATTGTATGTGATTTAGTTAGATATTTTCAAAACCCAACTATCTAAAGAATCGGCAGAAAATTGACGAAATTGTTTTGGAAAGGCATAATGCCAAAAGAGATCTGGCTTAATTTAATTATAAGTTGTATTTTTTATTAAAATATTCATTTTCCTTTTAATAGGTAGATATATAAAATACAAGATAGGTAGGTATATAAAATACAATAAAATAAAAGAGTTTCATACACCGAATATATTGTTTTATTACTATTATTTCGCGGACGTCCTCTGCTTCTGCTGCCTTCGACAAACAATTTTCCTTACCATTCTTTCTTTGCTCATCAGTTCCACATGACCAAACAATGCGACAACATTGGTAAACAACATCGAAGTTCGTAGTTCATTGGCCATGTCACTGGCTCTGCATATTGAGAATTCTGGGTTCGATTCCCGGTGAGGTCGCAATACATCTCTCTGATTTCTTTAAAATCTAGGTGTTCTTGTCTTGTTAAAATTGGGCCTTCAGGCCCATTGTAGCATTTAAAATTGCTGTACATATGGTTTGAGGGCATAGTCCCGGTCTCCTACAATATAGCAATTACCAAATCTAGTACCTTTTGTCGTAACTTGATATTTTGTTTGGACATAACGACAAATATATTTCTGATTTTTATAGTGCTCTTCGGCTGACTAAATGTGGTCTGAGGAGCCATTGCTCTGGTAATGGCTGACCCTATCCGCAGTCCAAGAAACAGTATTCCAGATGCATCACCTACGCACCTTTCATCGATATAAATGTAAAATTATCAAAACCCGAGTGAAATAGAAACCTTGAAAAAAATATTGTCGACAATGCCCTGCGGTAAAATTCATTTAGAGTTGCGGAAAAATCAATTTCTTCTGACAAAAAAGTATTGTTCGAGGTTTAAGTAAATTACTTCTCCTGTTAAGGATATATGTGTAAATGTTTGAAAATGAATAAAATGAAAATGTTTGAATTTAATATTTCTATTTATTTTGTATTTATTCTTTAACTTTAATGTGTAATTATATAAAATGTGAAAGATTACAAATAATGCTTTTGTAAATTGTAAATAATCTTTTATTTTGATAAAAAAAATATTTTACCTAAATTGGATGACTAATTTAGAAATATAATTATTTTTATAACAGCTACTCGTAAGTCGCGCGAATATTTCACAAAAAAAGCTTCACGGACGTTTAAAGATTAAAGTAGTAACTACCTTACCACCTTTTTATAGTTTTTTGGTAAAATAATTTATAGGTAAAAAAATTTTTTTTGGATTTTTACGGCTTTCTTACGATTAGTACAAGTCATAGGTGTTCCCCACGGAAACAATAAATAGCAGGTGCGGTCCGCTGAGTTCGCTTCCGAAGCCGCCGATGTACTCGCAGGCCGGGAGTGTAGAGCGCAGAAAATTCTTCAAGTCCAGAATCCGTGCCAAGTCGTCGCCTCAGGTGGTAAAATAAGTCCAATAAATCCAAAATCGTAGCCAAGTCCAAATGCAGAAGTCAGTAGAAAATCCAGAGTCCAAATCCAAAGAAGAAAAGCAGGGGTCAAGCAGGGTGTGAAGTAAAACGCAGAATAAAATGTTCCAGTAGGCGTACTCGGCAGAGGCTCCCAGCAGAATGAGGCTCTCGCCCGCCCGGCGCAGTATTTATACAGTGCGGAAAGCTTCCCCCTGACTCGCGCCGCCGACCAATCAGCGCGCTTGACTCTCCGGGCGCTTCGAGCGCAAAATAACGGCCTCCCGTGCCGATTCGCGGATTAAAATTGAATATTTTAATCGATAGCAAATTAAACGCCACCCCCCCGGGGATTTTAACACATCATCTATACCAATCTATGTCTTGCCCATAGGATGATGTCGTTTACTGGAACCGCAAGAGTGAATTTACCTAGTTATTCAACAAAATATGCCGATTTACCGCGGCATTTTCAAGAATTAATTTACATTTAATTCGGTTAAAAATAGTAAACATGATTTTACGAGATTCTAAGTTATACCATTAGATAGATCTCAACCAAGCGCATCCTTTGGTGATATTTTCAAGTATGTCGGATAGATATTAATTGCGTAATAGGCAGACAAAGTATGTCACCACAAATAAAGCGCACTAGCTAACTTTCAGACACGCAAAAACATATCACTCCCATAGATGTTCACATGAGGAACACAATAAAAAATGTTTCAGCTCGCTAGGACGTCTGTAACGTCCGTAATCAGAGTTCAAAAATATTCGCTGGCGGCCCCAACTCCAGCCGCACGGCGCCATCGTGGCGCCGGGTTTTTTCCATTAACCCGCGCGGGCTGAGAACAGGCGGCGCGGTCAGGCGAGTTTATCAGGGCCCACGCGAGATATTTTACTCTCTTATAAACATTTTTCATTTTAATTTCTACTTTACAATACCACACAAAGGACTCATTTGGCACATTTAAAATACTTATGTATTTTTACTTCCTCGCCTCTTCGAGGCAGGACATTTACATAAATTCCATCAAAATAGCGGCCATTCTATGATGGTCCGCGGCGCTCCGCGCGATTTAAAAATGATTTTATTCCCATCGCGCGAGCTTTCCCTGTATATCAAGACCACGAAACATCAATTTTATTCAATATTACATTTACAAATGTCTTATCTAATTCTTAAATATTTCATTCTTAAGATATTTCATTAAATATTTCATCAAACTTAAATATTTCATTTTCTTAAGTATTTCAAATATTTCAACACTTTACAAGATAAGACCAAAAATGCAATTTCTTCGTGGAACTTTTCCAACGCCCTCCGTCGGAGATGTCAACACATCGCGCAGTATCCTCTCAGCTAGGATCGCAACGCCGGCTCGCTGCCCGCGCCGACTATCCGCTTGGAGGCGAGGTGGGTCCCGCGTACGGCATTCGCCCATACAACGGACCTGGGCCCCCGAAAGGGCCAACATTCACGACTTCAGACGGGTCATCATCATCCCGTCGTCATAATTCTATCTGTCCGATACACATAGGTACTCACACCTCAAAAGAAGTCAGCGAACAGTCCTTATTTGTCTATGGTCTTTGTCCTTCTGTGATACACCATCTTGTTTGAAAAAAAAATCGTTCATGTACTTGTGCACGCGCGGTGGAAGTTATACTTAACTAAAATAAAGACAACATTATTATATTAATGACTTTTAAAGTATTGAGTTGTAAAAATCAGCAACATTTCGTGGTCTCGAATTTTTGCTACATTCCCCGCTACATGCTTTCGCTACATGCCCCGCTATATGAATTTTCACTATAATATGCACGCCACACGTGTGCACAATAAAAAATTTACTCTCAATACGCCAAAAAAGATAACTTCAAAAAATGAATTCGAAAAGTGAGCAAGAACAGGGCCAAAACGATATAAAGGCTCTTGAGCAAGACACCCTTGCTTCCTTTACACATATTTATTATTAGGTAATTTAAAAGAGCAAAAGAATTCCTTTGTTCATTTGATGACAAGCTCGTCCATTTATGATTTTTATGGTGCATATGTACTTATGTAGAGCCCCTCTAAGCTTTGGGGCTCGGTAAAGTTGTCCTCCTATCGCCGGTCGTGATGCGATTTCTTTTAATAATTTGTTTATTTATTTAATTGAATTATATGATACGAAAGTACCATTTCCATGTGTAATATTTAATTTTTTATACAAGTTTGACATAATTTTTTTAAAAATATTTCAGTGAGTATTTTTTATGAATTTTAAATTTCAAACATTACCAAGTTCCAATCATAATGTATACTGTAATTTATATGGAATCCGCGCGTGGCGCGAGTGACGCCGTGTGGTTCGTTGCAGAGTAGTGAGGTATGTACTTGCAGCGAGCCGGCCGGCCGGGTAATTTGCTCGTAAAAGCTCGTGGCCGCGTTTCCGTATACATGCGCACGGTGTTGGCAATAAATAAAAAGTCCCGTTGTAATATTATTTAATAAATTCACCGCTACCTAAATGTATTACACATAAATTGAATATATATTATAAAAATATGTGTATGACCGTCCAATATTGCTTTATGTTGGGTCTGGTGATCTACTTGTAATGAACAACATATGTCTTAAGTTTTTTTTTATTATATTTAGTGTTAACGTTAGTTATGTTCCAAACGATTTCAAAGTACTTGGTGGCCAAGTTTTGAATTCGGTTTAATGGAGAATTAAAATAACACACCACAGTTTTGTTAAAATATGCATAAATACGGTTACGTGGTCTTATTATATCTGGGTGGAACGTGGAAATTGATTTGATTCAGTAAGTCAGGGCAGTCAATTTTATTGCTTAAAATGACATGCTAAATCAAAAATTAATTTTCTTTCGTTCATTTAACATAATAGAGAATCGTAACTGTGTTATTCTCTTGGTGTATCAAGTTTATAATTAACATAGCTTAGGATTTTGTTTTGTACTTTTCAAATATATTCTTTCAATTTTCTCATTATTATGTATATTTATTTTTTTAGACTGTTTTTTTTTACTTCGACGCTTATTTGTCTCTCGATTTATATCACATCCGTATCATATAAAAATACACTATTATGCTAAATTATGCTATTCATTACATTAATAAAATAATTTTAAAAATACTACATAGGAAATAAAAATATGCCTACTGCGAATAAAATATTTATTTGATCAAATTCATAGTCTAATTATTTAGATTCTAATATAAAATACATTTTATGAAGTAAAAATTCATATATTGCTAGAAATTATAGCTGTTTATAGCGTATTGAAATTCACACATTTCAATAATGTGAAATTACCACATATTATAGATTTTTGAAATAGATACAGACAAAGATAAGGCAAAGTATAATGATGAATGAACTGAATTATTAGGTTTTCAGCCTTTCATTTTTAGCTGTATTAAGTTGAATTCTTGATTTTCAGATAAATTAATAAAATATGCTCTTAACACTTCAAGATGTACTGTACTGTAAGCACCCAAGCTGAACATATTTTGTACAGCGAGACGGATCTGCATCTTTAGAAACAACATCCTTCCTTTTTTACGATAGGTATAGAATAAAGCAAGTTTGGTGGTCCAGAGCCGTCGCGAGTCACCGAGCCATCCGAGGTATCCACCAATCAGGTCATGACCGTTATTGATAAAACAGTAATGAAGGAATTTATGCTGTTTCCTTGTACTCTTTGTGCATGGTTTTGCAAAAAATGTTGTCATAAGATTTATTTAATTTTAATATGTTTATTTTATAAGTATTGTCAGAAATATCCGACTAAAACAACAATGTTTATTTTACATATACATAATTTGCAACGTGCATCACTAGTACTTTACACTTAAAGTATACATACAATAATAATGACTTACATATTTAGGGAAGCGTTGAAGGTGGAATGGAATTTCCAGGAGCAAGTGAAGATGAAGAGAAGAAGAAGAAAGTCTGTGAGAGTGCAGTGGAGGTCTGCCCGATCCAATTTGAAGGTCTGTCCGATACGGGAGTCGCGAGGACTTGCACTGGTAGCGCTGAGAAACTTCTCGAACAATTGTCACAATTTGGCCGTATATCAATCAGCATCTTTTGTCGTCTGGTCGACGACCCATGTGGAGGTGCTCGAATTACCGATCCCAGGAACGACTTCCTACTGTCGATTTATTACATGGCGGTGCATGCATAAGAATGTGGAGACAAATTGGTGTCAAGTTACAATCTGGGAAGATAAGCCGAAATCAGACCTACTCGCATGGGAGGGGGAACTGTGAAGCTGCTGCCTGAACGGAAGAGAGGAAGGTCGTGATGAAGTTCGTGCTAATGTTGATGTTCAGTAGGGTCGGAAGCGAGGAGTGCTGCGATGAGGTCCCTTCGGTGCTCCTCGGCTGGTCTAGCTTTTTTCAACATCTATTTACACTTTTATATTTAGCCAAGACACAAACTACTTAATTTAATGCTTGTAATGAAAAGCCTGGTGGCGAGATGCGAAGATTGATAAATGGCAGTTAATCTAACTTTATTATCGGTTTTATAAATTCGGAAAAAAAACTGCCATCGTCACTACTAGCCGCAAAGCGGGCACTGTCTAGCCGAAAGCAATTCTAGGCAAATAAACCAACTATAACCCATTAAAAATTACGGACTCTTTATGTTTGAATTTCAGCTTTACATTAATTAGTTATTTTTATGTCATAATGGTATTAAATTAAAACACATAATTATATTATTTTAAAATACATAACAGTATGAATAACTCACCGTTTCTGTTAATCCAAATGACCTATGATCTTAAATTGTCGAAATTCAACGAAAATGTTGAAATCATAATAAAATAATTTGCTTCAGTTTTTCACAAAATACCAATTACAATTTAACTTTTACAAAAAAAAATATTGCGAAATCGCAGTATGTTTGTGTTCGCGTGTAAAAAGCATACCCTTGTATCGTCAGTGGCAGACATTCTGCCGTATTCCGAAAATAGCAATATCGAGATCTTAAGATTGTTATCCCAACACTTAATAGACGTACATGATGGTTATCCATCAAACGTCAATATATAAATACGAATCCAACGCGACAATGACAATTTTGCGATAAGTTTATATCGGGACGCTGTGGGAAAAGAAATTAATAAATGCATATCACATAATATTTTTTAATAAGCTTTAAATACAGCATTTGTACTTATTTCATGTAATTTTATTTGAAACATGAGTATTGTGAGGTTACGTTTGCGATAGGCACTTTGGTAATCCGTTTGAAGCACTCCTAGACCAGACCACCTCGATAAGAAGGCACCGGAGAAATTAATCCCTTTTCTAAAGGCATCGAAGATATCGGACACCGCAAATAAAGGTATTTACTTTGAGAGAGGTATGTGAAAATATACAAATCTCCTTATTTGTGTACGACGAACACCGAACACCGACGTATACTTACGTCTGCTTTATTTTTTATTCTTATTCTCGTCTATTAAGTGTTGGGATAACAATTTTAAGATCACAATATTGCTATTTTCGGAGTACGGAGTAGTGATTTTTTTAAAAATCTTTCAATGAATGACTGAGAAATAGATTATTTAAGTTTATGCATTTTAGCACGGGACGACTGTGGCTTATGCCGTCTATGACGTCATTTGACCTAGTCCAGATCGTCACACCACAGGCAGGCGTTGCAGCGAACACGAGCCGTGTCGTCTAGGCCAAGTGATCTTACCCGTTGGACCGTCGCATAAAACGAAATTATTTTTGCAACGCAACTTTAAAGTTCCATAACTTTTCATCTGCAGAGATATTTTGCGACATAATTTAAGTGCTGACATAAGGCATACATTAGCAGAAATGAGGTGACTTGGACATGTGCTAAGAATACCGGAGGAACGAATACTCTTGGCAACCCGGAAGGAAGACAACCGGTGGGTCGCCCCAGATTAAGCTGGGAGGAGCAACATAAAATGTGTATGAAAACAGAATGGGTCTGGACTGGTTGACTCATGCGGAACCATCTCAAGACGGGAATATGGAAGCACCTTGTGGAGTCTATGGGACCCGACCCTTCTAGGACAAGGGGATGAAGACGATGATGATGAGAGATATTTTAATGATTATTTCATATTTTTTTTATATGTTTTAGAGATTTATTTATTTAGGGAGATGTTTTCATGATTTTTTTACATTTGGTTTCATTTTGCTTAAATTTTTATAATTAATCTACCAAAAAATGGAATCTTCTTCATTGGGTGATTGTTTGCAATTTTATTACACAGAAGCGTTCTTTATGATTTATGAAGCTACCTAATATTTTTATGAAAATAAACAAAATTTTGAAACCTAAGATATACATAAAATATTTATTCGGTTTATTAGTCAAAGCTATTGACAATAATAATGTTATAAAGATGATACACGCGATACATTGGATTTTAATTGAACTTTGTCCGTGAACGAGAAAAGTTTCGGTTCGTTAACCGATGGTTTACTATCTCTAAGAAAAAATATTTATTGACAGGTCAGAATGTAGATTTTGCGTATTGCATCTCGCATACTAGAATATGTCTTTATTCTATGCATACTAGATAGTAGATACTGGGACTACAAAAATATTCCAGCACATTATCACACTGATTTTTATATTATGACATGTAGTGCGTTATCGCTGAGCGGCTATCAAGATAATTTACTGGCATGCCGAGTCGCGCTATACCTTCTGGCTCTGGCGTAATCGAGTGAAGAGCTCTGAATAGGTAAGATGTCTAATAAAATGGATAAGAAGCTCGTGGTTGTTCTAGGTTCGTGCAGCGTCGACTTTACAACGTAAGTGTCAATTAAAAGTTACATATTTATTTTGACGTTTTGAGTAATGTAGGTACTCTGTGCGAGTAAACCGGGCTTGCCATAACAACTGACTGTAGTAAGTAAGAGAGCAATATTTGTCTAACTTTTTACTGTCTTGCGTTTGGTATTGTTTGGTAATAATTAATAATATGAGTGTAACATAATTATACATGATTTTAAATAACCCAAAAATAATGTCTATATCGTTATCCTAAATTTCATGAATATTTAAAATTCCAATACAAAAGGTGATATTTACTAATTTCATTTAATTCGTTTTATTTGTACGATTAAAAATTGCCTCTAGATGCATATATGCATCTAGGAGCTATTTTTGCCTTATTTTTTTTTTATCTTTATAAAATCAGACTGAATGTAGTGCATATATATTCATTAAAATGTGCTGAAAAACTGTGTGATTAACTTTTTAAATTTTTTAAACTCTTAATTTTACTTAAAATACATACTTTAAATTAGCTTTAAATGCTTGGTACAAGCTATGCAAATATGATATGTATAAGAAAAAAATATTTTTTCATTTTATTTATGAATTAAAAACAAAGTTCTCGTTTTAATACTTTAGGTGATTATTATAAAGAAAATTCCACTATAATGAATACTGAAATAACAAAATATTTAGAATAGCAAATTGTTTTCGCATTCCCAAACAATTTTTTTTCCCATAATCAATCTAACGAAATTTTAGTACAATGAAATATTTTTTACGGTCTCTTGAATTTCATTATAATGAGATTTGTTTGTGTATTGGCAGTATTGTGTCTAATATTAAGAATAAAAAACTGGAGTATGTCATATCCAACTTTATATTATTATCAATATAAAGAAATATTCAAAATTTTACAGTTTTCTAGCATATTCGAGATAACAAGTACAATCCTAAAAATGATTTGACTTATCATAACAAATAATAACCTAAGTTCTGCAGACAAATCTGAAATGATATTTGCATATAATGCAAAAAATCTTATCTCAAAATTAACTTGCTTACCGTCACGCTGTTTCTCCATGAGGGTAGGCGATAGAGTGCCATACTCTGTCCTGACATACAACTCTCGCCTCATCCACATTCATACATCTTCTCATGCAAGCTCGACGATTGTTGAAGCTTCAATAAATCAATGAAAAGTTATCCCATCATTTATGCAATCCTTAATAAAATATTTGGTACGTACAAATAATTTACAGTTAATGTTGCATTATTTGGTTATATATTTTTATATATAAAAACAATATATTTTTAATCGTAAGATTGAATTTTTACTATCGCAAAAATGCTGAACAAAATATGAAATCTCTTTCGTTTTATTAAACCAGATCAAAATCGATAATTCATTTTTGTATTTCTGTGGAAATTTTCATAATATTATGTTTCTGAAAAATAAGTAGGTACAGTTGCCGGCAAACTTCTTGAAATTTTTTGGCATAGTGGGTGAATGCGCAGAAGACAAAATTTGGGTCTCTTTGGTGAAATGGTACATGCGCAAACTTCCCCCCACTACGCCATAAAATTTCAAGATGTTTGCCGGCTACTGTACATGCCCATAAATATTTATCCAAGCCAGTCAATCTGATTCTGGGTTAAGAGACAGATCATTTTTTTTTTCTTCAATTTTTACGCTTCAACAGGCCAAGAGGCACAATTACAGAAGCGAAACACATCTCAAAACACCCAGGCTTGAGTAAATCACACAGATTAATTGTGACCTCACCGGGAATCGAACCTGGAACCCTCGGTGTGAGAAGCCAGTGTCTTTTTTACTGGGCTATGAGGGCCGCCTGGAATACATTTTGTGGAGTATGGGAATGTAGGGAGAATGAGAATAAATTTAAGGTAGAATCCAATTGAGCAGGGTCTAATATTAAGATTGTATAAGATGCATAAAAGAAGCAATCAGTAACAGAAGTGTATGGAATAGAGGTATTTATAAGTATACTTGTCTAAGGCTAGATTGGATTTGCATGTGTTCATAAAAATAATTTAAAATGCTGTTATATAAAATTGCATTTTATGGTTTGCAACTCTCTAATGTTTTTCAAATGAATAAATAAATCCTATAAATAATGTGATCCTAAAAGTTTCCTTTAGTTTTATATTTCCATTAAGAAAAACCTCTTATAATTTTACATACAACAATTACAATGAAAATGCTTTATAGATTTACTTAAAAGAAAATAAACAAGTGTATAAACGCTTGTTAACTTTGTGGTCAAACATAATTATTAACTTAAACAAATTAATAACTGACCATGTACTTTAATGTTGACCGGTTTCGATACAACTGTGCTTTACAACTAACGCAGGACGATTAAATACTAACAGTTATCAGTACCAGAACGAGTCGATGTCAAAGTAATTAAATGTGCTTAAAACAAAATAATTTATTTTTTATAATCAGTATCTAAGGCATAAATATTTAATTTAGTTTGTTCCCTAGAAATTTTTATACGTACAATACAACCTTCTTATTTATATGGACTGTTGAATTCCTCTTAGTATATATTTTTTATTAATTTTTTTCCTTTGCCTGCATCAATAAGTTAAAGTTATAATGTATGTTGGTTGAAGGGTCGTGCTGAGGAGATTTATATAAGAAAATTATGTTTTGTAAATAAACAAGGTGTTTTACAGATATGCTGATCGATTGCCAGTTCCCGGTGAAACTTTGCATGGGTACAAGTTCTCAACCAGCAATGGAGGGAAAGGTGCGAACCAATGTGTTGCTGCGGCCAAGTTGGGAGGAAGGGCAGCTATGATAGCAAAGGTTGTTTTTCTTAAGATGTGACTAATTTTCCCAAAATATGTGTTAGTCTAGTAGCCCACTTATGTTATGGATCATAAAAAAGTTCACTTTAAGAAAGTAAAATTTTTGTTGAATCTGTCCTAATTATTCCCATACTGTATTGATTTTTTACTCATGGAGCTGCTATGGTCAACCACCGACAAATCTTTTTTTAGTATATTTTTTATCATTAAAATATAGTAGAACCTTGTTTAATTCAAAATTCAAGACACCCAAAAAAAAATATTTAGACTTATGCGGAACCCAGTTAATTTGAAATTCAAGGTACAAAAAAAAATTGCAACGTGATTGCAAAATTCACCGGAAATTGTAAAACTTATATGAGAAAAGACTTTAATTTTCTGAAAAATGTCTGTATTTTTGCATATTTCGAGAGAAATCATTCTGAAAACGCAATATTTATTCTGCTAAAACAAAGATACAACATTTTTCTTACTTAAGTATGAAATATTTATCGTTCTCACTTGTGATAAAATATTTTTTCAATTTTGTCAAATTTAAATAATATATGAATTTTGTGAACTTAAAATGTATGTATTGATTTATGGTGCAAGGGGCTAAAAATTATTTTGGATTATGAACTACCAGGGTTTTTCGAATTATCGGCCTTAATCTACTATGGCCCGGTTGTATGAAGTTGGATTGAAGTAAAACTTCGTTTAAAGCATAGATTTTTGCGTTCTCCACCAATCAAACAACCCGTTTCCATAAAAATCTATGGTTTAAAAAAACTTACTTCCAACTAGATACAACTTTAAAATTTTGAATTATGCTTAATTTTAAATTTATTGGTGTTATACTGAATAATAATAGTACATAGATTTGTCAAATGTTTCATTATTGTATGAATAAGGAATGAAATCATATGAAACACATCTTAATAATAATGACAGTCGATGTAACCATATATATGGTTACATATATTCATATATTTTGTATATTAAATTAATATAATGGATAACGTTTTAATAATTATTATTACTATTAAATTAAATTGTGTTAAATTTAAAGTCTTAAATTTACATTTATTTTAAATAATATATGCGCGGGATGTACATAAACAATGCTTTTCATCACTGACGTCAAGTGTTTTGTTGCATTACTGTTACTCATATATCTTTGTCTCTTTCTCACATAGATCTTGCTAACGCACACTAAGTGTATATCAGTACACAACACATTATTGGAGTTCCATGATGAAAAAATTGACTAGCTCTAAAGAACATGCTACAATGGCTAATAACTACATGTCAACACTCGTATTAGCTCTAGAACTGATGACAAATTGCATTTTTTTATTTTTGTTTTATTTTCTGCACATCTGACAAATTCTGCCATCTTAATTTATTGTTGTCATTCAATTATTCTTATTTCATATTTATCTCGTATTCTAACAATTTCCCCCCTCCAGGTGTTTTGTTACTTAAAAGATTTTAATGAACAATGACAATAAAAAATATATTTTAATTATTTTTTCACCACATACTCTGAATGTAAATTACAATGAATCTATTTTCATTTGTTTTGTAAATCTGCTCAGGACGTAATAATGATACCTTATACGCCTACCTAACTTCTTAAGAAGATTTTACATTGACAGCGTAATATTAATTACTGCACCCGGTAGATCCGCTCAATTCTTACTTTATTTCGGCATTATTACAGAATTATATACATATGTAAAAGTAAATAGGATAAAATTGAAATTTCTCATATACTTATTGAGAAAAATTAGTTTTGAAGTAGTATACCCAAATGTTTACAATATTTTTTTTATCAGCTATGTAAATTGTATTGTAAATTTTTTTTTTTTATTGTTTTATGATTTTTCAACACACATATGTATTTAAGTCGTGATTTTTGATCAGAAAAGATACGACATAAAGAGTGCGTGAAAAAAGGAAAAGAATGTATAAAATAAATTCTATTTATTTTGTGTATGGGGACATTCAATTATGTAATTGAATATTAATTGAATGTCCCCATCACGAATTGACAGATAAACAGCATTGAAAAAATACAACACAAATTCTGCAAATGCTTACTGTATTTTACACAAAAGGAAAAGGTTATGAAAGTCCATGATATGTACAATCAATACAAGATGAATGGTTTAATAAGTTGCAGACAGGTGGTCGACTTATCCTTTTTCTACAAAGTAGTTAACAACTTAACGGACTCTCCGGAAATCCTCAGTCACTTTGGCCTTATTTACTCAAGGGTTGATCTAAGAACAAGAAGATTACTAGCCGTCGAGAAATCAAGCAAAAATTATGTTTTCCATGGGCCTAAAAATAGAATTGCTTGCTTGGTAAACCAGCACGCTCCCAATATCAACTTCTTCGGAGGCACTTATCCCTCATTTGTGGCTAATATCAAAAAATTACTCATATACATTTATGAACTTTTGCAATATTACCATAATAATAATTTTTTGATTTATATGGATCCATTGATGTATAATGCCGATTGGCATATGGTATATATGTTACAGCGAATTTGCATTTTTAGTGAGACTATACTTTCACTAGTAAAAATGTACTTTTCCCGGTCGGGCAGAGTGGGGGCAGTGAAAACATCTAAATCAACGAATTCTCAGATTCACTACACATAATCCGTGAAAATACATTACTCAAAGCATAGACAATATATCGGTGAAACCATCAATTTGTACACGTAATTCTTAAAGCGTAGAAAGTATAAAGGCGGCACTACACTAGGCGATTTTTATTCATTTTGCGGTCCTATTTTAACTCCTAAATTAAAATAGGACAGCGGCACCGCAAAACGAATACGAATCGCGAAGTAAGGTGTCGGCTGAAAGATCGCGCACTCGGGTTTTTTATGATATCTGACGACTGCCGGAACAAAACGAGGTTATGTCACCATGTAAATATTGGGGGTTAAGGGAAAATTTTTATTAATGAATATGTATTTTGTCAATTAAGTTTATTAAATATGTTTTTTTTATAACAATACAACAAAAGTTTATTTCTTACAAATATAGAAACATAAATAAACATACACCCGGTATTATTAATTTTAAATGAACCTTTAAAAGTGCGTCAAGTAACAAACACTCGATGCGAAAAATACAAAAATCAAAGAGATTCTAAGTCATCATTTACGTTTGAATTCATTCAGATTCTTCCTCATTTCCAATTTTCTATCTTTTTATCAAAAATGTGTCTAATGTCGTTTGCGTTTCTTGTTTGCGCACGTGTAAGCACGGGTGGTAGACGTACAACATAAAGTGCGCGGTTTTTAAGTTCGCAAACTTACTCGGCTCGACGTCGGTGACAGATGTGAAGCTTGCTCGCACCGTATCATTTTTATGAGTTTAATCGACTGTCTTTTGAATTATAAGATGATCAGAATTTCGTAAGTGTTCGCGATTAAAATTTTAAAAATATATTACTTTTTAGTTACCTACCTAAACTAATCATTGAATATCAAAGACCAGTCCAGAAGTGTGACAGTTCGAGAAACAGAACTATCGCCACAGAATAGAGAATATGCTATCGCTCAAAGGATAAAAATTAGAAATACTGTCGCTTTGTGATGACTTTGGACTAGACTAGTGTAGAATGAGACACAAAACGCAAAATAAATTTTGAAAAACAAGGTCCATGTGCCATTAGAATCTTGTTATAAAATCATATAATGAAGAATTGGTGCAGACGAAACTTTCAACACTTCAAAATGACTATTTTAATAATATCCGTTATCTATATAATGTTGATATGCACAGAAGAATTAATAATGCAGTAAGAACCTTGTTCACGCAATGACTTATTAAATTGTTATTCAAGGCCCGGTTGTTTCAATTTGGATAAATAAAAGTTCGTTTAAAAGCATAGATTTTTACGGAAACGGATTTCAGACTTGTCAAATTTAATTTTTGACAGTTCGGAACCAATAAATTCACTAGTAAGTGCAAGTTAAAATATTGTATTCATTTCTATTGGTGAAAAACTCTTTGAATATTATAAGAATGACCTTGAATATACTTTCTCTAAAATGCCAGTGAATGATGGACTCACTAGAAAATCAGATTCACTGTAACATATATATATATATATATCTAAGTCATATATCTTTTATATATATATATATATATAATTAATATGTGTCAATAGCACTACAAATCAATGGATACATACGACGAGATCTCGAGGCAGTTTACGATATCAGTCCCGAACCGAAAAATTGGACGAGATTATCGGGATTGATCAGCATTTTTTATGTTTTGAATGTTTAATTGTATATGTCTATAGAATTTTTATAAGTAGGTACTTAAAACTTACATTCATGTCACATTCAAATAATGAAAATAGCTTTAATAATATTTGCTGTATTTTATCAACCTAACATAGTAATAAAAACTACTACTAGTTAGTTGTTTTTACTCTACTACATTGAATGATTGATGCTTGGAAAAACGCCTACAAAAACTTTAATGCAATGATTAATAATGAACATTTTATTAAAATTGCTGATATAAAAATGCAAGGCATTGTCATTAATTGCTATTAAGCTCTATAAACAAAAAAAAAACACTAAAGTATTCGGGATCCCGATCTGTAGGGATCCCGCGGGATTGGAAATTCTAATCTCGAGGGATTCTGAAAGGGATCCATTCCCTACATACGACATAAGTAATTTTATTTTGATATTAGCCACAAATGAGGAATAAGTGGCTCCGAAAAAGTTGGTATTGGGGGCGTGCTAGTTTAGCAAGCGAGGAATTCTATTTTTTGGCCTATGGAAAACAAAATTTTTGCTTGATTTCTTGACGGCTAGTAATCTTCTTGTTCTTAGATCAACCCTTGAGTAAATAAGGCCAAAGTGACCGAGAGGTGAGTCCGTTACGTTGTTAACTACTTTGCAGAAAAAGGATAAGTCGACCATCTGTCTGCGACTTATTAAACTATTCATCTTATATTGATTGTACATATCATGGACTCTCATAACCTTTTCGTTTTGTGTAAAATAAAGTAAGCATTTGCAGAATTTGTGTTGTATTTTTTCAATGCTGTTTATCTGTTGATTCGTGTTTTGAGGCTAAAGTCTAATCTAATCTAATAAAATCGCATTAATAAATAATAAAATTCTAATCTATTTGTAGTAAAGTACCTAATAAAGAAAATGCTATATATGTATATTGCTTTATTGAACGGTAATTCTCTTATCTCATAACTGTCCTTCCTGCTTTGAACACTTTATTTTCCTGTTTTTCGACCCTTACAAGATTCTCATCTACTTCCTGAACATACATGTATAATAGATCTTTTATGTTTTCATTCAATAATTTTATTAATGATAATATAATTACTATGCGACTGTTATTTTAGGTTGGTGGTGACGTTTGGGGAAAAAAATACATAGAAAATTTAAATGGCTATGGAATTGACACAAAATATATGTCTGTAGCATCAAATGAATGTACTGGGATAGCACAGATTAATGTGAGCAAATCTGGAGAGAATCAAATAGTCATCGTGGCCGGATCCAACAACTCATTGTCTCCCAAAGATGTGGAAGATGCTAAAGAAATCATTACAAATGCTGCGGTGCTGGTGTGCCAATTGGAAACACCAGTTGAATCCACCCAACGGGCATTTGAATTGTGCAAAGGGGTATGTTATTTTTTCTGATTTAAAAAAATTAGATGCTCTTGACTAAAAGTAGCACAATTATGGCCGGTGTTTTGATCAGTAATAAGAGTAAAAGTTAAGAAAAACATAGATTTTGGGGAAAACTGGTTGTTTGGTGGAAAATGGAAAAATTAATGCTTTTTTCTTTACTTTTACTATTGATCAAACTTAGTTTTTAACGTCCAAGTTTTCATTCATCATTTTTTAATATTAAAGTTTTTATATCTTGGGTATCTGTCATTCAGTAATGTACTTGATAAATGATATCTTACGGAATTGATATTTATCTTACAGGAACCTGCATACATTTTAAATATTTTGAGCTGAAGATTAGATTACATATCGACGGTCCCTACATATACTGCCGAATCTGTAAATTTTTTTTCATTTTATTATCTTAAATCATCTAATTTACTCTATATTTTCGGACAATGTTAATAAAATTGAAATTTCTTTTCAAATAAAGCATGTATTAACAACTCCTGTGTGTCAGTGGTGTAACGTAGGTCTACATGTCATAGATAATATTAAATATCTACTTTATTTTCCAAAACTAAAATGTTAAATTTTTTATAATCATCGAATAGACATTTTCACACCGGAATGACTAAATTAAATTGTTACCAATGTACGGATTTTTTAATTAAAAAATATTTATTAATTTCTTTCGTATTTTCGGCCAGTGTGTAAAAGAGATCAGAATATTGCGCGTCGCAGTTAAATCGAGTAAGAAAGAGCACGACAATACCACACACACATTTCATATAGGACAGAGACACGGTTGCTTGGGTTTTGACGAAAGAGAAAACAATATCGAAAGATCGCGGTAGAGTCGTGTAACAGACAAGACGGTCTGCAGTTGCCGCGTCGTTGAATGTAGTTGGTAAGGATACGATAATTAATGATAATTTACTAAAATAATGCAAATATGTATGTTTACCTTACATAATTATATAAAGGGACCCTTAAAAAGTCTTCTCTGTATTGAAAATATATTTTTTTTCTCACATATTAAAAATAATGTCGATTTTTAATCATGTAACACTGTGTTACACCACCGTTCCCGAAGGTATTTTTTAGCACTTTCTTTTAAGAGTTAAAGGAAAATTAAACTTTTTTTTAACATTATCCAAAAATATAGAGTAAATCGGATGGTTTAAAAATAAAATAGAATTTCTGCAGATTCAACAGTATATTAGGTAGTGAATGTCGATATATGGAATTCAAATAAATTTGGAAGGTTTATTACTATACACCAAAAACCTACCCGAAGCTTATTTGTGGATTAATTACATATTATACCGGACACTAAGCTTCTAAAAATTTATTTCAGAAGTTTATTACACACACTGTTTTCAATTAAATAACATACACATTTAAGAACAAAGATTTTTAGTTTGGATACGAGTTATTTTACAAATTTGATTAAATAGGCTTTTTGATTAGATAAAAAACTTGTTTGGTTTAGCAATAAGACGGGTTTCGGTAATCGGGGTTTTGATCCCGTCACGGGAGACCGCCAAGTTATCCTTATGTGAATAGCATGAACGCTTAGCTTAAAAATTGTATGAGTGTTGGTTGATGTGTTAAATTTTTTAAATTTTGATGTTGATGTATTATGTATTTAAAAATTGTATGAATGTATTGATGCGTTGTATTTTTTTTAAATGCGAATCAAATGAAATAAAATATAAATATTTGTACTAAAATGTGAAATTTTTGCAGATAAAAATTTTGAATGCGGCTCCAGCCTTGTCAAACCTGAGCCACAAATTACTTTCATTGACCACAATTTTATGTGTTAATGAGTCAGAGGCAACAATTATTACCGGAAAACCAACAGAGTCACTAAGGTAAATAGTAGTGATGGTCAAAACCAAATCTGTTATCTTAACAGTTACACAATAACTATTATTTGAAGCTTGTGTCTGATTATATAAGGTCATGGCAATTCTTTAAATAAATATCAATTTTCTCGCTCATCATAAAACAAATTTAATTTCAGTGATATTGCTTTAGCTATTGAGATGTTACTGAAATACGGATGTGAAATAGCTATAATTACTCTCGGAGCAAACGGAGCAGCTTATGCATCTCAAGCAAATCCTACACCACTCCATGTACTCTGCGAGAAGGTGGTGCCCGTCGATACTACAGTAAGTATCATTCCAATTTCATATTTATAAAACTTATTTTTTCATTCTATATTAGGTCCATACCTATTGAGTTTGATATCTTGCATTCGACTTAAGATTCCAAATTCAAATTAATGTCATGTTGAAGATACAACATTCCTTTTTTAAAATGAATTATTCTTTTGTATTCCCGCCGTTTGTTTTTTCTTTGATATTGCTGTTTCTGCGACCATGGATACAAAGAAAATTCACATTTTCAAATATGAGTCCCATTATGGTACTAATGCTGCACAGATGGCACTCCATATCAACAACGTGTATTGACTAGGTACTGCAAATCAATGCACGGTGCGTTTTTGGTTTGATCGCTTCCGTTCTGGAAATTTCGACACCAACAATGAGCCTCGTGGACAACCACAGACTACTGGATTAATCGTTAGTGACGAATTTGAAGCTTTGGTAGAATCAGATTCATCTCAAACCAAATCAGAATTAGCAATAGCCTTCAACGTAAGTGGCAAGACGAATTTGATTAATTTGTCAAATTAGAAAAACAAAGAATCTCGAAAAATGAGTATCGTATGAATTTACTGAAGGACAACAGCAAACTTGCGTTGTCCTTCAGTAAGTTTCCATAACCCCCCCTGGGCCGCGTCGCATATATGCGACAGGCACAAAATAAATTATTTATCGACGGCCGCATATCGAATTTGAAAAACGTAATTTTTTCCCAATAGAGAAATCCTGTTGTGACCTGTCGTTCCATTTTCAACTCAAAAACATCACGGATTATATTTTAAATCAACAATCAAAACAGAAGTTTTTCTGCCGTCAAAATCGTATAGAATTGTTATAGATGGCGCCCCGATCGCGTGTTGTGCAATCGAAATTCAAATATTCCATCGTCAAGGTCACGCGCAATGTGCGCGGGAAATACGATTTATTTTTTTCGATTTTCGATTTATTTGTACACGTATATACAAATATATACGATATGTTTTGCGATATTTGTCAGTTTTTGTTGGTTTATGATTCAATTGAATACTAATAGTGATTTATTAACAAAAATACACGCAATTTTGTTGCGTTTATTTGAAATATGTGTGTGTGTGAAAGTGTATCATATTTATGTGTTATGAGTGCGATGTCCCGTCGTGTGCCGTGCCGTGCAACAAAATATATCACACAGAAGAAGATTATTATTATTAATAGTAGTGTTGTCTCTAATAAACAAATAAAAAATTATTATTATTTTTCAGAAAATGTTGCGCTGGCAACATTATGGAAATTCAAAAAAAGATTATTATTTTTACTTAAATGATAAAAAAATCATTGCATTTCGACACTTACGATAAAATAATATGAATGTGTGTGTTTTTTTTTCAATATACGCATGTTTTCATGGTTTTTTCGTAAAAAGAAAAATCACAAAAAATTCAGAAAATTTACGGCCCACAACAAGTTAATTTGTTGAATTAGTACATAAATGAGGAAATTCTGAATCGGACTGTGACTTGTGTTGAAAAGTGGATCCTCACGATAACCAAAAACGTTCATTGCTATGGGTTGAACGATGTCTCAAACAAAAATTTAGTCAAAAGAAACTGCTTATGACAGGATGGTGGACCTGTGCCGGCATTATCCATTATAGTTTCTTGAGATCCCATTTGTGATGCATATGCACGGTCTTTTTCTTCTCTATCATACCACAAATGGGATGTGATAGAGAAGAAAGAGACCGTTTTTGGGACAAGCTGGAAGAATTAATTAATCCAAAGCATTTCAGAAAATGAAGCTATCATGATGGGAGCAGATATGAATGGGCATGTATTTTCAAGTAGTGGCCATGATGCTATGGGGTACGAAACGAACTAGAAGATGAGCTACTATCGTCGACACATTATTCTGTAAGAAACCAGAACATCTTATAACCTACAAAAAAAATAATTATTGGTTATGTAGAGACAAAATGAGAAAAATGCTCAGAGACTGTAAAGTTATCCCTTGCAAACCAATTTCGTCTGCTATTGCTGAAATTGCATGTGATGAGGCTTAAATTGTACATATAAGGATAAGATAAAACTAACTACCGAAATTAAGTGAATTATATCTCAAAAAAAAAAAACGGAAAACAATTGATGTAAAAAATCCAAAACTGGGTGCTAGAAAATCTCCAAAATGACAACATGCAAAACCCAACTGAAATGTAGAAAGCATTTGAACAGGTATGTTACAGAAAGCCAAACAACATCTGGGAGTCTCCAAAGGTAAACTGAAAATAATGAAGGACAAACAAATGAAAAAATGTCTAAAAGATAAGAAAATTGCTTTCAGAAACTGGTCAAACTGTAAGTGTGATATTAAGAAAGAGCAATTTCGGGTTGTGTCAAAAACAATACAGCAAAGAAACTAGTTGCCTCTGCACAAATGAGGCATTCAAAGAGCTGTATAATGACCTAGAAACACCTAATGGGGTGCAAAGAATATACAAAATTGCAGCGTACATGAAAGAAAAAGCTAAATCTATTAGAACACCCAAATACATAGAAGATGCTGGGTCGATCACGGGGGAATTCAAAATATGCGAAAGTTTATTATTGTACATTAATGAATGAAGAATTTCCAAGAACTCACGTGTCAGAGCTGGGGCCAGTTGAAGAAATCCCTCTGACAGAAGTTTAAGTAGCCATATCATAAATGAAAATGGGGGAAGCAGTGGGGCCAGACGATATTCTAGCAGAATTATGGAGAGTGTGGGGAGTGGAACATAAATGGCTGTGCAACCTTTACAATAAAATACTCACTGGAAAACCAATGCCAAATAAGAGATACTGTAGGAAGTGCGTCAATTATAAGAGGTATAAAACTTGTGTCTCTCACCATGAAAATATATGAGAAGATTATCAACACACGAATTAGGAATATTGTAAAAATACATGACAATGAATGTGGCTTTGTGTAAAGGAAATCAACAATAGATGCAATTCAAACAGTCGAAACTTACTTACACATGCTATTTATAGACTTGAAAAAAGCATTTGACAGGGTCTCCCGAAGCCTGATATGGGTGGCATCGAGATCTCATTACTTTTAGATTATATCAAGATAGATGCGTGTCTATCTTTAATTCTTAAATATAATATCTTCTAAAATAACAAATATATTATTTATAATAAATAGTTCCAAAACTATTGTATGTTTTGAAGTTACATTCAATTTACTTAACCTCCTCGGACCCATAGGATAATCAAAATCGGTCTTTTAATTTATCTTTAACGAAAAGAATTTTACAGTTCTTAAAATATTTGAAATTTGGGATTCAGCATACCACTAATAATATCTTTTGACGGTTAGCTTAAATATGTAGTTTGTAAAAGGACACAATGCCAAACATTGATTTGAGAGATTTTTTTCCAACTGTCGATCTGTCTCCTATAGGCGACACTGGGTCCGAGGAGGATAAGAGACTGTTGTTTGATCAGTCGTAATAGTAAAAGTTAAGAAAAATGCATAGATTTAAACCCTAACTTTTAATCAAACTACAGGCTGTAAGCAGTCAATTAGATGTAACATGTAGAATTAAATCAAACATTACATATTAATATTGGCTAAATAATAATGCATTTCTTCTCTATTAGGGAGCCGGTGATGCTTTCATCGGAGCTCTTGCTACGCTCATGGCAGCGCAGGACATACCCTTATCTAAAGCGATCGGAGCTTCGTGCAGGGTGGCCTCCATGTCTGTTACCAAGGAGGGAACTCAAGAGAGCTATCCATCACTCCATATCAACACCCTTACGCAGCAGGATTATCAAATAAAAAAACTTATGTAAAAATAAATCATTTTTATGTATATAAATACTACAATTTTGCAATTATATACTGACATTTTTTCTTATACACACCAATTAAATAGTTAAAATTTAACATAAAAAAAAGAAACTGATCATGTTTTTCTGTTATTTATGATATTATTGAAAAATTATATAACACAATTATACTTTTCCAAATTCAACTTTTACAAATAACATTAAAACTATCTAGACTTACTTCATCAACTATTTGTAATAAGATTTGTAGATCCTCTGTACTGGTCATATATTTAGGTGCTCCGAGTAGTTCAACTTCTTTGTTATTCAGCTTTACAGTGTACTCTAAATCTGATTGGAAGATAACCAATCTATCATATGTTTGTTTATCTGCTGAAAATCTTCTGAAAACCACGCTTCTTATAGTTTCGTCAGATTTTTTGGCAGTAGCTTTAGGTTCTAATTTTTCACTTTTGTCTTCATTATTGATTGGTATATCTTTCACATTGTCATCAGTAGATATCTCAATAACCTCGGCTGGAGGTTGGTCGTGTATTTCGTGAAAACAGTTATCATGAGGTTTACTCTCAGAATTATCAGAGAGGATGTCTTTGACAGTTTCAACATTCTCGTCATCAGGCTTTTCTTCTGAACTTATTTCAATATTGTTAGAAGGTTCACTACCTAGTTCTTTCTGACCATCTTGCTCGCTTAGTGGTTTTTCATTAAGAAGGTCCATTATTGAAGGGAATTCCTCCTGAACCTTTTCAGTTTCTTCTTTATTTATTTCCTCGTTAGCCACCTCTTTTAATGTTGGGTCAGGATTTTCGGTATTTTCACTTATATAAGACTGTTTTTCCTGATCGGAAATATTTCCTTCCAATGAATCATTAACATTTTCAGATGGAGTTTCTTCCTTTTTGCCAACAGGAGTTGTTTCTGACTCAGTTTTTTCTGTAGCCTCCTTAAACATCTTTTTTGTTTTGATATTCTCGACATCCATCGTGCCTTCTGTTGGTTCTTCATCATCTGTTGTATTCTCTATAATTTCTTTCGATTCTTCATCATCCATTGTATCCTTAATGATTCCTTTTGGTGCTTCAACATCAATTGTATCCTCTCTGTTTTCTTTCGGTGCTTCATTTTTATCTACAACTACATCATTTTTATCATCCTTAGATGTATCTTCTTCATCAATATCCATTTTCTCTTCTTTAACCGCAACTATTTCATCTCCTTTCGTCGTCTCTATTTTATTATTCTCTATTGATTTTATTTCATCAACTTTTGCAGTTTCCTTTTCATCTTCTGTTTCTTTTTTGTTTGATTCAACTGGACTTTTCAATGCATCCTCTTTAGGCAATTCAGACTTTTCTTCTATTGAATCATTTCTATTTTTCTTTATTGTATTATTTTGATCAATGTCAGATATATTGCTTTTCGTTTCTTCAGGTTTTTTGTTGTCTTTCTTTTTATCATCCTCATTTGATTTTATTTCCATTATTTCATCCTCATCAGTGTCCACTTCCATAATGTGATCGGTAGAATCAGAATGGCTATTATCTGCCATAAGAGCGTCTAACTCCGCAGCAATGGTATTGTAAGTGATATCAGATTTAGTTTTGAACAGAATGGGAGGAACTCTTTCAACCTCCCAAAGCTTAGAAGGTAGTTTGTCTGTATTCAAGAGATCCGATAAAGACATCATTTTGATGTCCGTATTAGGTTTTTTACCATTTAGATTAATTGGGTCAATAAAAACTAGCTGGTATTCTTTATCGTTACTACGCCTACCTTTCAAACCATTGGGCTTAGTTTTCTGTCCCGTGGGTTTGGGTTTGGGGGTTTTGCTGAATGAGGGCTTTCCAGCTTTCAGTTGGTTCTGCCGATTTCCCCTTCGTCGTCGACCTAAAGGCTCATTCTCCTTTTGCACTGCTGAAGAGCTTTTCCTGGAAGGCGTAACTTTGTTTGGTTTCGCCGGAGTTACATTTTTGTGGGCACTTTTGGCTGGCGTTACTTCTTTTTTACGTGTAGGTGTGTTTTTCTTTTCATGAGTCGAACTTTTAGATCTTGTTGTTCTAAGATTATCAAAAACTTTTTTTGCCGGATGCTCATTATAGAATGACCTTGGCAACAGAACCATTCCATTTTCTTTCTTCCTTAATCGGCTTTCAGGTTGAGGGCTTAACGGATTGTGGGAGACTTTTGAGGAAGCTGTGTCATCAGAAATATGACCCTCTAATATATTTGCGACTTCCTTATCCGAAAGTGGTCTTGCGTTTTTGAACAATACTTTGTCCAAAGGTATAATGTCTACTGTGAGTTCTCTGCATTTTGCTTTTTGATATACCTCCAAAATTTTCCTGCTGTACGGAAAGGCTTTTCGCGTTCTTTTTCGTGTTTCCATGGCGGCTAGTTGAATAGTTTTACAATAAGATGAACTGCTTGTAACATGCCATAACGCGTAAGTTATCAACTGCCGATCTTGTTATCTATTGGTAAAATAGATTTATTCCAACTGCAAAGTTAAAACAAAATATAGAGATATGTAATTAATATTTAAAAATGCGTATAATAAGAATTTAAAGGTTGATTAGACCAATATACTTAAAATGTTTGTCATTACGTCAATACGTTGTTTGGTATAAATGTTGACGCCACCTTTCCCGCGCACAAATATTATAAGATCGGGTCAGTAGAAATATACAAATATTTGATATACTATTATTGGTAGCGATAATTTAAGGAAAATAATTGAGTATTGGGTGCGTATATTACCGAAATAATCAAAAAGGGATTGATAAAGAATATCAAATACTGTCAACATCCATCAGCAAAGCATTCGTATCACAGACAAACCACAATCATAGATTTGTCATAGGCAATATAGACATGCTACGGACGTTAACGACTATAGACATTTCCTAAAAGGCCCCATTCATTGTGGTGTGCAAAGTTAAACACAATACTTAGGGTCCATGGGTTTCACATATTGCAAATACCGATGAAATTATATATCATAAATATTAATTCATATCTGCGAATTACTACAGATAATACGGGGTAATGTTTTCATTTATAATTTTTATTATAAAAATACCACTCCATTAAAACGCATACAATTGGTCATGACGTATCAATTCGCTTGTTTGATGAAGTGCCGTAGTATTTATATATCCGGGTCCCATACAATAGTAATTTCACATTTTACAGATATCTATGAAAATATATGAAATAGATTCAGAAAAATAAATTATAATGTTTTCATTCATAATTTTTATAATAAAAATCTTAAAAATACAATTCCTTAAAATGCGATGTGATTGGTCGTGACGTTGTTGACAAGAATTATAGATAAACGTTCGTGATCTATAGTGTTTGTCACTGTAATTTGTTTCGTTTCTATAGTAACCGTTCGTCTGCGCTTTGTTATTACTGGTGTTCGCATGGATTTTATAAAGATTTTGCCGTGTTCGTAACCTATTTTAATAAAATAACTGTCTAAGAACACATTTAAAAGAATGAGGAACGGATTTTCACAAGGAAAATCCGATAACTTACCGAAAATTGATGCTTTGATGTTGGATTCAGTTTTCAGGAATGAATTTCTACATTTGGGTACCATCTAATATCTATAAAATTTATTCCCTGACATTATGGACACACTATACAAAAAAGCCGGCTTGTTTTGTAAAAAAGCGAATGAACGTCTAAATACGCGACTTTGCTGTTACGTGCTATACGTCAGATGACATAAAAATACATGCCTAACGCCACTTGCGAAATAAACGTTTTGACGGAAGTTTAAAATCGTGAATTTTCAAAATCGTTTTTTAATGTTAATATACAAATTAAAAGAAAATTTATTTCATAAGCATATTTTCTAAACCAAAATTTAAGATTTTTCTATGAAAAAAATGTGAAATTACCCTATTGTGAATTGTGATACATGTATACGTGACAAGTGAAAATGAGTGTTTTGGCGATTTTCTAGATTACTCTTAAAAAAAGTAAAATTTCTCTATTCCTCTTTTTATAGGTGATGATTTTCTTTGAAAGGCTACGACATAACCTTCGTAGTGTATCTTGGATGTATATGTAATTTGTCTTGAAGAGCTTCTGCAATTCATATAAAATCCGCATCCAATTCAAAAGAGGGAAACTGTTTAATATCCGCTTGTACTCGCATACTATCTTAAATTCCGATTCTGCATCATTTCTTGTCAGTAAAATATAGTATGGGTAAATATCTTATTTTACAATGAAAGTTAAAAAAAGTATAAACCAGAGAAAAGCATTAAAAAAACTGTAAAATGGGATTTTTACGATTACGTATCATTTGCCAGGAGGGGTTCGGCCGTCAAACGTGTCACAACTAGATATATGAATATATCTGCATGTGTGGTCTCTTTAACTTTTTTGGTCATTGCATATCAAAACCATAGATTTTGTGATTTGCGTTCGTTTTCGCGTATAGCGCGTATATTGTCTCTATATTCTCTTTTCTATGATTGTCTCTTTTCTATGTTTTCGCGTTATGGCATGGATTTGTGGCGCTGTTATTCCTTCAATGAAATTATTTGATGCTACACGAATTACTATCGGATTTAATTGATTGAAACGTTATTACAGTGACTATTGTTTCGACCGCGTAGTTTTTTTAGCCATTCCAACGGTTAGTTTCATATTGATCTCGGTTGGTACATCGTTTGACAATTCTTCGCTTTCTGAATGTGTTTTGACAACGGCGGTCATTTCGACTCTTGTGTTTTTAATATTCAGTTGCCGGTGTCGATAACTGGATAATTTTATGCATTTTCAGTCGCCTGTTCCATCAAGATGTCGTGGCCAGTGTGGAATCAGCCGGTTGCACAGCCAGATATGATGGGACTCAGTGGATACACTCCGGAACAGTGGGCACTTATGCAGCAGCAAAACTGGCAACAATGGTCTCAGTGGCAACAGCAATATTCTCAGTGGCAAACGCAATACGGTGATAAGGTTAAAATTATATTTATTCGGATTCTACCCCATGAATTGCCTCTTTTTAGTTTTATATAAAAAATTGGGTTAATTTCTTTTGAGTAGGTGTATGCACAAATAACAGGATAATATATAATTATAATAATATAATTATTTGATTCGATATGAGAGCGCAATCAAAAGAAGGCATTTTTTAGTTGGAGGATTCATTCAAAATAATATGAAATGGAACACCGCATTGAACATTTCATAATATCGAGGGTAGAAAGCCAAAAGGACGTTAGTGATTATTTCAAACTTTACAGGAGAGCAAAATAATGTTTTTTTTCTCTGATTTTTCAATATTTCTTTTATTATTAAATTGACAAAATAGATTCACAGAACTTTCTTTTGCTCTCCTCTAAAGTTTGAAATAATCACCCTTTTGGCTTTCTAACCTCGATATGTGAGGGTGGATAAACTTCCGACTGCATTTTCTTTAATTTTCATACCATAGATGGCTTTTTGAGGTTTCATTATAGTCCCATTTTTTAGCTTGGTACTACTTTCATACTGTCTTATTTTAATCTATGGCACTTCCACAATATTTTTGAGTATGTTGAAATTTCTCAAGCACCCTTATTACTGGATTTTTGTCCCCAGAGGGATCGTCAAATCAAGATATATTGTAGATGTCTCACAGAGATGAAACTATTTATAAGGAAGAGTAGGTATGGAAGTCTTTTTCAGTGTTTATAGGTCTTACAACCTATATCATATGGCTGGCTTAAGTGATCATTTTAAACATTAAAATTCATTTAAATATTCTGCCAGGTAAATATTTAATTTTGATTTTTTTTCCAAATATATGTTTAAATAAAGTCATGTCCCTTGTTCTCGCTGCACGCCCCCGATAAAGAGCATAGGAATTGTTCGCAAGTACTATTTTATTTTTAAAGTTTTGAAATATTCAAATTTCGAAATCCCGGGATTCCTGTATTTAAAAAAATAATTTGGAAAAAAAAGTTAGTTCCTGATTTTACCGATTCTCTTTTATAGTGTGTCTCTTAGCTAGTAGCAATAACTTTTGGAGTCAAAAAGTTTCAAGACTCCATCTCAAAAACGATGGAGTTTTTTGTTCATTCAATTTTGAATAGAATTCTTTTTATTAGAATTAGAAAAAAGAAAAGAAGAAGAAATATTCTTTTCACTTGAGTGACAATATTCTCAATGAAATATATATCATAGAAAACCAGAATTTGAGAGAAATAGCTTGTAATAGAATCAGTTCTTGAAGAGGCTTATACCCACCAGGGGCTGTAAAGCCTGTAGTGACCGTCTGCTTGGTTGTAAGGAACTGTACCTCTCAAAACTGCATACAGTTGTGTAATAAATAATATTGGGCTATGTGTAATACAATGTTTGTTTAAATTAAAAATCATGTTTCTCCATAATGTAACTGCCACATCAATTAATAATAAAAACTTTAAATTTTCATTTTCCCTATTCTGTATACATACTGATATCTATATATCTTACGCAAGTGTTATTTTAACATGTGCAGCAACTCTATTGATCTCGACTGGTATATCTCAGGTGCGGGAATTTACTGAAGAAAACTTGCAAAACTCATTCAATTCAATTATAATATGAAAATGTGGTCAAGCAGATAAAAAATAAAATTTTAATAATTTCTTATTTATCTTGTCTTTTCAGTACACTGAACAGATGAAGAACATGACTTCTATGGGTGCACAGCCTCCCCTGCCCTCCGTGATGCCTTCCCAGCCGCCCCCTCCACCTCCTGACGGCCCACCACCACCACCATCCTCGGGAAATGACAAAAAAGAAGCCTCCAGTGTTCGAGACTTGCATAGCAAGCCTTACCACCAACCCAATGCCTATAGCAGCAATAACTCTACTCAGCCGACATTTGATTCGCATGTCCCTCCTCCGAATTTCAATCAATCTACCACATCTCAAAATTATGGATATCAAAGTACCACCAGAGAAACAGGACCTCAAAACCCTAAAAGCTATGAAAGTAACTTAAACAGATTTGGAGCCAACAAGGCACCTGAAAAAATTGTCAGTAAAAATTCTCGCGACAATTACAATAATTCTTCTCAAGGCGAACAGTGGAAGAATGATAGTAGACATAAAGAAAATTTTAATAAATCCGACTCTTGGAATGAAAACAACCGATCAAGTAATGAGACTGCCGGTAACTACGGCAGACCTGATTTTTCTCACAAAAACAACACATCTTCCAACAACAGATCTCAAAATAACAATTCCTCTTCGAATTTTGTTGATACGAAAAAACAAACATCCGTTAGTACGGAAGCTGCACCCGCCGTCACGCCCCAGGATCACATTGTTACAGAGGAAGAGAAGCAGTTTGATAACCAATTCAAGAAATGGGAAGAGGATTTCTTTAAATGGAAGGAGCAGAATGTTAATCACCCTGACAAAGTTGCGTATAGAGAATATGAAATGAAGTTTGAAGCTTGTCGAGAACAACTTATTCAAAGGAAAGAGCAAATGAAGGCGAGGAGATTGGCCACTTCGAAGCCGGAAGTAACGAAACCAGCCAGCGAAACTGCGCAGGATGAAGATTTTGCTTATAATGACTCTAATTCCTTAAACCACGATAATGCATTTCAAGAAGATTATTCAACAAATAATTATGATGATAACAACTATGATAAAGATAATTATTACGATGACAGTGGTAATAATACTGCAGATAATATTCCTGAAGATGGTTCTAATTTCCTACCCAACACCCAACAAGGCAAAGGCATACCCGGTTTGGATTTAGTAGAAGAAGATAATTCAAATGTTGTTAACTTAGATGAAGACGATGCTGAAATTTCCCAAGCCTCGAGTGTTGACACTTCCTCAAAAAAACCTGATTTTTGTGCTATATCTCAAGGTATAAATAACATCCTCGGAGATACAAAATTACTCCACATGTTATCTATGGTTAGGCAAGGTAACATGAATAAAGATTATTCCAATCAGGAAACAAATGCAATTAGCGATTCAAACAAGGATGTTGGGAGAGGTTCAAGATGGTCAGCACAGTCTTCGAATCCTTCTAATGTTACGGAAAATAGTAACAGTGTATCAAATGCAACTCCTGTGCAGGGTCACACTGTTGGAACTAATTATCTAAATGCAAATCAGGGGCAACCAAAGCACTCTCCTTATTCTTCAAATCTTCAGGTTAATAATAATCAAATGCCCAATATGGTGCCTGGCTTGTCACAAACAATACAAGGACATATGGTACAGGGAATGACGAATATGCCAATGGCCAATCCTACACAAGGAACGTGGAATACGGGTGTTCAACGTATGGAGAATATTCCCCAGCTAATGGCTAATATTATTCCAGGGATGCCCAGTATGCCACCGGCAATGAGTAGTATGCCACCGGCAATGGGTAGTATGCCACCAGCAATGGGTAGTATGCCACCAGCAATGGGTAGTATGCCACCGGCAATGGGTAGTATGCCACCAGGAATGGTTAATACGCGACAAGGTAGGGGCAACATGCAACAAGGCGTAGGCAATATGCAACAAGGCATGGGCAATATGCAACAAGGCGTTGGCAATATGCATCAGGGCATGGGCAATATGCAGCAAGGCATGGGCAATATGCAACAAGGCAGGGGCAATATGCAACAAAATATGGAAAATACGCCACATGGAATGGCAAATATGCAACGAAGAATAGATAATATGCCACCAGGAAATATTCCTCAGCTCATGAGAAATATGCCTCAAGCAGGGAGGAACATGTCCCATGAAATGGAATTTCAGGGAAGGGATCCGATGAATGATGCGTCCAAACTACGCCATAACCATTCCACAATGTTAGGTACACAAAATAGGAATATTAATGAAACAAATGTGATGGGAAACAGTTTCCAAAATAATTCAATGAACATAGATACACCTTACATGAAAAGTGATCAAGCAAATTATATGGGCCAAAGATTTACAAACAATCCACAGCAAATGCCACCGATACAACCTGTAGAAATTGTTGAGAAACAAAAGCCAAAGTGGTTGGATGTCCCCCTGCTGGAACCTGTTACCATTCTAGATTACCAGCACAAGACAATTAAACCGGGTAAGTCATATGGATAGAAGTCAACCAATATCATAAACAGAACAACATGTTAATTAAACCATTATCATCATTACTGTCAGAGTAATTTAGTCATCAATGTATGTACATATTAAAAATGCACTAACAAAATTTTCTTAATTTTAATTCACATCATTTTTCTCTGTTTAAAGATTTGTATGTTATTAAAAAAAAAATCCACTTTTTCCAAAACACAATTACTCAGAGTCACATTAATAAGATTAACTGGAATGGGTAAAAATCTTTAATTTTTAATAAAATTTCCAAATATGTATTGTAAAAAAAATCTATGAACAATTTTTATTTGACTACGCAATATGTCCCAGAAAATTAATATGGAAATATTGCATATATGTCATCGACGTATTTGCAAATTACTGTTTAGGTGTGCTTAGCTTCAGTGTTTACTTATGATGAGGTGCACCATGTCAATTTTTATTATTATTAACTTTTTCCAACGGGGTCTACTGGATGTACAATGCATTTTTGTTCATGTTTATTTTGTTAATATTTCAGCATGTTTTTATTTATTATGTTTTGGAATCTTAACACTACAATAATTTAAATGGTAGGAGGCAATGGACAATATAGACTAATAACAGAGATCCACGATGTAAGAAAAGTCCTGAACAGTATTTTTTTTATAAATCTTTTAAAATACTTAATTTACAATTTTCCCTTTTTTTCTTCATTCCAATTCTTACATTGATAAATTTCTTGCACTGTTTGCACATAATATTTTTGTTACATCTATCTAATTTCGTAATATTAGAATTCAATTAACATTTAGATTGGCTTGAAACACCAAGAAATTATTTGCCTTCTTTTTTAAGTTAAATAAAACAGATACATATTTTATACAAACTGTATATTTTATTGAGAAGCAAATCTCGATGTTTCGCTGAATAAGACTTCAGCAAAATGTTGAGATTTGCTTCTCAATAAAATATTCGGTTCGTATAAAATATCCGTTTTATTTAACACATAAATATGTCCAATGACTAATAATAACCTTAACTGTTATAAAATAGTTTTATAATGGCATTATTGATTACTCTGATTAATGGCTACAATAGACCGCTTCTCTTTGCTAATCTTGGATTTTAAATGATCAAATTTGGAGCTGTTTTTGAGTAACGCGTAATTATTGAATTTTTAAAATATTTTGTAATTCTTTAATTATGTCAAGATTACTGAATGTATCAGAAATCCATGTCTCACTATGCTTATTAAATTTTTTAAAGTGTGCTGATTATAGTGCTTAAGGAAAAAAGTGTGATAAAATTATTTTTCAGACATAATTTCATGATTTTATATCTTTGCAGGGGTAGATTTCTTAGAGCCGACCCAAACATTTGATTACAATCATATTTCAACTAAAAAATCCGGAAAAGCAGACATTATTGATCTTACTTGGGCTGATATGGATAATTATTCCAAAAAGTCTGGAGTCAAGGTTATTGATTATCAGAATAAACCTGTAGATGATTTGAGAAGGGATAATTGGGGAGATAGAAATACAGATTATCACTCTTCAACAGGTTCAAGGTATGATGACAGGTACAGAGATGATAGAAACAGCGAGAGATATAGAAGAAGTGATAGACACGACAGGGAACGGGATATGACCAGAAGAGATGAAAGAAGTAGGAACTGGAATGAGGACCGTAATTGGAGGGATAGAAGCCGAGAGAGGCGAGGCCGGTATGATAGAAGTCACTCGAGAGAAAGGAAATCTGGAAGAAGATATTCAGAGACGAGAGATGCAGAACCGAATTCTAGAAGAAGTGAAGAGCGTGCTCAGCAGCAGGATGAAGAGCAGACAGTAGAAGATGTTACCAAAAATATTGTCATGATTGACGATCTTCTTGAGACTCCTGGAAGAGATGTGAGGCCGGCCAAAATTGTTATTATTTTACGAGGTAATTATTCTACTGAAAACTTTCTCACCATCATTAATCTCCATTAGTTATCACATCCTGATACATGTGAAATTTATGCTATAATTTTTTTTTTAAATTATGTTTTGTTTGTATGATGTTTATGATATTTTTGATTGAAAATGCTGATTGTTTTTGTTTTAAAGGTTTACCTGGTAGTGGAAAATCATATTTAGCCAAATTGATCAAGGACCGTGAATTAGAAAATGGTGGTTCTCGCCTTCGAATTTTATCAGTCGATGATTATTTCATGTCGGAAATTGAAACTGATGAAATTAACGCTGACACAGGACGAAAGGTATCCATTGTATTAATATTTTTGTAGATAATTTATTGGTACAGTAAAACCCCGTAAATTTGAACCCCGATAATTCAAAATTTTTCAAACTCACAAGTCCCAAAATGTTAATTTCATTGTTGACTAACCCCGATTTTACGAAAACCCCGGTAATTCATAATTCTAAATAATTTTTGACTCCTTGCGCTATAAATCAATACATTTTAGTTCACGTAATTCGAAATTTTTTGAAATTTGACAATTAGAAAAAATATTTTGAGTTTTTCGCTAGTGAGAACAAATATGTCAATATCGGGTACCTTAGATGAATTATCGAATGAAATGAATGGAATAGAAATGTCGCGGTCTTTGTATTAGCATAATAAGTATTATATTTTCACAAAAACAATGTTTTCTTCGTTAGTTTTATGATTTTTGGCCAATTTTACAATCACATTGCGATTTTTTTTGTGGCTTGAATTTCGAATTAACGGGGTTCCCCATTATTCAAAATGTTTTTGTTTTGGTCCCTTTGATTTGATTGGTGTATTTTGAATTAACTAGGTTCTACTGTACTATTTAAATAAATATAAGAAAGGACTCACACACGCACAGGGGCGTGCAGTGAGAACAAGAAGAGTGACTTTTTCCTAAGAATATATTTTGAAAATAAACTGAAATAAGAGATATATCTCATGATATTCCATTCACAATAATTGACATATTACAGTAAAACCTCATTATTGCGAAATCCAAGGGACCGAAAAATAAACATTTGATTATAAAAATTCCCATATGTAATGATTTTTTTTTTCCTAATATGTATATTTCGCGTCATAGAAAAAAAAGCCTTAAAAAAGATTGCAAATGGTTTTGAATGAGACCCCATTGTTGCTTCAAATGGATGCTAACATAATAAGGCATTCAGAAAATAGTTATTTTAAAACTAATAATGTCCTTGAGGAATCTGACACTTTTAAAATGAGTAGTCACATAAATTTCATACTTTTCCGCAACTTCTCGTGTGCGGTAAAATATGGGTCTCTTAAAAATATAATTTATTTTCCCTTATTTATTTTGTATTTATTTTACTCCACTATTTGACTCAAAATATGTACGTATCTCGCACGATAATTTAAATCAACTCATGTTCAATCGCAATATTATTATTTTGTTTCAACAAACTTTCGTTATACACATTGAGATATTTCGAAACGAACAATATTTTTTTTGTAATATTTTTACGTGATTCTAGAGGGCTATGCATTCGTGCCTCATTCTAACCTTTTTTGATAATCGGCAATAAAACTAATGTCCCAACTGGACTTCACGGTGATTATGGTAAACTGCTTTGTAGAAAGATTTAAGATCTCAAGGAGAAATTTTAAAGACCTCAATTTAAAAACAGTATATATTTACGTAAATATATGGACGTGTTTTCGCCCAGAACCAAAATTATTTCTTTATACATATTAACGAAATTTCGCTATATAAGTGCATTTTTGTTTGAAAAATTTATTGTAGGGGATTAATTTCGAAAAAAAATTCAATATAATATGTTATTTTTCAGTATAACGAGGTTCTACTGTATTCAGATTTTAATATTTCATAATATTCTGCCAGATAAATGTTTAATTTTTTTCAATTTTTTTTTTCCGGATACATATATGTTTAAATAAAAGTCGTGCTTCTTTTTCTCATTGCACGCCCTTGTACACGCAGTGGTTTAAACATAAGCATATGGAGTGAATAATCTATCTGTAATGTTTGTTCCAATTTAATGTAATGCAAATGTTTATGTTGCTCATTAAATATATTTTTTACACATGAATTATTTTAGGAGAAGGTGCGAGAGTTGAAATATGAATACGAAAGTTCAATGGAAGAAGTGTACATTGCTTCGCTTATAAAATCTTTCAAACGAACACTTGCAGATGGTTTCTTTTCATTTATTGTTGTGGATGGTATTAATAACCAACATCACCACTTTAAGGACATGCTAGTCCAAGCCAAGCAACATGGTTTCATGGTAACTATTTACATATATCATTTTCTTTCTATTTTACTACCAGCATATGCTCTTATTTGGCCAAATCATTAACTTGGAAAAAACATGTCAGCTTAGATCGACCATGAAACTGAATATCTTTCAGACCTACATTTGCGAGATGGATATGGATGTGGAAACGTGCTTCAGGCGTAATGTGCACGGAAGAAAACTAGAAGACATCCAGTCTTTGGCTTCCAATTGGTTCCCGACGCCGCCGAATCAGACTATCCTCGATCCAATAACTTTGCTGCAGAGCGCAGCTATTGATCACGTGCAGATGGAAGATGTGTCTTGTGAAGAGGACACCGTTGAGATGGAGCAGGCCGAAAAGAACGACGAAGACGAGGTAAGTCAAAGGAAAATTTAGGATGTGCACACGGTGTAAGTATTCGGCGAAGAAGGAATCACCAAGCTTTTATTGCTTCGTTTTATGCGTCTCTCCGCTCGTCATAATTTTCAATAACACGCAATCACAAATGGAGCTTCGTACCTGGGCTAATCATCATAGTGTGCGTGTAATACATTTATATGTGATTATACAAGTGCAACAATGGATGTGTTCGCTGGACCAACAGGTTTAATATTATTCTCATATCTTATATTGTGATACTCTGTTGACTACAAACTTATAAATGTATGTCTTCAGTGTGTGACTAACATTTAATTTCAATGCATTTATTTGAAAGCTATCAGTATAAATCTTCGAAAATTTTTTAAATTTTATTAATAAAACTTATTTATTTTTAATTGATTATGTATTTGAAATTATAAAAAAAATGATAGTAGTAAGTTTGATGTATTTATTTTTTTATGGTTTTAATAATATTGCACTACTTTCTATATAGCCTCAGTTGTGGAAAATGCAACCATTATAATACGAGTCTAGGTGAAACTTAAGTGTACATTCAAGTTTTTTCCAAGCGCCTGCTTTTTTTATAAAATGGTCTGATCAGATGGCATAATACATATGTAGATTGTAATAAAGAATGCTTATTGCATGGGGAGAGAATATAAATTTGTGCTAATTTTTATATGTAATACCCTTCTTCTTTTCAGATTTAATGTTTTTATATAATATATTTGTCACAATCCCAACACATTTCTGCTGAGAATACTGAATATTGTTCACAGCTGCTTGGGCGGACATGTTGCATATGTGTAGAGAAATAACTCTGCGGAAAGTGTATGTTTATTTTGGGTATCTTTTGGCAGTTACATCTGATTGACATAATTGTGTACAATATTAAATCCCTTTTGAGTATTTAGCTGTCTAACATAAAGCTAAAGATGACAGATGGTGTCGCAGGTGCAGGCTCCCTTTTCTTCCAAGTGGGACCGTATGGATGATACCGACAAACTAGGTACGTTCATAAATGTGAAGAATTTCCTTAACAGATAAAGTTATGTCGTTTCGTGAATACTGTCTTATTAATAATTACAATGCAAATGTGCATTTTATATGAATTGATACTTTGAAAAACACACTACAGTGAGCCCTGTTATAACACAACATTGTAGTGTAAAAAATGGTATTGTGAAAAAAGCGGGATCATACTGAGTCAGATTTTAAGAAAATCAGCATTTACTGATCCAATGTCGACTTGACATCCTGAAATATCCATTTTCTCTCTTTTTAACCTGTTTTGTCAGAGAAATGCACGTGGACAAGCGAGTTTGGCTATTTTAGTTGTGAGTCTTTATCATTCGGATGTTAGTGTATTGTCCATGTTACGGCTAAATTCATTACTCTCAAACAAAAGCAGCAGATCATGTAAGCTGTATCTTTTAGAGGTTAAATTAAAACAATTTTTTTTTTGGTATGTAATATTTTTTGATAAACAAATCATCATCTATGGTTTATTTCTTTAAAAAATTCATTGTTGCTTGAACAAAGTATGCCGCTGGCAACGAGATTTAGAAAAAATCTTTACAGAGCTTCTGAGGGTTTTAATGTGATCCTGAGTCTTTCCAAAAAGAAGTCTACTAACTCATTTTATTGTACCTGAATTTTGCACTATAATGGGGCATCACTGTACAAGATATAAACAAGAAATTAGTGTGACCATATTTGAATAATACTGAAGTATTATTTGATTACCGTCCATTTGTATTTATGGTTAATGGTCAATTGTTGATCATATTATCATCGCTGTGGAATGGTGGTCGTATATGTATATTTTAACCCGTTCATTGCTGACACCCCGTGACGTACGTTGACCGTAATGTCATCAGCATGCGCGCACTGCGCTAGGTGCGCTGGTTCGCCTTTTCCCTTTTGAACAAACTTAGGCACGTGGAGCACTAGTTTTGAGCCGTTTTTAGATTCAGCATACGGCGATTTGTGACTCTCTGTCAGTTTGAATTTATCCGTCAATCATCAATTTTGCACATTTGTCAGCAAGGAAAGAGTTGAATCCTTTTCATCATTTTATTACCTATTAAACTTTAAAAACATGTAGGAGGTACGTTCCATCAAATCAAATGTTTATCAATATTTAGTAATGTCATGCATATATACTAATGTTGACTTTTAAGTACTCCATGAATTAAAATATTAATGTGTTCCAATTGATTCTAACTGAAATAATGTTTCATAATAATGTGACATGATGGTAGAGTTAAATACAAAATAAGTTTTTGATTGCACATTAAGATGTTTTTTATTTTGATTCATATAATTTGCTTTTTATGAAAAATTTCATGATGGATGAATATATAGGTAATATATAGTAATAAATGTATGCATCAGTTTTAAATTGATCATCTTTGTTCATGTTGATTTTTTTTTCTGTACTTTACGTTGCTATTAAGATAAATAAAATGATTTGAGATTCAATGAATATATAGGTAATAGTAATAGATGTATGCATCTGTTTTATCGCATCATCTTTGTTCATGTTGATTTTTTCTTCTGTACTTGGGTACATTGCTATTAAGGCGGCCCTCGTAGCGCAGTCAGTGTTCTTTACTTCAATTATTGTTAAATTAATGTAAACCATAAATAAAATGTTCTTTACAGTCACAACTGTGTGCTTATTTTGTGATCTAATACATACTATGTAAATTTTAATAATGTTCTTAGGTTTTCACGGCCACTCAGAATCTTCTGGTTTGTGTCTTCTGGGGTATTATGTATTGTTATTATGCATGTATGTGTATACACATCAGCACTGATGATGGACCCTGTAAGGGGATCAGAAACGTCAGCCAGAAAGGTCGTAATAACACGGCATTATATCCCAGAAGACACAAACCAGAAGAATATGTAATTTTTTTCCCGTATATTATCCTCTTCGTGCCCGCGGCATCATATATGATACTTGCAGTTTGTACGATGACGGACGGATCGCCACCATCGCATGCGGGTCGGGAATTAGGAAAGAAATAATTTCTTTCCCAATCTCCGCCGATAATGATTGATAATATTCTGAAACTCGAGATATACCAGGCCAATGCTAGCTATAATCCACATTGGACAAATTGTACTTACAGCTTTCCTGGTACGTCGAGTGCCGATTCAATCCTCAATTCTTTTGGCTTCGTCGAATACGGAACAGATCGATCTGCCTCTTCCGGAAGGCTAATTTGAACTGATTCTTCGTCGGATTTGTCTGCCATACGAAGAAGAATGTCGGTTCTCACCGAAAAAAGGACACCGACACGCTTTTCAACTCTCACTGGGCGGATTTTTAAAAGTTTGAATCCTGGCTAGCGGTTGGCGCAGAATGCATCGTGTGCCTGACCCGACCAATCAAAATCATTGCGCGGCCCGCGCGCTGTGGTCACGAAACAGAGTTTATGGTTAAATAAGAAACAGTTTTACCAACGGAGCACACTTTGACCCCGAAAAACAAATTTGAAATGAGCTATTGATAAGTGAACGGGATATATCCGAATATCATATATGATACTGTGGGCCCAAAGAGGTTATAATCTATGATTGTAAATTATACAAAATATATTTCATCCCATTCCTCTTCGTAATTGAACACGTTACGGTTTGCGGTTGACTTTTCGTTTCCGTAAATTCAATACCTTTTAGGATTAGTGGTTTTCGAGGATATTAACTGATTTGAAAGCATTATTGTTTCAGCGAGGCTCGACGGCACAAGTAAACCCCTCCGACACGCAGCCGGCACGATGGAAGACTTCCTGCAGCTAGACGAATGGACAGCTAAGAAAAATGTTGAGCCAGGGAAGAAAACTGTGAGTTTTATACAATGCTGTTTAACAATTATGATAAAACGTGCTTGATCAGTGGCTGGTTAGATCAAATGGGGTTGGATTAACATACAAACAAGCCTAATACGGTAATTTCACATTTTACAGATATCTATGAAAATATATGAAATAGATTCAGAAAAATAAACTATATTTTGTAACTCAATATGGATGGTGTGGAAATATATATGAATGAAAACATTTTCATTCAGAATTTTTGTAATAAAAATCTTTAAAAAAATGATTCCATTAAAATGCGATATGGCATCACTTTGCAGGAATTATAGATTAAGCGTAGGGCGATTACATTATCGCGGGTGCAACATTAAGACGCATTTAAAGCTTCTTACTAATAAAATAAAAATATTTTTTTCGTGGAATTATGGCTACATTTTAACCTGTTCTCTCTTAATTTGTTTAAAAGAATTAAAATAATATATATATAAAGTCATGAGGAAGATTTAAAGTGCTATCGTGGGTGTAACAAAATCGGCCCTGTCATTCCAGATTATAGTACAGAAACACAAAAGTCTGTTAATTGTGAAACATTTTTTATAATATACCTTCATATTTTGAAAAAAGATAAATCAAGCAACCAAAGTAATTAAAAAAGTTATAGAAAACAAAAATAAACAATGAATTATTCACTTTTAAAATCGCGGGTGCAACGCGTCTAACTTTAGTGAGTATAAACGTCATAATAAGCACATAAATGAATTAAATAAGAGATCAAAATAATGTATATTACTAATTAGTGCACTTTTTTGTCACATAAGTTAATTATTTCTTCGTCAATATTAGCCGAAAATTTTATCAATGTATTATTGCCATTAATTTTCTTCTCTGGTGCTCCCAATATTGCAACAATGTCTTCGAATTGAACGTCTGCTATGTTATTCACAATTTCAAGGAAGTGCTAACCGTCAATTGTCTTCCGAAATCTCAGACATTTATCTACTAACATCATCCCTATTATAGAAATCGCAAATCTGTTGACTTTATTCCTCAGTTTCTGAGGCTTTGCTTTAGCGGAGTCATTTTTGTCAGATACAGCAACTTGGAATTCAGTAGATATTCTTTTTACAACTTCCACTGCTTTGGTGGGACTAGCAGGCATATTACGCTTCACTATTTTTTATTTTTTTAATTAATTAATTTATTTTAATTATTTAGTTCCATACATAATGTTGTGTGCGCTAATACATGATTTCATTTAAACATATTTTGGTGGGAATATAAACATGATTTCGTTTAAACATATTGCATTCCATAATCTAGGCATTTAAAAGTTTTTGTAATAAAATTTTTGCACTCCTATTTAAACCTCTTTATATTCACTGTGTTTTAAATTGCTTTTGGCAGGCTATCGAAGATTTTAAGACCTATGTACATTAGACAATTTTGTGAGGTGTTTTTATTTTTCTTCTGAAGTCTTATGCTGTCGCCTTCTCTTGTATGAATGAAAATCATTAACTTATTTTCTAAACCAAAGTTAAGATTTTTGTATTTAAAAAAAAAGTGAAATTGCCCTATTGTTCATTATGATGGTGGTCATTTCCTTAAGTCTTAAAGGAATTCAGTGCCATTGATAAAATAACAAAACAATATCTTAATTGATATGGTAGTTGCTTTATGGTGAAATATTAAATTTTTTAAAATAAATCAAACTTGACACTAAATGTACAAATTGATTATTATTGTTATCACAAATATAGTTTCAGAGGTGTAATTTCTATTGTCAATGTTTTTATTTATGTCTGTTGATAAGAGGGAACTGTACCCATTCAAACTAAATTGAATATGTACTGGAAATGAATAAAGCATTAAGTTCCAAAAATGTATTTTTTAAGATAAGTATACAGATTAGTGCTATTTGCCTTTGCCAATACATTAAAGACTGCACTGAAGTCCTATCTGTGTTAATTTCCTAGTTATACGGGAATGCATATTGCATAAGTATTTAGTGCAGCATCTTTTTTTTTTTAAACAAGGCACTAAACGACATGAGTATTTTATAGTTTTTAGTATTAAAATGACTATCTCACGTGAGGTGCTGGCGTGGCACATAAAGATCGAAAAATACCATATTCGCTTTTTACCCTGTATCTTAAAATGTGCATTCTGGCATTTAGTGCTTTATTCATTTCCAGTATTCAATTATAGTCATGATAATAATAAAAGATAGTTTTATGCATTGTGCAATATTTGGTTTATTTAAATAAATATGACAAATATTCCCACAAGCAGATTATAATCACCCCCAGGTATAAATTATCTATTTATATTATTATCTATTGTAACTCGATATGTTCTTTTTGTTGCATTGTGTAGTGATCACTTAAGCCAGCTCATACGGGTCGTAAGCCCTGGGCTTATAAAAATACTTCTACAAACGTTTTTTTCTTCTCATAAATAGCTTTGTCTCTTTGAGATTTATCTAGGATTTTGAAGCTTTATCTAATTTAAAATATGTAAATGGCAGCAATGTAAAAGCAAAATATATTTGGATTACTTCATGATTTGTATAATTTATTGTCTATGGATCCAACACAAAGATTTAAATTGATAATATTTTAGGTACGTTGGGCTGATATTGAAGAAAGAAGGGAGCAAGAGAAAATGAGGGCCATTGGATTTGTTGTCGGGCAAACAGATTGGCAGCGCATGACTGACCCAACAAAGGGTTCAGCCGCCCTGACTCAAACCAAGTACATTGAAAGGGTTAAGAAGTACTAGACATTAAATTATTCATGTTAATTAATTTTACAGATAATATAGTGTTACGGCACTTCTTTTATTATTGTAGTTACAGATTGATAATTTAGAAAAGTTTGCTACGAGTCTGAGATAAGTTTAACAACGGTGAAGGACGCAGTGTCCGATATATACTCTTCAGTTCTGTGCTCAAATGTGGTTAATTTCTATAGTAATGCTTTGTAAGTGGACTCACTAAATTTCTGAAAAATTTCAACTGACCAACTTAATAAATCAATTAGACTTTTGTCTACTTTTGATGTTTATTTTAATTTATTATTCCAAAAACTATACAAACATCACGTTCACAGTAAACGTGTAACTGTTGTCGGATATTGATTCTTCTGGGTTGTCATTAATGACACTCTGGAATAACTCTGAAGAATGTTAGTTATTAAGCATTATAGTTCTTCTAGAAATATGTAGTCAACATAATTTTTTTTGTTGATTCTATTTATATATGTATTTATATGTAATTCACCGCTGACTCAATTGTGACAGTTACATTTATTATTTTAGAATAATTAATGTGAAAATAATGAGGTATTTGTAATTTTATTATGTGTGTCGTTCTCTTGTTCATATATTTTTATCAAACCTGAACTGAAGATCATTAGGAATGTAGAGGAGAGATGTGTGTATGATTTGCAAAATTTATCATCACTGATACCCTTTCATGTGGCTTTGCTGCTATCTGTGCAATTGAACTGATAAATCATCAAAAAATTATGAAACTTGTGAAATTAAAATTATTTGTCGACACTAAAACTATTATTTATTGTCAAACAGAAAGTATTAGTCTACTACGGTATGATCTAATTGAACCTATCCAATTCCAATATTATTTTTCCCATATCTATAATATAGTGTTATAATTTGTGGAAATCGGTTAATGTGAAATACAGCGGACCTTCAATACACGTTCAAATAGATATTCATCGTGTTTTATTGTCAAATTTTTGTTTGATATTCACCTGAAACGTCGATATTCGTTCCACTTACCGCAGAAATGCCGGTGAAGCATCAGGACATCAATCACCAGTATCGTCATTACCTGATGTCACAATGGAAGGGGTGACTCCCCATCCAAACAATAGCCAAACCCCTACAAAATAAAAACAATCCTTGTTTTTTCATCCAAAGGTTGCGGCATCACGGCAAGTAAATCTCTGTTGTAGCGATAAAGGATTAATAAATAGTGGTTATTATTTAATTAAAATGTGTTTGCGATGATTTCCGAGATCGCTTTTCAAGTGAATTTATTTTTATATTCATCCTTCCTTTGGGAAGTGTCTACTGTGTATATTTTAAACAAAGGACTGAAACATTTTTTCTTGTTAAAAGTCACTTTAAACAAACATAGCAAACGAGTTACAATTTCTTTTATCATTTTAAAAAAAAAATTTACTAAAACAGATATAAGAATGTACCCGATAAAAAAAAATTGTTAATTAAAAAATTTTGTAAATAAATTTTTTGAACGGTGGTCTTTTTGCATCATATCTTATTATTTATTGAGAGATGTTGGTCAGTCAATAGTAAGGTGAACAGTTATATATATACAAAGTCCTTAAGGTGAAAAGAAAATAAACTTGTGAAATCACATAGCGATTTGTCAGGACTAGAATAGTCTTTCATTACCTATTTTACATGTTAAACACTTTACGTTGCATTTATAGAATAAAATTTTAAGATGTTTACTTTCCTACTACTGTAATATTTTGTAATTTGTACTTCGGTCCTTTATATAAATTCCACCATAAAAACATCACACTCGTCGGAAATTAACCAAAATGGATACTGATTCCAATCAGGTGAAGCTGTCTCTCATCCACCGATGACATGTCAAGCGTCGAGCGCGTTTTCCAATCAACTCCTGAATCACGGTAGTTGCTAGCTCCAATGAGGTGATGCTGACCTTTTACTTTAATTTTGCCGAATGTAAATAATGATACTTATATTATAATTAAGATAATTATTAACCAATAATGAAGTATTATCTGAATGTACATGGTAAACTGTAGGACTTGAAAGTACAAATTAAAATTCAAACAATAAACATAATCTTCATTATTGCAGAAATACTAAATCCAAAAATGATGGCCATTGTTTTCCTTACAGTAGACCCTCGTTAATTTGAATTTCAAGGGACCTGGATAAAAACATTTCAAATTATGCGGAACCCCGTTAATTCAAAACTCAAGGTACAAAAAAAAAATTGCGATGCGATTTCTAAATTTGCCAAAAATCACAAAACTCATAAAAAAAACTAACCCATAAAAACCAAGTTTTTATTATACTCCCTTTCTCATTTCCTAGTTAAAACAGGTTTAGCTCTTACCCTATGCGTTGAGCTCGAGTCGGGCGATGCTATAAAATTGATTAATAAAAAATTTCTAAAAATTCAAAATTATACTATAATTATTAATTTTTTAACGAAAATTTGTTAGACCATTTTTATTGTCGCCACGAGTCTGCCTGCAAAGTTTCAGCTCAATTCGATCATGGGAAAAGGGTTAAAAATCAATCCAAAGTTTTTTCGTCAGACAAGTAAGCAGACGCTACGAGTTAAAAGAAAGGGAGTAAAAAAAGTAACCCATAAAAACAAAGTTTTTATTATACTCCCTTTCTCATTTACTAGTTGAAACATTTTTTTTTCGCTTAACCTATGCGTTGGGCTTCAGTCGGGCGACGCTACGAAAGGGAGTAATAAAAAATTTCCAAAAATCCAAAATTATACTATAATCATGTTTCCCGTCTACCAGACGTGTTGAATTATTTTCATACAACTTAATAAATTGTATGAAAAAACCATTCAAAATTTGAAAAATCCAAAAATTTTGTTTTTTTTTTAACGAAAATTTGATAGATCTTTTTGATCGTCGCCATGAGTCTGCTTGCAAAGTTTCAGCTCGATTGGATCACGGGAAAGGGGTTTAAAATGGATCCAAAGTTTTTTCGTCAGACAAGAAGACAAGCAGACGCCGCGAGTTAATATAAAGGTAGTAAAAAGGCAATAATTTTGTGAAAAATGTCTATATTTCTGCATATTTCAAGAAATCATTTTGAAAACGCAATATTTATCATGCTAATACAAAGATTGCGAAATTTCTATTACTCAAGTACACAATATTAACATATTTGTTCACACTTTGGAAAATAATTGAAATATTATTTTAAATTTTGTCAAATTTAAAAATAATTTCAGATGATGTGAACTAAAATGTATTGATTTCTGGCGCAAGGGGCTAAAGATTATCTTGAATGACGAATTACCGAGGTTTTCGAATTATCGAGGTCTCAAAATCAACCATTTGAGACTGGTGGGTTTGAAAAATTTCAAATGGTGAATTTCAAATTAATAAATCTAGGGTTTAATGTATTGTGTATTAGGAATGTTTGACTTGTTGAGAGTTGATTAAAATTACATCTTTCATTTTACAACCCGTCCTTGTGAAGTTAGCTAGTGACAGGAATCTAGAAATAAAATTGACAAATTATTTCCGAAACCAAGGTATTGCACATAGGATTGAGTCAGAAAAACTATTTTTTCTTTTGCAACGTGTATGGTAGAAACTGCATGAAGGTAATGGTAATATGTAAATGTAAAATATAAAAGATTTTTGGGCAGAGTAAAGATAGTTATTTTTTATCCGGAGAGGTAATCGGAGAATAAGATTTTTTCTTTAGAATATAAGGTAAATTAGTGTAACGAATGAATTTCTCATTAGCCTTTAATGTACAAAGCAGAATTTACAATTAGCAACAAAATAGCCCGTTCTGACAGTAACAATATTGTAAAGTATGTAATTATTTTCCATAGCAGTTTGAAGATGTAGGGAGTGTTCCCTCGTAGCTATGCACACGCACACCAAATCTCAAATCACATGTTTAACTATCTGTAGCAAAGACGTTCTGGGTGACAAAGCATGAAACGGCTTGGCAACATTGACAACCTCTAAAAGTAAGCCTTTTTCATTATTTAGAAAATATTTCAGATTTTTATTAAATTTTTTTTATCCAACTACTCTCGCGCATATTCAAATTATTATTTTAATTGTTGTATGTATTAAAATACTAAGGTAAATGCTGCAATAATGGAAAAAAATGGAAGACTCAATAATTATACTAACAATGTATGATTTTTTAAATTTTATTAACATTTAAAATGGAATTATTTTTTCAAAATAATGATTTTTTTCAGTTAACATAGTAAATAAAATAAATGAAGTCTAATTAAATAAATAATATAATGCGGCTAGTTTAAAATCATGTCATATGTGTATCATTTATTACTAGTTGAGTTCAAATATCTCTCCATGTTCTACTGTGGATAAGCACGGGAGGTATACGGCCATATTCTGAAATAAGCAATACTGCTGTTTCTTGACAGTTATTGTATAACATTGTAACGCTGCCAATTTTGAATTTTTATGTTTCACAGGTTTGAAATTAATGAATTCAATCAATCAGAAAGCCCTAAAACGTAAACAAATGTTAAATTATTCACAATTATTAATAATGAGCTTTCTAATTGATTCGAATTCATTAATTTCAAAGCTGTCAAACTTAAAACTTCGGAATTGGCAGTATTACGTTATAAAGTAACTGGCAAGATACAGAAATAGCAATATTGCAGAATACGCCCGATATTGTAGTATTACTAAATCATACATTTTTTAATAGTCTAATGTCACTTCTGTAGGTATCTTATTCATAAAAATTCATTGAACGAGTGTGGAACTATCCTTTTGTACATTTAACAATCGAATTACTGTATATTTTATAAATTATAACTTTGTTTTTAGTGAATCGTAAATAAGAACCAAACATTCTTTTTATTAAAATTATTTCCCAAAAAAGGGTGTGCAATGTTTCAAAAAATATTGGGAGATGTAAACAAAAAGGATACTTGTTTTCCTTCATTAATCGCAATAACACAATTAAATTTAAAGTTCATATAAATATTGAATTTTTTAAGCAACATGAAGAATGTATTTATCATTTTTGACACTTACCAAACTAGGACAAATAATTTTTTGATTAAAAAAAAATTCGACGCAATTGCAGGGGCCTCCATTTAAAATAACTTTCTTATTGTTCTCTATAACAATTTCAAGGTAAAAAGTAGTGATTATGTGATTGGTAATCAATTGTTATTGTTATGACTTTTTAGTGTACCTACCGTGCAGGTGATTGCTTGCGAATTCCGAATAATTAGTGTTACATTGAATCTGTATTTCTAGTGAGTATATTTTCACTGGCACTTTAGTGAAATTATATTCAAGGTCACTCTTATCATATCATTCACCAATAAAATTAATACAAACTGGTCAAAAATATTTGAACTGATATCTTATTATTGAAATTATATTGGTTTCCAAACTGTCAAAATTAAATTTGAGAGATCATGACTGATGTTTTTCCGGATTGAGATTGACCTCTTAGAATAACAATTTAAGATTTAGGTTATCGCGTGAAAAAGGTTAAAACTGCATTATTCATTTTTTCTGTGCATATCAACATTATATAACGGATATTATTAACCTTACCTAACCCAATCTTTGAGAAATGCGTGCATTCGTGGACAAAATATGGTTTCACCATTACTGCGCATTATTGAATCTGTAAATTTGTTGATTGACATGTTTTTACTGCCCGACCGGGTAAAATATATTTCTACTATGAAAATATACTCACTAGGAATTCAAGTTCATTCAGTGAAAATATACTCACTAGGAATTCAAATTCACTGTACCAAAAGTTTACAATTTATCATTACAATCGAACACCAATCACAGTTGTTCACAAAGAATGAATAAATAGATTAAAATTAATTCACAAGCTATTTTAAAGGTTTGTTTCGCAGAAAAAATTGGAAAAAAAAACTTACTGAGATGATTTTTTTTATCTCTTTTTGAACACATTAATTTTAATGTGTTTGGGTGGGAGATTGCTCCCAGATAGAATTCTTTCTCTGTGTTGAAATTATTCACCGCATGATTAAATTAATGTGTAAAAGAAATATTGCGCTATTGTACCAACGATATGTAAAATAATGTTTAAATCTCTCAGTGCGGAAGAAACACTCCAGTCATCATGTGCACTGAGAAGGGTTGATCATTCGGTATCTTTCGTTTCATATTAAAAAAAAAAAATTGTGTTCTTTATAATGTGTAATAAATGACGCAACAGCACTCTTGCCTTTTCTTAATCTCACCAAACTGGCGTTTCCATTACTTTCCTTTCTCCTTCTGTATTTTTATGCAATTTTAAATTTTTTCAGCCTTTTACCATCTTAACTAGACATTAAGTCTTATCATTTTATTTTTAAAGTATATTGACATGATTAATGTTGGCTCAGGTCTACATAAATATTTTACAAAACTTCTTGAATTAAAGGTTCATTATTACTACATATTTATATTCCTTACATTATTATTTTATCAATATTATTTGGTGTAATATCTGATCTGTCGCTCCACAAAGTTTACATTTAAAAGAAAAAATCCGGTGCATTAAAATTAATCTTTAAAAATTTATTTATCCTCGTTAATAATTTCTCCTATTCCGTCACCCATGGCGCTAACAAAAACGGGACTTTTCGCTTGTTTTCCATGAAAAGTTTCATGTTTCTCTTCTGAAACATGTTTTCCACCAGCTCGACCCACTCCTTCAATCAAAGTGTAAGTTTTGTCATCCTGAAGTACCCTGATCTTGGCTTGCTTCTCCTGGATTGTTGTGTCTTGGTGAGGTTCTTCTCTTGCGGAGGACATGACCATCACCTGCGGGGTCATGGACACCATCTGATCCTTGAGACATTGCTGCAGGATGTTCAGGAAGAAGAGAAATGAAAGCAGAGTGAGGGCAGATAAGGCTGCGCCCCCGCCCTTGCTGCCCCCGCCTCCATGAGAATGGCTAAAGCTGTAACTGGAGAATAGTATTCACAATTTTTTGAGAAAGGATTTATGTCAAATAATAAAAACCGTTCATTTTCGATAATTTATAATAAGAGCTAATGTACTTTTAATATTTTTGCAGCAGGTAACTTTTAATTTTGAAAATATTTTTCTCTTGTTTTACAAGTATACTTTGATTTTAAACATGAAATAAAAATGCAAGTTACCTTACTATATGTAAGTTCTGAATATAGTGATACAAGATAAACCATGATTATGACTGTGACTCTTTGTGTTCAGTTATGTTTAAGTGCACCATTACAAATAATTATAATCACAGTTTGTCGTATCACCACATTTATAATATTAATTGGATTTTTTAAAAATATTATTAAGTAAATATAATTTTACTGTGAAGTTACTGATTATTTTTTATTTGCATTTTTAAAAAAAATAATATAGTATAATAATAAATAATATAATATAGTATAAAATATAACATTTGCATTAAAAAAATAAAAGTATTTTTTTAACTGCAAATGTTGTAATGTATACTATATTAAAATTATACATGCATGTTAAATGATAAATCAGAAACTATGGCCGAGACGTCTACAATCGCACCCCTGGTGTAAGACTATCATCTTTCTATAAAATATGTTTATGAGTTAAGAATATCATATTGCTGTACATCGTTACTTCTACTATGTGCCAAATGATCATCTTTGTGTGACTTTCCATTATTTACCTGAGATAGTTGCATTTGATGAAGCAACTGCTATTAAAATGTGATTGTTTTTTATAAGATATACAAAAACAATAATGATATTTTTTCATATTGATATGCAAAAGTATCACTTTTATTACATATTGCTTACACTTTACAATTACGCTTGCAGTACTATTTGAATTACAAAAACTAAAAACTTTAAACACCTTTATCTAAGAAAGCATATTTTGGAACAGTGATAGTCTTCCACTCGGGGTGTGATATCTTTTTTATGGGTATACAAAAATTATGTAGGTGATTTTCAGGACTGCCTGGACAGTGTTTTTATTTTAATTGACAATTATTAATAGGAAAATTTATAAATATACATAATTGTATAAAGTTTACTAATGAGTATTTTAATTTTACACCTGATTTTAACAGCAGAATGAAGAACTCATTGAATAAAATTTATTAATCAATTAAAAACACACAGAAAAATCAAATCAACGATAAAATATTTGGCTGCTACCGGGATTCGAACCGTGGATCTCTTCCCATCAGGGGCAGGCGCGTTAACTAATTACACTATAGCGGCTTCGTACATTTCCGTGAATTGCTGTAGCGTAATTGGTTAACACGCCTGCCCCTGATGGGAAGAGATCCGTGGTTCGAATCCCGGTAACAGCGAAATATTTTTTCGTTGATTTGATTTTTCTGTATGTCTTTCTAATTGATTAATAAATTTGGTTTTAAATTTCACAGAACTTTGTTCTAAAAAATGTGTTCTTGAATATAACTCATTGAATTATAATCAATATTTTCCATTATTAATTTACTTTAGTTTTACATTGCGGAGTGTTCACCTAAATAAGGTTTGCATGTCCAATAAAGAGAAAATGAATATTATTACGCTGTATAATATTATTATAAAGAAATATTAAAATGCATGCAAGAGTAAACTTACTGCTTGTAAATATGTCCACTTGGAGGAGGAGGGTGGTATGCTGGTGGTGGATAATTATTATACCCTCCTTGTCCGCCATAGTAGCCGCCTTGGCCGGAAGGGCTACTGTGATGGTACCTTCAACAATTGTATTTCATACACACCTATTTGCAACACAAGAAAATCTAGTAAAGTAGCCAGGACAAGACCGATTAATTATCAGATTTGATACCTGCTGCATCCCACCCCTTTTTTATCTTTAATAGAAATTTATCTATATTATATAATTCTTCTGTACGTGTGTATGTCACTGAACTCCTCTTAAACGGCTGGGCCGATTTTGACTGGACGGGATTTATACCACCCAACGAAAAACCAACGTTCGTCCAGGATAAAGTCTAACGGGTCCGCCAGTTTCTTACAGATGTTAGTTGATTATATTATGTATTCTATTATTATTGGATTATATCATGTAAAACTAAAAAATTATCAATAAAATGTTGTATTTTCTTATATTCTAAGCCAACACACCATTGTCAAACACAAAATTAGTAAGAAGTGGATTGGTAAGGTCTGGGGAATAAATTCTGTGACCTGTAGCAATAGAGTTTTTTTTTGGTTGTAGATGGAAACGTGTATACTTTTTTCTCTCTATCTTTTATGAGACTGAATCTACTGCCTAAACTCATGTTCTAACTCTTCTATTAAAATTTTGACTCTCATTGAAAATATGTACATACTATGAAATGCTCAGTGAAGATTCACATTAACATTAAAGAGGATTGTCCCACATCATTTCATCGCTTAGGATCATCCTCCCCATGAAAGGAGAGAAGGAGGTTAAAATTTTTAATGTTCAACAAAAAAAGGTAAAATGTGAAATCCTTTCCACATCTTATGTTTAAAATTTTTTTTTCTCTAAATCTTAAGTTGCGATCTAAGTGAGAAAATATTTGCTCAGCTCAAGAAATTATAGGTTGTCGATGAAAAATTATAATATAGGTAAGTCATCCTGTTAAATCCTAAAACTTGCGTATGATTGAATTTGGAAGGAATTTTTGCCTTATTTTTTCTCCTGCGTAACATCATCTATGCTTATTTTAAATCACAGGTACATTTTTACTCAAGATACAATACTATCCTTATTGGTTTGTTAACACAATAATGTAATGTAATGCACGCTTTGTCTGTGTCTCTTCTATTACTTTATCTATTCCTAGAATATACACAAACAGGTTTTGTTGATACCCATTGCTCATAATGATCATTTAAGCTGATAATTAAAGAATTTTAACATCTAACAAATCGTCGTGGAAAAAAGTATCAGAATGATGTTCTGAACCCACTATACCACTGATCGGAGGGATATCTCAGGTGGGTCCACAATCCTGTATATCCAAATATGAATTAATGTATGTAATTAGTGGCTTGCTAAAAAATGCAAACACATGCCTGATTTTTTTCGGCGTGGTGAAAGTACATTTACCCTACCTATATTATTTATTATGAAGTCTTTTATACCCACACTCACTTTATATCAGGCTTATATTATCTTCTAAGATGTTTTATAGTTACCTATCAAGTGCTGGTTTACCTCCCATTCCGGCTTCTTCAGAAATTGGCTTCAGTGTCATTTGGAAAGGTATTTTCGCGATTCGATTTTTGCGATGCCGCGCTTTTGTTTTCGATCAAGCGTTATTTTGAATTCTGTATTGTTTGACGTTTTCGCGCGACGGTGTTGCCAGACTTGAATATCGACACTGAATGATGTCTCGAAGTGGCGCTGAGAATTCAGTGTCGATCGAGTTCACCGTCATGAACGCGCTTTGCCGGAACTGATTGTTTTGATCTGGTCTCAGTGCGCGCATCTTCTATGATGACTTTTCGTCGCTAAATATGCGTGAATTTTGCGGTCGTTGCATTTTCGCGAAATGATAATTTTAATCATTAAGTGTATTAATTATAGCACTTGTTACATCGCTTATCCGCGCCGACGTTTTGACACCGCGAGCTATTGTAATTTGCAATACCGTGTGCCAAAACTATTAAGTTATAATTATTTCATGTATTTTATATGTTTTCCAATTGTTATTAAAATTTAAATAAAATTAACTATGCCACCCAAAGTTCTATAAAAATTCTTCTGTCAGAAATATTAAGTTTGGTGACCGTAAGTTACCTCCCTATGTTATAATTAAAATAAATCATATGTTATAGTTAAGTTACATTAATTTAGGCTATAAATAATAATTTTACTGTCCCAGATTTTTTCTAACCCGCTTTTAACAATTAAGATAAGTGAGTAATTAATTGTACTTATATTATTATGCTTAGGATAATTGCAATAAATAAATAATTTAGTATAAAATGTGGTAGGTATGTAAGTATTATCGATATATTTATTTTTCCTTTTAATTGTATGCATATACGCAATATTATTTAGTATTCTCTTTTTAATGTTATACATAAAAATCTCGAGACGCCTAGGGTTCCAAAAGCTATAAAAACGCGATTGTGCACTGTGCAGAAAAACCAAAAAACAGGTAGGTACCTATTGATCAATGTCTAGTAGGTAAAGTATTAAATTGGATTTATTGGCAGGTCGAAGGAATAACTCATTTTAATATTTAGAATTTGCTTTTTAACGCGCTATTCCTAAAGTAAAAATTTTTTAGTGTTCTGCGCCATTAACGAAAACTTCACTTTTGTTCAAGAACCACGGTGTGAGTTAACTATCTACGTGAAACAGTATAAACTAAAAAGGAGAAAAGTTTAAGGTGGAAGTAGGACATAAAATTTCAGTTCAAAAAGGAAGACATTTTTTCGATACTTTACGGTAACCCTACTCGTAATCCACATGCCTACCTACCTACATTTAATTTCCTTATCTTTGCCCGTTTCGCATAGTAGGTACCGTAAAGCAAATAATATACATCGCTGTCTTTTAAAAATAACAAATTACTCTATAGTTATAGAACAAAAATATCAGTCGACAATGTTGTATATTTCAATAAATAATTTAAAACCAATGCCGTCTTGGAATCTGTCGAAATAAATTTGAATGCGGAACATCGCTGATCGACGCCAGGTTAGGTTGATAGCTATAGTACCTACCTACTTAATCATATTTATTATTCATATAAAATTATATTTCATTCTAAAATTTATTCGTTCATAATAAAATTACTTTAATATAATTATAATAATTAATTTTAATAATGACACAAAATATAGTAACATGGATAAGTTTTTGTCTTATTTTTTTCGTTGGTATAAAGAGAATTTCTTCTGGATATTCTGTCATGTCGGCATTTCGCTTTTCTATGTTGTTCTCATCACGTGACATACAGTGCAATAAAGGTAGGTACTCCTTAATCATGACACAAAAGGTATTCAGTTACTTAGAACAGCAAAGGATTGCACACCCCTAGAGATAAAACCATTCGCACTGTTAATCGGTGCGGGTAAGCGAACATTGGAGAATTTTTTACTTGCTTGAGCATGCTTAAGCGGAGATCACATTCAGCCATTGCCACTGCTCCTCGCGCTGGCCTATTTACTCCCCAAAATACTTGCGTGGCAGCTTCGAAGGCAGCGAGTGTTCACACTGCCGCTTTATACTTTTTTGTATTCGACCTCGGGCAATGGAGGACGCAGAATTAGTTGCAGCTTCAGTGCTCTGCCTCCTGAGTTTATGTAATTATGTGTATTAAGTAAAAAGAAAGCAATATAGAAAATATAGACACTTAATCAAACAAAGTACATGCATGCACGGAAGATAGAAGAAAGCACGTCTTCTTCCCCCGAGAAAGCAGAATGTAACCATTTACTCGCGCTTGCGCTGTCAATAGATTCATCTAATAATTTTCCTTTGAGGCATACTGCTGTGTGTGCCAAACTACCCATAAAAGAAGCGTTATAAATATTTAAACAGTTAGGTCGGCGCCACACTACGCGGATTTTCCGCCGCGTTTCTTCAGTCGCGGAATGCCGCTACATTTCTTTCCATACAATATGTGCTTATCAAACACACTACGCGGATGATCGGTCGATTGCCGATTTTACGCGGCGGAAGATACGCGCAGTGTGGCGCCGGCCTTAAATTTTTATTTTTATTTTTTATTTTTTATTTAACGCCCTTATGGGCTTTTACAATATACAGAATATTTTTTTTTTTAAAAATAACATAAGACAGTTAAAATAATAATACAGTTAAAAGTTACAATAATAATAGTTAAAAGGTAAAATAGAAAGATTTATTTTCCATTTCGTTGGGATGTAAACAATTATATCAGCTTTGTCCTATAAACAGTTATACTATCAGCAAAAATGTCAGCCGCCTCTGCATGCTCATTCCCTAATGAGTGTAATCTGGGAATTACAGAGTTTGCTAATGCATTAGTTCTGACATTTCCACTATAATAGAACAATGCACTGTGTCTTGATGACCTCGATGGAGCATATAAGTCGATCAGACTAATAATCTGGGGGCAATCAATCAAACTATTTACGATCCTATAAAGAAATATTAGGTCTGTTACAGTACGTCTCACAGACAAGTTTAAAAGTTGTAAATAACTAAGGAGATATTCATAATTGATATCTTCCAAGCGTACCTATATTTAATTTGTAATTAATAAATCTTAACAATTTTTTTTTTTGACTCATTCAATTGCCGTTGAATGATTAACATAGTGAGGCGACCAAATGATCGGGTTATATTCAACCTGAGGTCTGACAAGAGAAGTGTAGAGGACTTTATAAGTGCGCAGGTCTGTAAAGTTTTGTGCAGTTCTTAAAACAAATCCCAACATTTTGAGACCTTTATTAGTTATCAAGTCAATGTGGGGAATTAATGATAATTTAGCATTAAAAATTACTCCCAGATCACTTATCTCCTCAACTGATACAGGGTTTACATCATTAATTTTGTAGGTGAATTTAATAGGAATCTTTTTTTTGTAAAAGTGATAGATTGGCACTTGGAGATATTTAGATAAAGTTGATTGTTGGTACACCATTTGAACAGGGAATCCAAATTTGTTTGTAGTTTCATACAATCGGACATACTTTTTACTGATCTGACGTTAAAATGACGTTAATACGTTAAGTGACCTAAAACTGATGACACTAGAGGATTTTGATCGAGGTTACCAATATAGAGGGTTGATGTGAAGGTGTACGAATGACGCGAAGGGGCCTCATGTCATCTTCACGTCAATATCTGGTCCACTTCATTGTTCGATATGTGTATATATATGCATGTATGTGAAGCCTATGTATATGCATGTATGTGAAGCCTACGTATATGCGTATTATGTAACGGGACTGCAAATAAATAAGGCGCATAGGTAATACAGAAGTGATAGCGCTGCTTACGGAATACAGACTGATTTTTTTTCTTTCTGACTACGTGTCTGTCGTCTGTCGCTGGAATTGAGAAGAAAATGAGCGCTCCCTCGGAAGCGCGGGCGCTGGGCGCTTTCATATGCATTAGTCGCTCTACATAGGGACGATGAAAGACATCACCATGAGATGATTGTGGTAGGTACTCCGGCTTTACAGCTAGCGCCCTGCTACTCTTGATTGATTTGAATCTCACGGCTTTCTGATTACCTACCGGGTCAGTAGTCTCTCCTTTTTTTTGTAATCGTGCATCGAAAATCGTAATCGGAGCATGTTGGAACAATTTCATTGGAAGGCCAGATCAGTGGTTAGATTGTATGTGTATTTGTTATGCGAAAAGTTTAAACTCAGAAGGATTAGACTATATGAGCATAAGGCCTCCAAATTCAGCTTTAAACTCGTGTTCGTGTAGGAGATTTCATAAATACGCGGAATGTTGTTTTTTTTCTAAAAATCTTTATTTATTAATCAATATTGATTTTATCACCTTCAAGTAGACCTCATCAGATATAATACACTTTTGTCAGCGCTCTTTTAAATCTTCGAAGCACTTCTTGAACGCGATTTTCGGTAAGTACCTATTGTGTTTAGTTTGTTCAGCGATTCTGTGTTCTTCTACTTAATGTTGGCAAAATGTCCTTTCATGTTTTTTTTTCATTTTCGGGAATACGAAGAAGTTTCAGGATTGTATATCCGGGGAGTATGGAATCCGAGTGTTGTTTTCAGCCAGTAATTTTGAAATCACTATTCCATTTTTTGGAAAAGTAAAAAATCTCTATAATATGTTTAACCCCTCGAATTTCAGCAATAAAGTAAGCATCCGATACGGTTACCAATGTCAAGATACGTCATAGATAAGTAACACCAACAACGAAAAAAAACAATTGGACTTACACAGTAGGGTGTGTAACTATGTATGGCGAAAAAATATTTTTTTAAAAAGTTGCATTGTATTTATGCAACGAAATGCAAAAAAAGTTGCGATTTCAGTGTAGGTACTTTTGGCTCGCTCAAACGAGTGTGTTGTTTTTAGTGATTTTTGTGTGTTGTTTTCTTGTAATTTGTTTTTACCTGATTACTTATATTCGTTATATAATAAAAACTTTCTGAAATTTTTTATTTAAATTAGGTAGGTACTAATGAAAAAACATGCTGAGAATTCTCGAACGGTGGTAGGTATTAAACACTAACAAACTGTCAAAATGAATCAATGTGGAGATGGTGTAATTCTGATTTTTATTATGTTAAAATTAGAATAATAGCATTTAAATACAAATTCAACATGGAAATACAACAAATATATCTTTATGCTATCTCTATATTTAAAAGCCATTGAGCGAACCAAAAGTATTAGTTTTAATGAAAACTGTAAAAACAGTATATAATTATATGTACATGAAAATGTAACTTTTGAGTTATGAGTTATAAAACCTACTATGAAATTCGAAATTCAAAAGTTAAAAAAATGACAACATATTATACAGCCTGCGAAATTTGAAAATTCCGCATATTTTTTTTATTTCCTTTATATTAACTCGTGGCGTCTGCTTGCTTGGCGTCAACAAAAACTTTGATCGATTTTTGACCCTTTTCCCGTGATTCAATCGAGCTGAAACTTGGCAAGTAGACTCGTAGCGACGATCAAGAAGATCTATCAAATTTTAGTTAAAAAAATAATAATTATAGTATAATTTCGTATTTTTAGAAATTTTATTGGTTTGATCAAATTGGAATCATTAGAAAAGTTCGATTAGCAACGGCGCGGTGGCCCGATAACGTCGCGGAATATTTTCTAAATTTGAATTACTCCGTCGGTATAATAGGTAGGTACATTACTACGAATTTCGAAAATTTACAAAACAATTGGTTCACAGATGACAGCAAAATTGGGTTTTTTGGGAAAATATCAAATAATAATTTATTTCTTTTAGATTTCTGCTTAGTTTTGAAGAATTCTACATTACTCAAATCTGATTCTGACTAAATCATTTGACGCTGGAAATTCATAAGGTACGATATTGATGATAATTGAATCTATCAAAATCTTGACATCTCAAAACATCTGACATTTTAGAAATATATTAAATTTCTGTAAGTTTAGTGTTATGTTATGTGTTTTAATTCGTCTTTAATTATTGTTATGTTTTACAAAGAAAGGGAGTATAGTAAATACTTGGTTTTTATGGGTTATTTTTTTATCAAGCCTCATATGTCGCGAAGTCTAACTTGGTTAAATGTGAGGAAGGGTTATTATCATTTGTTACTACATATTAAGATGGTTACAATTTACTGTCCCACTCTTCCACTGCATATTTATATTTTATGATTTCGTGGCTTCATACTCTATTTAATAAATGTTTGAAGGAGAGCCACACCCCTTTGGATTGGAGGAGAGCAGTTATCATGCCTCTCTACAAAGGTAAAGGGTCGAGATTGGAATGCGGGAACTACAGGGCAATCAGCCTTTTAAGCTCGGTCGGCAAACTTTATGGAAGAATATTGATAGAAAGAGTAAGGTCGATGACGAAAGAAAAGGTATGGGACGTGCAAGGAGCCTTTGTGGGTGGAAGAGGATGCATGGATCAGATATTCTCTCTACGAGTGTTGACGGAAAAGTTTTTAGCGAAAAACCAAAAACTTTTCTGTGCATTTGTAGATCTGCAAAAAGCTTATGATAGGGTTATTAGAGGAAGGTTATGGAAGGTACTCTCTGATTACAAGGTGAACAGTAAACTTATAGACGCAGTTGCATCCCTTTACGAGGGGAGTACTGCGTGTGTAAGAATCAATGGATCTTTCACACCGTGGTTTGATATAACAAAAGGTGTTAAACAGGGTTGTGTAATGTCTCCATGGCTGTTCAACTTGTATATGGATTATTGTGTGAAAGAACTGGAATGTATGAATATAGGAGCGAAAATGAGTGATTTGATTGTATGCTGTTTACTGTACGCGGATGATGCGGTATTAATGGCAAATAGCGAACGAGACCTACAAAGTCTAGTTAGCAGGATGTATGATGTATGCAAGGAAAGTGACCTTATTATGAATGTAAAGAAGTCAAAAGTAATGGTATTCGAGAAGGAGAAAAGTAAGACAACGTGTGAAATACTAGTAGGCAATGAATGTTTGGAACAAGTAGATGAGTTTGTGTACTTGGGAAGTATGTCCGATAGAAGAGGGAATGTTGAGAAAGATATAGAGAGGAGAGTGACTGCCGGGAATAGGGTGAACGGTGCTTTGAATGCAATAATTTCTAATAGAAATATGTCTACCGAGGCAAAACTGGCGGTACATAATGGAGTTCTGGTACCGACACTAATGTATGGAAGTGAAGCCTGGAGCTGGCAGAAGAGGAACGAAAGTAGATTGAATGCAGTGGAGATGAGGTCCCTTAGACGTATGTGTGGTAAATCCATGTATGATAGAGTAAAGAATGAAGATATTAGGAATGAATGTAAAGCTGATCGTAGCATAATACAGAGAATAAAAATAGGGTCGCTCAGGTGGTTTGGGCATGTTGAGCGAATGAATGAGGAAAGAATGGTAAGAAAGATATATGATGCAAGTGTTGACGGCGCCAGAAAGAGAGGGCGACCACGGAAGACGTGGCATGACCAGATTAACCAGATACTGGAAGATGGTCCTGTTAGAAGTCTGAACAACCGTCGAGCTTGCATGCGAAGATGTATGAATGTAGACGAAGCGAAAGTTGTATGTCAGGACAGAAGAGTATGGCGCTCTATCCTCTCTGCCTACCCCCTCGGGGAAACGGCGTGATGGTAAGTAAGTAAGTAAGTAAGTAAGTACATCGTTAATATTTGTGACCTACACAATGCGGCGTATCCTCCCTTGTATATATCTTAAATTATAACAAAACCTATAACATAATTAGTGACAAGATGGACGCGTGCTAAAATAAAACTCTTGTTTTTTAATTATATTTTTATTTAACAATAAGCATTCCGTTTCTTTCATCCGTCATCGTGCACGCTCTTCACACAAATTACAATAATATACATAAATCAGTCATTCAGAATACAGTGTCTTGTAATAATAATAAATTTATTTTATATTCGGCTGGCCCGGAAACACATTGCTTAGCTAAAGACACATCAACATTACGATGAATGGTAATGGTGCAAAACCTCATGCGTCCAGACTTTGCTCGTCATCACCGCGACGAAGTCTTGCAACGAAACCATACAGAAAGGCAGGCAAACAAATCACGTATAATTAAATGTATTATTAACATTAAGTTCACCCCAACTACTTCTAGCACAAACGGGCCCGATCAACCATGCCCAAAATAAATAATGAAATAAATAATCATATCACTAAATCAAATGTCTACGCCCTCGCAATGTAAATACTCTTAGAAAATGCTTCAAATTTTCCAACCTTATTCTTGTCGCGTTGCGGCGTCGGTTAGTAAAAATTTGATATACTTTTTTACTACACGAACAAAAAATAACACCTTGTCGTCTGATCACTTCGCTTTGGTCAAATAATAAATTAAACATAATTCCTTTACTATTGAAATGGCGGGTAAATTTAGTCTAAAGTTAAAAGTCGTCCCTCTCAGCATCGTCCGTTATCTCGTAAGTTTTAGTAATAATAGTTTTCGTCGAATTAATTCTGTCGGTTAATAGTCCTGCGCTTTATATGTATATTTTAATAGATTTGATTAGACTGTCAGGAGTTTTAGTTGAGTCTTCGTCCTGTGGCGTTCTGTGTCCAAAGTCCATCGATTTTATGTTAGGTGAGGTATTTTCTCGTCCAGTTCTCTCGTTAGACTTCGTTGCACTGCAGGTAGATCTGGCGGCAGTCTACTCCCGATCTTCCCTGCCTGCCGGCCTCATAGTACTGGTCGAAGGTGGACCCCGATTGCCTCTCCAGCACGAAGCTAGTGGCGTATCTGAAATTGTAAAAAAATATTTTAAAAATATGTCGCGAATGGCTTAATTCGGAGGTATATTACGAGAGACAGGAAGCTCTGGAGAGGGAAGCATATATATTCTAAATCGGACGAACTATATCGACAAAAAAGATTAAATGGGTTGACAGGCACTTTAGAATAATCGTAACTGCACACTACTAAAACTTAGCTTGAAAATCCGAATCAACTATGAGATATGCTAAATTTGATCGTTTATAATAAATATTTACTAGCTATAACCCGTCGTAAATGACGTATTTTTACATGTTTGAATATCAATTTTACGTTAGTAAGTTAATAGTTTTAGTATCCTAGAATTTTTTTATTCTTATTTATTTTTTATAATATGTGTTGTAAATTTTTGTTTTTCTCGAAAAATGAACTTTGATACAGATATAGATAATGAAATATATTTCGGCCGCGAGTTAAGGCTGCGAGAACAAAGCCACCTAGCGTAGTGATGGACATAAACAAAATTTAGTTTTCTGGTCTATTCTGCTGTGTCCATCAGGCTTCACTAGCTGACGTTTCGAATCCCATGGCAGGACTGTTCCGATATTACAAATAAAAATGACAGAGATGTGATGTAGTGGAATCCTTTAGCAGTAAGATGGTACTGGCTGTTAGAATTAGTATATTGTTATGGTGTACTGAGTACCTACTAAGCGCTAAAAATGGACCGCGGCGACACGCGATCGGGTGCAATGAATCGCGACGAACTGATTACGCACACAATCCGGGTCACTTAACCGTGGCCGCGTATCTCTTTCGATAACATTCGATCGCCGAATAAATCCGTACGAAGAATAATCTAGAACATTCAAAAAGTTTCTGGTTGGCTCCGGAATGAAATATTGTTGTAAAAATACTCACGTTCCGAGTTGGCAGAAGACGCTCTTGGAGCCGATGTCCCTGGAGCACTCGTTGCTAGCCTCGCAGACGTACTTTTGCAAGCATCTGTCGTCTGTCGTGGCGAAGGATCTGACGTAGCTCTTCATCATGGTGATGCCGGCGATGGCCGCGTCACTCATGGAGTCCTTCTTGCCCAGAGATCTCGCCGCCATGGAGCGGTGTGAAAAGGAAGTCTTCAAAGCGTCCAGCAGGTTCATGACGATGTTGATGAACTATGTAAGAAATAAAAAATTGTTGGTCAGCTAATCTGGTGTGACAAAATTCTGAATACTTTTTTGGACAATATCAATGCATATTATTGAGTCTGTAATAATAGTGAAGCCATTATTAGCATTATCTCGGACAGAGAAAAATAATTATTTTATAGATATTGTTTTTTTCTCTGATTACAAATTACTTTTCTTCCTTTAGAGAAAATTATTTATCTATTGTTGATGTTTCTTCTCTTTTGGTGAATGCGAGAAATTAATGTATATTTTTGGCAATGTTTAGGAAATATAAAGGTAATAACAATAATTCTACAGGTGCGAGGAACTTAAATTTGTATATTATAATATTAATTTACCATCTCCTTTGTTAATGTTTTATTTACAAAAAATACACAATATAAAAAAAATTAAAGGAAGAAAATAAATAGTGCGTTTTACACATTTTATTAATTATTTTAACACTTGCACGGTTGGTAACTCGTCCCCTCCCCCCACGCACCACCGCATAGGCATATACATATTATCCGCCGTGAAAATATATTCCTAGTAAACCCTTAACTGTTCCCTTGGAATATTTTGCTAGGTATTTCGTGCATATATGTATATAAAAAAATGTGTTGTGCTTTTTACATGTTATTGACAAGATTTTAATATTTTGGTGATTTTTTAAATACTTTTTAAAAATGTATCCTATTCTACTTCAGGGATTTCTTTTAATTTTCCACATATAAAAGGTAGTGAATGTGGACTAAATTCTTAACTAGAGATCCAAAAGGGATGACAATTATTTTTAAATAATTTTGTTACAGCTGCAACGATAAAGAGTCATTGCTTAAAACAGCTATTTAGATTAGAGTTACTTAAAAAATCTGCTGATACTTTTCGAACTATTAAACCGTTTAAAAAGTATATAAATTTGTATTCGTTTTAAATACGGGATTTAAACCTATTGCTGTCTTTTTACCCAAATTACCCTAATAGGTACCGTTCTTAGGACGACATCTAACGAATTTCGCCCGAGTTATATTATTTGTATAACTGGTATTTGTATAACCAAAAACCTGGAGCCCTTTCGACAATCTTTACAATTAAGACGAAACATCTCTGTTATTTTAACATTCAAATTGCCACTCATTATTGTGACTAAGGCCAGTTGTTTCAAGTTGGATTAAAATAAAAGTTCTTTTAAAGCATTGATTTTTACGGAAACGGATCGCTTGATTGGCGGAGAACGCAAAAATCTATGCTTTAAACGAACTTTTACTTTGATCCAACTTGAAACAACCGGCCCTAGTGTGACCAAAAATAGGGATGTGTCTCTTCAGATATAGGCAAGGGATCATAGGGATCAAACAATGTTTGTCAAAAGAACGAAATCGTCGCTGGTTTCGGGAATAATCAACATGAAAGTGGCTTACCTCTCCCGCCTGTTTCGCCATCGAAGAAACCTGGTCGGGGTCCTTCGTTCCAAGCACGGCCGATAGCACTGCCGCCAAGATACCCTGCAGAAAGCCAAAAAGGGGTCTGGTGCCGTAACCAATTCTCAATATGTACAACAGACTTCTAAACTACTCGTGTCAACGTGTGGACTGACAAGTTGCTGGTGTCGTTGGATCATGTTTGGGGTACATTTTGGATCAAGCTCAAAAACGAAAAACAGAATTGCAATGAGACGACAACTGTTTTGTTTGTGAGGCAGGGTTAACGATAAAGTCCCAAGGTAATGTATTCCCAAAGGTAATAAATAATCCCAAAGAAATAAATAATTGCATCTGGTTCATCGCCCATAAGGTGACATTTTTACAAAAATATCGCTATTATAATAAGCGCTAAATTAACTGATAACTGATTTCGAACGTGTTATATGAATAACATAACTAATATACTGTATGTAACAGAGCTAGTCCACAATACCTTATAGGTAGTTTCCTGCTCAAATCATAAGTCGAAAATGTTCACGTAATAATGTCCAAAAATTAATAGTTATGGAAATAAGCGACTTCAAAGTTTGCATTATTTTTCAATATTTCTAACTTATGTTCTGTAAAACGTTGGACCATTAATTATTACGGTAACTTATTTCGAATAATAAAATATTAAAAATTCATTCACTTCAATACAAGTCGAGCAAAATGATTAAAACCTTGGAGACATTTGTAAAAAAGAAATCGTAAGGTTTTTATCATTTTATTTGATTTATGATTTAAAGCGAATGAATTTTTGATAATTAATATAAGTTACCTTCATGTTAGTCCAACGTTTTACAAAATATACCTAAGTCAGAAATATTGAAAAAATGTGCAAATTTTGAAATTGCTTATCTCCATAAGTACCTATAGTTATTGGGACATAAGTGCTTGAAGATTTTAGGTTCATGATTTAGACAGGAATTTACCTGTAAAGTATTGTGGACTAACCCTGTAAGATACACTACTTTTTTTTCGCTGTTTCTGACCCATCAAAGTATGGGAAGAGGAGAACAAGTGCTACTAGCATATAACTTGTTATCTCCTAAACCATTAGCAAACTTGACATTTTTATGAAATAGTTTTAAAGAGAGAATTACTGCCAAATTTAGATTTTTGACCATATTTGACCATTTAGGTCGCGATATGTAAAAACTTAAAACAATGGTCGACAGTTTTTTTATCACAAAAATTCAATAATTTTATATTAATTTTCATATGACGGGATTTTCCAGCTCGCCCGAGGGAGGTGCGATATTTAGAGATAGCTCTGCCCGCGATCGTTTTGTACAATCTTTCGATCGTAAAAATATACCTCAAACATTGCCATCGACAACATTGTATTATTATTTTAGTAAGTTTGCGAATTGACAGATTAGCCAAGATCGACTTTGAATCCGAAGCAAAGATGAATTCCAGTTGTATTCACCGGGACCCGATTGTACGCGCGCGCATCGTGAAAGCACTTTTTTGCCCGCGAACTTGGAGTTTATTGTGAGCGTGTGATTGGTTCACTTCCACTCCTTTCACTTCAACTATCCAATCAGAGAAAGTGAGTCTTTCGCGGTTTTCTTTTTTCTGTACGTGCGCCACCGTACGAGCGGTTACTTCTGATTCAAGTCACTGTCACGTGGTGTGAAATATTAGTTGTGAGTCGATATATGAACAGAATGAAGCGATTCGCGGTGCGCGACCCCCGTGTTAGCTGCTTCGTCGAAATTACAGTCGCTCGCGGCGCAGTCAAGAACTACAATGCGAGTTGGTTGGAGGGCAATGATGATAATATTAGTGGGCACCCGAAAGCTCTTGGGACATTTTATTAAAAACTTGTTAAAGGACAACAGTGTTACTGAATCTGGGATGTAAAAGTGGATGTATCATTTATATAAATCATAAAAAATTCTTGTGAAAGCTGGTTGATGGACACGTGATTCATGCATTACTTTACAATCATAGCAAATAAAGTATTGCGTTTTTGTATTATAATATAAATCGATTTTAAATACAGGTCGCTGGGTACAAAATAGGGAAAAGCTTAGCTTAATTAGGTATGTTCGCAAATCCAAGCAATGTTTTCGACTAAATGAAAGCATTTCACCAACACCAGATGTTTTTTTTTCAAAGTCTATAACGGACGGTGATGGTACAAATATTATTAAAAACCTGTGTGCTGGCATTAGTTAGCGATGATTTATCTAAATAGGCGATAACTTTCCCGCAATTACGGCTCAGCAAATCGAAGGGATGATATACCGACAAAACGTCATTTAAGAATACTGGTACAGGGATAAGTATTTTTCGCAATTGCGAGTCAGTTTCGCCGAGCCATTTTTACTGTTGTGTTCTAACCTGCATGGGTGAGTTGCCGTTGTCCACTTTGTCGATGCCGTCGTTGGATGCTCCTCCTCCCAAGATGGCGGTGAGGATCTTGAGACCCATGGACAGGATGTTGGCCCAAGGAGAAGGCGCTACTCCGGTGTCGGTGTCCAAGTTGTCGCTCTTGTTGGGGCCGGTTGGACCGCCGTTGAAGAACATTTGCATCAGCATACCTGAAGAAGGCAACACCGTTTTCGATATGAAAATTTAAACAAGTACCGACCGCAAAATATTACAAATATTTGAAAAAAACTTAGACTGACAAAATGTAATATGTACATGTTACGTGCTCGAGCAAAGTTGGCAGCTCGCATGCCCGCAGACATTAATGTTTCTCTTATATGATAATATAGTCTATTGTCATAACTTTATTGTAATGAAAAGTAGACAATAGTTTTCTTTTTGTCGTTCTTTTAATATTCCTTGTTTTTCTTTAAACTGTGAACTCGGGCGGTATCTTAACCATAAGTTTTCCATTACTACTTACGTTTTGATACTACATGCATGATACTACAGACCTTGGTATCGTCAGACATATATTATATAAAAAAACATGCTATTGGGCTTCAAAATTTGAATAAACATTTTTCGTTTTCTTCAGTAGAGTTTGTTCTTTTTTTTACAAAAAACTTCGCTATATAAAGTCCCGATTTCGGGCAAGTTATATGATCTATAATTGATCAAAAATTAAAAAAAATAAATTATTAAGACTATTAAAATATGCTTTTTTCTTTTTATCTCATAAACTAATATGAAATTTGTAACACTGTTTCAAGGAGGAAATTATTATCAGAATGATGATATAAAAAGTGATTTTTAAACGAAGTAGTAGAAATGATACCTCGCTATTCCAAAGTATAGATTAAAGTATAGATAGCATTAAACGTGTTGTTAATCTTGACATTCTCTCATTGGAGAGATTTTGAATCGAAAGATTATAAAATATAAATAGTCTTCTGCTATTGGCCAGTCTGCCGCCAACTCTGCTTCAAATTGTTGCACAACATAACGAAACATCGGATTGTTCGCTGTCGGTTGGAATCAATCTCGCGTCATTTTGAGTCTTTCGAATCTTTCTGAGTCTTACTGCTACTACCTACCTACGCCCAGGGGAACGTGGCGCGACGGTATGGATTGTATGTATGTATTCAACATACCCAGCATGTTGGACCAGGAGAATCCTGATTCTTGTATCTGGTTGGTCTGGATGTCATCGATATCGTCCAGAGCGACTTTTTTCATCGCGTTCGGCTTTTCCGCGAATTTCCTGTTGTCTTCCGGCTGGCTCGCGATCCTCCGGGCCCCCTCCGCCGGGCTGGCCCCCGCGTAGTACTGCGGGTGCTGCGTCCTCACCTGGCCTGCCACCTGCCGACATGTCGAGGTTAGAACATCTCATTTGTTATTGTTATTGGAACATCTTTTTTGTTTTTGTTATTGTTGTTAGAACATCTTATTTGTTGGCAACGCCGCTTGTTGCCAACAAATAAGGAAATAATCCAAGGTGGTCACGTTGTTCTTACAATGAAAATAAGTATTTCACTATATAATTTAACGTCCTGTTAATTTAATCTAACTAAAATAATCGTAATCTAAATTAAACAAACCAAACCTAATAACCTAACCTAACCAAACCTAATAACCTAACCTAACCAAACCTAATAACCTAACCTAACCTCATATATTGCCTATGAAATGTCAAAATATTGTGCATTTTTCGGAACTTTAAAGTGTAATATCTTATTTAATATTTACTATTTAAACGTAAATTATCTTTCATTTTGTTATTAGCACATTTATTTATATAGTAAAATACTCATTTTCGTTGTATATGCGATGGGACCATTATCTTGGATTTAGCCCAAATAAGTTGTGAATATTGGAAACTTTTATGATAAAATCAACGAGATGCCGGATAAAATTGATAAATGCTTGTTTGATATGATGCAATAGTGGTTGAGGCAATTTTGTTGCTTCCGAAAAAGTTATTACCTACTTGTGCCATTCTTTTGAAATTCCTTTCAAAGCCTCAAAACAAGACAAGTGATTTAGGGTTTGTTTATTGAAATTTTTCACCTTTCCAATTCAGGAATTGTTTATAAAACATTCATGATGTTAATTACATTAAGGTGGTTAGTTGGTAAAAGTATCAAAGCTATCAGAGCTGATGCACTTGTAGTAGGTAGCAGAATAGATGTAAGTTGAGTACTCGTAGAGTATCGTAAACTGTGAAGAATTAGAAAAAAGGGATTTACTTGTATTAAAGATGGTCGGAAATAAAAATGCATTTAATATATGCATGTTTAAATGGTAACAAAATCTAGTAATTAGCGAACTTATTGTTTATTAATAACAATGTATTTATTTTTAAAGGCATCTTGCAAAACGGCATATGCAGTTTGTTTGCAAGAATACATTATAACATACGTTATATATTAAGAATACTTATACACCAAATTTAACAGTTCATTGTAATATTTAAAAAATATTTTTTCTATATTTTTTTATCCCGTTTCATTGTTTAGTCTGTCAGATCCTCAAAGGATCTGATTGTATTTTTGGAATTCCGTTAATAATACGATAAATTTCCTTACTTCTTAATTTTCGTAATAAAAATTGTAGTCTTATGCTAACCTTATTTAATTCGCATGGTAATTTGAGTGCTTGAAGATAATTAATTTATTTTAATTTTAATATAAGGTACGCTATATCATTAACAATTTAGAATAAAAAAACACAAGTAACCCTGCAGACAAGTATAAAAAATAACTGTGTTATAACAAATATTAGAAAATTAATTCAAGATTCTTAAAAAGTCGACTGTTTCAGTACTACATTATAATTCGTTTTGATTTCTGGAATTTAGGCCGCATTCAATTCATTTGTGCAATTAAACTGCGGTTTTAACTTTAGGACTAAAAGGTGTCGTAGGTATATGTCAAAATTATTAATATTAAAATAATAATTGAATAAATACAGACCTGTGAAACTTGCAGCGCTTGTTGGGGATAGGCCAAAGTGCTGAGCAGACTACTGCTGCAAAGCAGGGCCAGGAAAGCCCATCCTGTCGCTTGGTGGTGAAGCATTCTGGAGCAAGAGAAAAGAAATGGATTAATTGGTTTTTTTAATTCACACTAATTTAAACCTTGACAGTCATCAAATATTATTTTAGTTAATTTAATAATAATAAATTAAAATTACTCTACTCGAAGGGTATAAAAGTGAACGCAGCAATATACAAAAAAAATATTTTGTATGCAGTTATCGAGGATTGCTAATTTAGAATGAACTGAATTCTAGATTTTATGTGTTTTACTTTACATGTTTTTTATGAATTTATAGGCTATATTTCATATAAATACCTGCTTGAATTCAGTGTATTCTATATTAGTAATCCTCGATGACTGCCAATTTTTGTTTGGATATTGGTGCCTTTGCTTTTATACCCCTCACTTGGTTTGACATTAATTCATAAATTAAGTAATTCCATAGAGTATTTAAATTGTGATACGAAATAAACCCTTTCTTTAGGAGAGGGGATTGGTTCACAGGAAGAATGTCCTCTCACATATTTTACACATTTATACTGGAGTTAAATTATTAATTCTTGTCATCAATATTTGACCAACAATCGGTCTTAAATATGGAAGAGATACGTATTCCGGATGACAATACAATAATCATTCATTAGTTTTACAAAACCAGTAGTGGTTGCAGCGTTTCTATTTCGTCCAAGTAAATACTTTTTTTGCAATTTTCTTTACAATATTTTTTTGTAAATTTATGTCAGTGTTAGTTTTACCAAAGTTTTCAACAGTATGCTCTTCCTGCAAGAGTGCGTTGGGCTTATACGTATGAAGTGACGTGCTTAAGAAAAATCGGTCACCATGTCATGCATTCTTTAATTCGCGAGTACAATGCGATCCTACGCTGTATACCCTCCATTGTCTGCACCAACTAATGGGTGATGTATTCGCGGAAGTATGATGAAAGACGACACACGTTTAAAAACAAATTTGACACGAACAATGACTGTTTTTCAACTAAATTTTTGTGTATAAAAATTCCAATTATTTTGATGTTTGAGAGGATCCTAGTGGAAAATATAGGTTGTTTTTTTATAGGTAGAAGAGATTTTGAAATTAAATAAAACATATAAAAATTGTTGTGTTTGGTTTATTGGAAATATAATTTTATGCCGTTAGTATCTATATATGATTACTGTTCCGTACAGGACTTGAGGAAATCCAGATTTCATTGACATTCCTGAAATGTGCCCACATATTTTGTAAATTTTATATTTTGTATGAAAATGGCGACTTCGACACGGTACTGATGTCAGAGGGTATTGTATTGTCCATGCAAAATTTAGTTTAGGTCGATTAACAATATATGTATAGATGTAAATATATAGAAAACACATAGATCCAATGAGATTTCTATTATTAAGATAAATTATAGAAGTCTCACAGAGATGAAACTATTAATATGAGAAACGTATATGGAAGTCTCTTATACGATGGCCCAGGGCTTACGACCTGTATGAGCTGGCTTAAGTGATCACACTACACAATGCAACTTTCACCAATTCCACATATTATTAAATTTTTTAATGTTCTATGTATCTTCCAAATCTGTAAACCTTTTGCTTATTTTAAGGGACTATGCTAGAGATATCTGTAGTATTTTCTCATGAATTAGTTGGTATACATAGATTTTGCAGCTGGTGATGACACCTCTTTACATATTTTCTTACATAATATTATAGTTTCGTCTCTGTGAGACTTCTATGTTTTGTCTTAATTAATTAATCATCCCTCTGGGGAAAAAATCCAGTAACTGTGCTCTCAGAACATACCTACATGTAAAAATATTGTGATTTCTATAATTTATTATTCTTGAAAGAATGCTTCAGGGTTGGCTGGAAGTGACTTGATGGTAGGTTAAATACTTGTGTATTTTGTTTAAATACTTGTGTGTGTGGAATTTCCTGGGTAATCCATCACATGTGATGCTGGTACGACAGGTTCAGGAAGGTAATAACAACTGACAATACCGTGCAGCCGATAAGCATAAAGTCTACGCAGTAGAATAATTATAGCTTCCCTCAGAAGCTTTTGAATTGTCGGTAAAGCATCCTACCATGTGTAAACTTGTAATGAGAAATTTTTCAAAAGTAAATTTGTTTATCACCAGTGGCGTTGCTACCATCTAGACAGCTTGAATCGGTGAATAAGTTCAGTAATCTTCCGGTTTGTGTCTTCTGGGGTATTGTGCCGTGTTATTACGACCTTTCAGGCCGACGGCCGAAACGTCGATCAGAAACGTCGTAATAACACGGCATAATACCCCAGAAGACACAAACCAGAAGATTCCGAGTGGCCGTGAAAATCTAAAAAGTTCAGTAATCGTAACAATTACAACAGAAGTTTAAGATTATTAGTTACAAATGAATCAGAAAGTGTACCAATCTTAAATTTCTTAATCATCATCATATTAGCCCTCTTATCCTAAGAGAGTATTCAAAAGCACCGTTTTACACCATTTTTTATGTTTATGTTATTCCAATTCACTATGCATATATACTAGAAGCATGTTAGTGGTAGTGATAGTCAAACCGTTATTTTAACCGGTTATTTTCGGTATATCTGATTGTACATTGTACCGATGATTGGTAACTGTTGTATAGTGCCAACGCCGACGGTTGCCCGTCAAATTGAGAAAAAATAGTTTCTAATCATCGATGCAATCAGATACAAATCTCAAAAAACGGTTAAAATATTATCACTAGTAAGTAGCCATCACTGCTAATTTCACGTATATTACATAAACTCTTTTAAATCAATGTGCATGATAGTAAAAAAGTATTAATAAATATATTTAAATTATTTTCAACTAAAATATAATGTAGAGTGAAATGTGTTGTAGAGGCCCGGTATGCGTGTTTGCTCCAGGCAATTTATTGGTACGCCACTGTCTGTCATTTGTGTTTATATGTATGTAAATAAAGGATAGATATTTCTTTGTCGGAATATAGTAATTTACCTTTCTTCCACTACCCATTCGAATTTGCAACAAGTCGTTGTAAAATTAAAGGACTTCTTCAATGAAAACCATTCCTTGAATAGGTATGCGTTGTTCCATTGCTTTGATCTTCTGGAGCCCTTATCTGCCGAGTTTTATGACCTTATCAACATTCTTGGTGAAGGTTTCGTCGATATTGGCGCCAGGATTATTTTACGACCCTCTCTAAGTGCCGGCGTCATCGATTCTTAGTACCCTAATCAATGCGCATGGAAATGTGCGCAGGTCGACAGTCTTTTTCTTGAATCATATTCTTGATTGAACATCTTCTCTGATTTTGGCGATGTTATGTTCCACACACTTATTATTACACTGTTCATTATTCCTACGCAGAAAGACTTCTTGCCCCGGCAGGTGATTCCTTTACTTATTATCTCTGGAATATACGCTGGGCACACTGCGTTGCGCTCCGTTGCTAATTTCGCGTTGGTCAATCGTCACGAATGACTGACACCGCGTCGCGTGTCGTACTTGTATTTATAAATAACACCGCCTTCCAGATCCTTCGAGACTCTTGCGGTTCTTTCCAGAGATTACGAGAGACTTGTTTTAGACGTTTCCATAGTATAACATTCTATAGTATAACCATTCTATAGTATAACCATTTCATAGGATAACCATTTAGTATAACATCTCGTGACAATATGTTGTGTGTTTCTTTCTCTAGGAAGTCGTAGAAGATTAATGCAAAGATCTATGGGAATTTGAGATTCACGTCCAATTAAAATTTTGGTACGCCGTAAAATAAAATGTATCGGCAGCCTTTGTAATAGTGTGACCACGACACTGGATTCTCATTCAGGGAGTTTTAGGTTCGATCCCAGTGAGATCACAATACATCAATGTCATTTGCTCAAGCTGAGTCTTTTTGTAATGTGTTACGCTACATTAATTGGGCCGCGTTGTCTGGTGTAGTGTTAAAAATAAAAATGGAATACATTTTTTATAATTTTATAACTACGCTGTAGTATTCTGGATCGCATTCCTATTGTATAGAAAAATATGTGCATTTGATTTGACTATTTGAGGTCTGTTCGTTAAGTGTTTTTTTGTCCGTTTGGGGCTGTGTGGTCAATGCCGTGTTCTTTGTTTCTGGTACGAGTTGTTCGTGGGGGATACCGTGGAGTGCTTTCTTCGAATAACTATGCAATTACTTGATTTGTCCAAAACATCCACCTTTTACAATGGTGAATGTTTTGCGGCTGCGACTTGTGTGTATATTCCCCCGATGAACCCGAATTGATTCTAATTTATTATAGAGTTGGTTATTGGCCGCCTATTCAAAATTTTTCGATATATTAGATTAATTATTACCTATCATTCTCATTTTTCGTAAATTAGATTACACTACAAATATGGTTGTAAGTGATTATCCCTCACCACACAAGAATCTTAATTCTTTTTGGTGAGGTATAACATATAATAATAATAATTTGATTGTTAATATTTGCTAATTATCATTTTTATAAAAGAAATCATATGTATTTTACCTATTAAATAAATAAATAAAACTAAAAATTATAAATTCATTATAAATATATGATTAATTCATAATGTTAATAAAAAAATATAACGAAGTGATAATCCTATATAAGTATTAAGAAAGCATTAATAATTTTTAAATTTAGCCTTGAAAGAATTACAATAAAAAATTACAAACGAGATTCTGAAGAGAGTGTAAAAATATGAAAAAAAGAAGTCTTCTTTTTTTCATATTTTATTACGTTCGCAAACCTTAGATTTATCATCTCTGGCTCGCCTACGGAACTGTTTTTGTGGCCTGGCCTCGCGAGAAGTCATTAGTTTTGTTTTCTTCACGAAGACAGACCCACTCATAAGAAACAACTCACTCTCAAGGCTAATTTTAACTTTGTTCTTCGCTTTCTTTTCTGACTTCGTTCGGAACGTCCCAATTTTTTATCGTTTAATATTTATTTATGTAACTTTTTTGGATGTCACAGTCTGATAATTTGAAATTGTCGGGAACCTACTTTAGGTTACGTTTGTTTTTGCGCGGCTTTAAACCTGATTTAGGATCACGAGAATCATATCCGAAAGCTATTTATTATGTAGATAAAAAATTGATAACAGAATGGTATTTGTATTATTTTACATCGCAAGTACAAGACATGGTTATACGTATATATTTAGAGTTCTATATATATATTTAAGTTCTAAGTATAAATGTAAAGTTAAAATTAATTAGTTTAATAGTACCTAAGTACTATTAGGGGAATTATAATATTTATATTCAATACAATTTTACGTACCTACAATATGTTAAGCGCATGTATAAAGCAGATATGCATAAAAAGAAGCTTTGTGGGCATAGCTATCAAGATAAAAAATCAATTATTGATAAATTGGCAGTTATTTTGACAAAAAATATTTAATATAAAAGATTGTTTAATTTGAGATTTTTTGATGCTGGACTTTTTAGGTAACGAAAACGAGACTAGGCGCCAATGCGCCAGTATTTTTATCATTCTTCTAACATTAAATAATATTTTAATAAAAATTATTAGTAGGTATAATATGAAAAAGAGCGTATCCACCATCATTGGATCTTGATAATTGTGGTGCGTAAAGTAACAAATATACGTTATTACAAAAATAGTATATTTTGCGTTTAAATTACGCGTGTTTTTTGAAATTGTAATGGGATGGTGTCGCCTTTGCCTTTTGTCGAATTTTTAACATAATTTTAACTTCTTTGTCCATTAATATTTTCCCAACACTTTTCGGATTGTATTCTCACAGTTTTGAGAAATAGACCCTTTTATTTCCTATTAATGATTCATTTACTTTTTATACAAGATGGTAATTATAATATTTGATGATATACGTGAAATGCACCTGCTTGTTGGTCTAGTGGTTAAGACACTTGCCTAATTAGACAGAGCCTAGATCCAGTGGTCGGAGATTCGACCCTCATTCAAGACAAATTAGTCCTATTTACTTATAACGCGGGGTGATAATATTTTAGGTACGTTGGGCTGATATTGAAGAAAGAAGGGAGCATGAGAAAATGAGGGCCATTGGATTTGTTGTCGGGCAAACAGATTGGCAGCGCATGACTGACCCAACAAAGGGTTCAGCCGCCCTGACTCAAACCAAGTACATTGAAAGGGTTAAGAAGTACTAGACATTAAATTATTCATGTTAATTAATTTTACAGATAATATAGTGTTACGGCACTTCTTTTATTATTGTAGTTACAGATTGATAATTTAGAAAAGTTTGCTACGAGTCTGAGATAAGTTTAACAACGGTGAAGGACGCAGTGTCCGATATATACTCTTCAGTTCTGTGCGCAATTGTGGTTGATTTATATAGTATGCTTTGTGAGTGGGCTCATTAAATTTTTGAAAAATTTCAACCGACCAACTTAGCAATTTAATAAATCAATTAGGCTTTTTTCTACATTTGATGTTCATTTTAATTTATTATTACAAAAACTTTACAAACATCACATTTTTCTGGGTTGTCATTAATGACACTCCGGAATATCCCCGAAGAATAGAAATAGTAAGGATACCTATTGAAGCTTTGAAAATAGTAAAGATATTGCTGTGAAACGTATTTCGTGTACACATCCCTATAAAAATATATTCAAGTTCAAAGAGCATCTACTTCTTGTTGGAAGTCATTGACCATGCAGCACAGAGACATAATTGATGCTGAGTGTCTGCAGGCACCGAATCATTACACTCATATATAAATTACGTATTACTGGCGCCCTCACTGATCCGAGTCCATCTTGTTCTAGCCTGCCAGTGTCGGAACTTGATTGGATCCTCTTCTTGCAGACTCGATACTGTGAACAGTTGTGACCGGAGCGAGCGGGTTTACCGTAAGAACAACATGTTAATGGACCACAAACACCTTAGTTAGTCAGGTTGCTCATTCGGTGGGATGACCGCCTTTCACGCTTTCTGAGGAACCGCGTTTTACGAAAATATCCAACTCTTTACATTGTCAATGATACAGGTGTCTTGTATGTTATAAATACATACAGTAGCCGGCAAACATCTTGAAATTTTTCGGCGTAGTGGGGGGAAGTTTGCGCATGTACCATTCCACCAACGAGACTCAAATTTTGTCTTCTGCGCATTCCCCCACTACGCCAAAATTTTTCAAGAAGTTTGCCGGCAACTGACTGTATTACAAGCTTGCTTCGTAAATCGCTATAATAAATTATTTAGTAATTAGTGGGTAACCAGATTTACTGGGAGATTATTTTATAGTGACAACATTTAAATGAAAAAATAATTCTGGATCAGATTATAAAAAATGATTAAAAATGACTGTAACTACCCAGTTTTATTAAAAAAACGAATATTTCATTAAAAAATTGTAAAAAAAATACACAACAGAATGGATTTGTTGAGTTCTCGAGTTGTCAATTGTTACTTGCTTCACAGCATAACATGAGTTCTTTCACCTAGTTTCGTTAGGTTATTAATAAGGTTAGGTGCTCATTTCATGTAGTTTTTATTTTATATTACGTATTTTTCTTTCCATTTTATTTCCATTGTGTGTAAAAGCGTTAACTCTTATAAAACAATTTCAAATTAAATTTAATAACTTGACCTCTCGTAAGCGTGAAAAAAGCGATATTTATTTTCGACCGCTAGGAATGTACAAACAAACGGATAAAAGAAATCGCCCAACGCCTGAGAAGTTACAAATGTTGCGCTTTTTGAACAAAAATTTGCCGGTGGTAAATTTTAATTATTAAATCTCTCAGTAAAAAAAAGAACAGTGGCGTGTTGAATTATTCGTATTCGCCGAATAGTAGGTTTGTTATTCGTCTTCGTATTCGTGAAAGTAGTATTCGTTGCATCACTAGTTTGCATATCTTGGATGGGTCTTTAAGTTAAGTCTTAAATTATGAAATAAAAACGTCTCAACAAATGGAATGCGGCTGGTCACCTCCGCACCGTACATTAGTGATGGTGCCGAGTCTTGAGCGGGCCTCCCGCTGGTCCCGGCCCCAGCTCGATATGTTAATGAATGGGACCGTTACTGACCCAGAGACCTGACTATGACTGAAGAACATTTATTTTAATAATCATATGCATATTAGGTCGTGCTCGTCGTAAACAGCTGATGAAGCAAAGCGGAGCGCAGACGTGTTTCTTCAGACTGAGAATATAATCCACAACTTCGTCGGATTTTTTTATATTTTTACCTATTAAATATTCCTTACACTTAGAATACGGAGATGAGTGATATCAAAGTGTGCATTTATTTTCAATATTTTTGACTTATCTTCTGTTAAACGTTGGAGTATCATGAAAGTAGCCTGTACCGAATAATTACAACTTCATTCGCTTTGAGACAAATCAAATAAAATGATTAAAACCGTGCAGGAATGTTTTTGATCATTTTTTTGACATATCAAAGCGAATGAATTTTTAATATTCAATATAAAATTACAGAATGTTAGTAAACTTAGCAAAAACCACTACCAGATTTACGGCTACCGGTCTCGAGACGTACCCGTCTCTTCGTCAGGACCAACACTACACTACTACATTCACAACACTGTTGGTCCTGACGAAGAGACGGGTACGTCTCGAGACCGTAAATCTAGTAGTGGTTTTTACTAAGTTTACTAACATTCTGTTACTATGTCTAACCACAAAGTTAATGCTTTAAATATTAATAATATTAATAATAATATAATATTATTTTAAAGATGTTTTAACGTTTTAAAAAATATATCAATATTGATTGTTGTCAAAAATATTGGAAAAAAATGCAAACTTTAATGTTGCTTATCTCATTAACTGTAAAGCTAAGAGGCGCTATGTAATAATGATATAAATCTTTATTTTACAAACACGTGTTGCTTCTTTATATGAGATATAATCTCGAACTTAGATAGGGAGACTTTACATGTTGAAACATAAATAAGTTTCTTAAAAAAGCGCGATGTGTTAAGTAAAATATTGTATAACATTCAAAGAAGGCAAACATTAAATTTAGCATAATATGTAAATATATAAAAAGATTTTTCATTAGCTTAGTTATAAGTACTAACAATTCAACTATAGTACCTACTAAATATTATATGAATGATAAGAAATTTTAACGTACCTACCCTTAGAGAAATAATTTATTTCTCGAGCTTAAAAATGGGACATCGTCACTACAATATTACAGTGCAAAAATGTTTAATGAAAAAATAAGGGAGAAAGTTTAATATAGTAATTAAATAATTTGATATGTACCTACACTTAGCTATGTATAAAATAGTTATGTCTAAAATATGTAGGTATTTCAATATATACTTTATTATTTATTTTTGAAATGAAGTTATAATATAATTTTTTTTTTAAATTTTTGGGCTTTAGTTTAAATAAAAAAAAGGGGTTTAAATATTTGAGCATTAAAAATAATGTTAACTCCTTAATTGGCAGTTTCTATCTTGGCCCCCATTTTTTTCCTTTAATATAAAACCAATATTATCAAGTATTATTTTCACTTTTTATTAATTTCACTTTCCTATACATAAATACTTTAACAAAAATATCTGAAAAAAACTAGTAAAAAACTTAAATATTTTTGATGTTGGCACTTTTTTGGCCCCCGAATATTTAATGAAAAGAGTGAATCATTGCATCTTGCGAAGTGTGAATAATAAGCCTAACACCAAATACCAATTTAAGCAAATATAAGATTTAATATTTTTTATCATTTACAAAAATATATTATATTATATAAGTAAACAAGAGTAGCTTGTTGGTCTCGCCTCATGATCCGAACCAGCAAGTTAGTCCCATTTTCATGGCACAAGCGTTTAGTTTAATTTGAAAATAGTAAGAATATTAATGTGATACGTAGGTATTCCGTGTTCGCGTCTCTATTTTTATATATATATATATTTTTATTATATATTTTAGTTTTCTCCGTCTCTTTTTTATCAGAAACATCGCATTATTATGCGAATCATTTAAAAAAGCTCAAATTGTTTCACAAATTTCTAAAACGCATTACCAAATTTTTAAGTGAATGCTAGATTCTATAAGTTATTCGATATTCTGAAGAGTTCTCAAATATTCTAGAATGATCCCTAAACCTTTAAGTATATTTTTGGGTTGAAGTTATAACTTAGCTACCTGATTTTAAAAATCTACTAACTTCAAGGTCGTGATGGCGTAATTTGTAAAATTTTACAGGTGGCCTAGAACTACGTCATCGCTTGGCCAGCAGGTAAGAAAATGTATATTGTTAATATACCTGTGATCTATCCCGTGATCTGGGATACAGGCTTAATATTTCGGTATCGGGATTAATATTTGGTTAAATTTCGAGGTACTGTAATCGAGACAAAACACTCAACGCTTTGCCATTGATTCGGGAATATTATTCGTGATAGTAAAACTGTTGTATAAATTTTTATATTGCCTTGCTTTATTATTTACCCACTTTATTTTTGTTCAAAAATTCCTTTCTGACTTATTTAAATATAAATATCTTTCATAAATTTATCATATCTTTCTGGAATTTATATATTAATGTAACTTTAAATACTAAATGCTTTATTATATCTAATCCCGGAATCATCAATATAGAATATCGAAATTAATAATTTCTCGAGATTGGATTCAGTAATCTTTATAGCTCAAGTTGTTTATTATCTGCCTCTTGTTTAGTAAGATTACACTGTATTTTAGAACTCTTTCTCAGTGCTTTTGTTATGATAGCGATTTAACTTATCCGGTCATGACTGGGATGGTAGAAATGTTGCTGATTTGAAGTTCTACTTCAGCCTCAGGTAATCTTCGTGTAGCATTCCAACGGTGGGTCACATGTGACCCACTGACCTCTCTATCTCTGGGTGTGTAATCAATTCGATTACGGTACATTATTCAACCTTGATGCGTGTCTTCACAAAAGCGGTTATAACTAAATTAAAAATATAACGGTACTGAGTGGCATTTTTTCCATTTCATTTTGGGTGTCGTAATACGCTGCATAATCCAGTACATAAGCAGGTCAATACAATCATAACTATTTGTAATAATTTATAATATATCTTTTATTTTTTAGTATTAATTAAAAGATTTTTTTATTTAAATCACTATTTGTTGACTAATCATCATTTTTCGGGGCGAACGATCCATTCATCAACATACAACGTTCACTCAAAATTAAATTTGGATGTATAAGTATTTACAAAAATAAAAAATAAATATGCGTTAGTTGAATACCTAATTAATTACGAATTAATATAGAAACAATTTTCAGAGGTAACTATATATTTGCAAAGAAGATTTGGTTATTTATAATATTTAATTTGCTATCAACACTTTTATTTTCTAAAATATCTAATTTGTCGAACTGTAAAATTTATAAACCCTTGTTAATACCAAATACATACATGGTTTGTTTTCAAAAGATGATTAGAAAATTCAGAATAATTTTTGATATTTAATTAAGTGCTCTTTAATTCTTATATAATAATAGTGGTTTTATATCATGTCTATTATTTTATTATTAATAATAAAAATATTATATCACAAAGCTATTTTGCTATCATTGAAGACGTTATTATTCAATATATTAAATTTTGTTAAAAATTTTTTAATCCAAGACACGAACAATGATTCGGAGTCAGAATTGTCGAATTATCTGTTGAATGGTGAATTTTCCGTTTTTTATAGCCAATGTTTAATACAAATTATTTATCACATTGTGTATTTTATTTATTATTTACAAGTATTTACCACATTGCCACGTGTTTCCGCATGTTTTTATTTTATTTTATCAGTCCATCGAGTTTTAAGGCGGCCTGTTGGCATTTTGATTTTCCTCGGGTACCACTGGATTACTGCTTTCGTCCTACGATTTATAATTAAATTTTCTTGTGCATTCAGTTACATCAAGAACTCTATTCTCTCTATAACTCCATCTTTCCAGGCTTATAGTGAATAAGTTCCTGATTTCTTTTTGTACACAGTTACTTGAAGTGCTTGTTTAAATACTTTCCTTTTTAATTTTGAAATGTGTTATAATGTTATAGTGTTAATAATGTTATATTGTTTTATTTCTAACAAATCAAATTACTGATGCTCAAAAACAATCGCACGTGATTTTAGATACTTTACATCTTGAATACATAAATGTACATGTCATTGATGGAAGCTTGGGTATTTTCACTCCAGGGAAAGTCACAGAGCCTGTATATGTTTGGATGGTAACACCAGCCGTCATAATAATGTAACCGTTGCTCTTTCTATTCTTGCCATTAAATTGCGTAGAAAATATGCGTGTAATTTAAGTATCGAACTCATCACCGAGAAAACGTAATCTAAATTACCGAAAAAAACACAATCTCCCGACAGTATGTAGAAGAGTTATTAATGTATAATTAATACCATTAGATAGCGGTCCAGTACTAAAAACCAAAAACATTAAAATTATTATTATTATACCAAATTAAAATTCTTTGCTTTTGTAAACGCTTTAAATGTTTCGCAGTGTAGAACCGGCTTAACCTTTTTTATATTGTAACGAAATGGAAAAAGAGATAGCGTTCAGAATGCCTTTATGTCACAACACTATCGAAGGATTAAGAACGGTCAATAGCAAGCTAGGGTGATCTACAACATTCGGGAAACCGTGAAACGACGAAAACCTTCTCCTAAACACTGGAATAATCTAGAATGTTCGGAAAAACCGACATTTGGATATAAATAGCGCTGATCTAGGGCACCGCGCAAGCCGCGAGGCGACACCCAGGGTGGCCAAGTGAGATAATCGATGTAATGAATAAAGCGAAATAATCGAGCGTAGTACCTAAGTGGCGAAATAAAAGAACGACTTCTATGTGCGAGATTTGAATATTCTACGAGCGATAAGTACGTATTACCCAGCGATAATAAAGTGTTCACAGATGAATTGAAATATTGCGAAATAATGTAGATTAAAGAATAGCGTTAAGTTTAATTCGAGTAAGTGACTTTATACATTGAATAATTAATGAATAAATCTCTAATTAATTTCCAGTGTTTTCATTCATTCTTCCCTGGCCACGACACGTGACAATATATTAATCCCGATATATTTCTGTGCTTATTTTATGTTTCAGGTAGCGTTAATTCTCTGTGCAATGTGAATTAGCAACCTTTTTATAATAAATGTTCTTTTTCAAAACATAAAACAGTGAGTGCTCAGCTCAATAGCATCCCTCAGCAATTCGCATTCTAAGCTGCAGGCTTAGGTCACGGTTATAAAATAACGGTCTCATTCTGAGAAACGCGCTTCTTGCCATCTTTATTCGAGCTTTTATGTACTTCTTGAGATGGATTTTATGTTTATGTTAATTTATATAGCGCCGTTTTTGCGTAAGAGACGCTTCAAGGGCGCTTTACAGGTTTCCGAAAAAATGAGTTTTTAGGCTCTTCTTGAAGAATTCCTGGTTCTCCATAGATCGCAACACTAGAGGCAGCTGATTCCACATAGATGGGCCCGCAAAGCTGAGAGCACCTTCCGCAAACTTGGTGGCTCCAGGTCTCCTTGGTACCACCAGCCTGCAGAGTGCCTCCGTTTTAGCTGACCGCATGTGAGCCGTCTTCCAATGATATTGTCTGGGATACAGAGGTCGATCTAGTATTGTGGTGCTTTTCTTTGAAGACTTTTGTACACCATCAGAGAGAGTTTGAAATTTATCCGCTCCGTTCTATTTACCCGTGCACCTAAGTGCCTACTTGTATTGCGTGACTCTTTCTTTATACTCAAAGAAAGAGTCAAAGAAAGAGACAAAAATATACTTTTGAGTATTGGGGTGCCCATCACCAAAATAACAATCTTGCTGTCTTCAGAATACGGCCGACGCTGTGTACGCATTCCCGCAGGTGAATTCCGCGGGAGACGGATTGCCCAGTTTTCACTTTTCTCCAATTGAGGTCGGTTCACACGGGCCGAATTGTGTCGTGAACTCGGCGCCGAATTCCTCCGCCCGGGTTGTCCTGTTACTCGACACCGATATCCGGCGACACGGTTCCCCACCCCCGCGCCCGCCCGCCGCGAACTTGGGCTTCCGCTCGCGGGTGTCTGTTCGCAGATCGCAAACCTGAAATATTATCTGCAGACGTACACTACAGAGGTAAGAAGGATATTATGACATTCGAGCTCGGGGATTTTGGCAGACAACAGGTTAATACACAGTGATGGTATTTTAATCGATGACATGCTAACCGTCATTTGAGATTTGTATCTGATTGCGTTGACGATTGGCAACGGATTTTTTGCAATTCGACGGGCAACCATTGATTCTAGACATCAATTATATCATAGTTATCGATCATCGATATAATCACATACAAATCCCTAATAACTGTACAGAAAATAACCGGTTAAAATAACGGTTTAACTAGTAATACAGGTACAAAAAATGAGAGACTGAAACGTAAAAATAACAAACTTGATTTTTTAATATGTTTAACGGGAGAATATTATACATTCACATTAGGTAATCATTAACAGACGCTTTTCAGGGGTCATTTCTTCCACCAGACGCTTTGCAGCTCCATAAATAATCATGTCATTTACGTTACAGTAACAAATCTAAATTTTATATATTTTATTTTCGGGCCAGTATTTAACAATATGACTCGATACTTTATATTTTAACGTTTTACTTACACATTATCTTATGTTATCTGCCAATATCCTCCGAACTCAAATGACAAATCCAAACCTTCTCATTTACTATACTGTAGGTACTTCTAGAGAAAATATTTTAGGTTTGATACTATAAGGTAAGTCTGGCGGTCGCTGACTCCTAGTCTATTTCCCGCATTGCCTTCTGCCATGCGGTACCTACCTGCCATGTGCCACGGCGATGAATTTATTAGAAATTAGAAATTGATTTGTTCGTTGTTGTTTAAATAAGACGCATTAATGTGTCTGCATTTTTCATCAGATGTGTAAATAATGATGCAATTATAATTACCTGTGGGTAATCAGTACCGATAGTAAGATTTGGTAGTTTTAATATGACATAAGATGTAAGAATGCGTAAATATTCGCGTAAGTTGGTTATCTATACCGGGACGAAGGTTTAAATATTACCTGAGAATATTTAAACTTCAAGAACACATCGCCACTCGAGTGTATCATCTTTTCAAAATATACATTCGGATTAAAAGTTATTACTTCTCGTAATTCAAAAAAAAAAACATTAAAAGTGACATTTTTGCACATCAACGTGACAAAATGTCATTATTGTTTTCAATTCTTACAATCAATTAAAAATCTTTAGAATCATATCAATTTTAAGGATTACAACTATGTACATATTTTTACACAGGCAGAACTTCAAAACATTTTGAAATTAGAGATAATGAGCATTTGGTTAATTATTCAGAATTTTTGGATCATTGGATAGAATTTAATCACTCTTTTGATTTGAATACAGGTTTTAAAACCAACACTAAGGGCCTGTTGTTTGATCAGAAGTTAGAGTAAGACTTAAGCAAAAAGCATAGATTTTTGCGTTCTCCACCAATCAAAACACCCGTTTTCATAAAATTCTATGCTTTTTACTTAACTCTTACTTTAACTTCTGATCAAACAACAGGCCCTAAGGGTTTTCACTCAGATAATCTAGAAATATGAGAAATTAGGAATAGTGTTAATAAAAACATAAGTATTATAAATAATCAAATAAATTTTGCAAATACCTGCTTCTCTTCTACAGATGCCGGCAAACATTTAGTGGGGGAGAGTTTGCCCATGTACCATTCCACCAATCCAGACCCAAAATTTGTCTTCTGCGCATTCCCCCACTACGCCGAAAAATGTCCAAGAAGTTTGCCGGCAACTATAATTACTTTGTACCTACTAAATTTGTAACCACACCCCCTTTTTAACCCCCTCCAGTCGTAATTAATCTGTCTATATTTGAAAATTCATTTAAGTATATTTCTTGTCCTTAAATTAATCTTTAAAATTAGATTTGAAAAGTTGTCTTACAATATTGATAGATACACGGTGTAACAGAAGCAGTCCGCCGTCTGCCGTACTTGCACTCACAAGTAAAAGAAATTTATTTACATGGTAGTGAGGTATAATGGCCAAGGCGGGATGCGTGAAGTCAATATTGTCACGCGAATTTGCTCAGTTGCTGGATAGTACGGATGGTAGAAAGTTTTTGTATAATATAAATTGAAATGTGCATTTTTGAAGACGTCGTCTGTTCAAACAGAACCGTTTAGTCTACATTCTGGATGCACGAGTCATTCGATTTCACTTTCTAATTCATTCTATTATATATATTAATGATTTAAGTTGTTGATTTTCAAAATAAAGCAGGGACCCGGAAGTCATTAGAAATTATTTTAATGATTCATTGTAATATGATTTTCGGATTTCGTATCTAACTAAATAACTTATCATCACGCCGTTTCTCCGTAGGAGTAGGCAGAGAGGATAGAGCGCCGTAGTCTTCAGTCCTGACATTCAACTTTCGCTTCATCTACATTCATACATCTTCGCATGCAAGCTCGACGGTTGTTCAGGCTTCTTACAGGACCATCTTCCAGTATCTGGTTAATCTGGTCATGCCACGTCTTTCGTGGTCGCCCTCTCTTTCTGGCGCCGTCAACACTTGCATTATATATGATTTCGTATCCATTTTATCTATTCGTCATCTTAATATCAAATTTAAATATAACTCCGATTATGGATTGTGAAAATGTAGGGATGTGAAAATATTAGAAATATTCGTATGTCTCAAAGAATATGTATATTATTTCTCATATGTTGAACATATTGTCAAGCCACCTTTTCGTAGGTAGGTATCTAGTATCTGCTTTATTCGATAAAAAATACCAAATAGTTAATAATGAATCTATTGAACATGCTGACGTACGTGAGCGTTGTATTTCACGTAACGTTGTTAGAAATAAGGCTTTCATGAAAGATGCTTAATTATGAATTTGAATTGAATGTGGCCCTTAAGATTATTAATTTATTTATTGATATTATGGTGTGATGTAAAACTAAAACTGTAATAATAATAATATAAGTGACATCAACATATCAAAATAAAAGATTTCAAAATAAATAGGAAAAAATACCAAAATTTCTCGTGTAGTTTTCTTACAAATGATTCATAATCCGATCTACGATTCGCTGACGTATCTATGTTTTTCTATTTTTTTTTAAAGGCGTCACATTTTTCAATTAATTTGAAATAAGACCGGCTCTTATTACGTCATCTTTGTAAAGAATTTTGCGCCTAAGTGTGCTGAGGTATTTAGGTTAAACAGATAATTGAGTGCTGTAGAATTATCAAAATTTGCAAAAACTAAATTAATACCACGCTTTCTTCTAATATTGAACCCACAGAAAAACATTACTAGTTTTTAAAAAAGAAATATAAAAAACACAACGTTCTTTGGCAAGAAGTAATTACAATTCTTTTTCGATGAATGCAAAATGATTTTGTAATTTTTGTTAATGTCTATACTTAAGTATAGACTAGCTACTATATAGAGTATTAATTTTCCTCCTTGTTGTATTCTGGTAAGGGGGCCATTGGCCCCGAAACATGTTGAAAATTCATTAAATAGTGATTTTATCTCAAGTGTTTTCTTTTTTATAGAATATAATTAAATTTAAATAAAAATTAAAACAGATGTGTTCAACACGAAACATGCCAAAAACATAAATATAATGTAGTTAATTAAGCCTTCATGAAATATATAAATATGAATTCTCTGTATTCATTGCCAAGTCTATGGAGCCTGGAAGAACGTGAGTGAATGTGTTTGTAGTTAATTCTTACATTTACTTTAGTAGAAAATCTATATTATAATTACTCCAAGCAATGTCGTACGTTTCTGCATTTGCATTTCTATTTGTATACAATAATTTTGCCGTGGTGCCCATTGGGTCGTGTGGCGCAGCGGATAACGCGTCTGACTACGGATCATAGGATTTCAGTTTCGAATCCTGGCAGAATCGAATTTTTTTTTACGGTCGAGAATATTTTATTCGTTGAAATTTTAATTACATTTTTGGTTTTTTATAATGTTGTATAAAAGTAATCAACACTGCGCGAAGAAAAGAGAGTAGGTACCTACCTATCAAACTGTGGTTTATTCCGCTCTGACTTCTTAATCGGTTAGAAATACTGAATAAATACTTTGTCTTAATTATATCTAAACTACCCGTAATTAAAAGTGGAAATTTGCCAGATACAATTGGCCGCGAGGCGGCTGACGTAGGCATAGGTAAACAATGGTGTTTGCTGCACAGCAAACACCATTGTATTGTATTTTTATAAACTTGATGCGTTTTCTGAATACAGAACTGTAGAGAATTTCTTCAGGGACTAAACTCTCGTATTGACTAGTGTCGTTTAGTCGTGGTCCGTAGTGCGGCCCGGACTTATTTGATGACACAGTCCGGCGTCGTGTGTCGCGGAATGCGTGCGTCTTTTGAGCTTTCACTCGCCTGCGACATGACTGCAGTCGCTGACTGATATGCGACGGTCGTGCGGGCAGAGTAGGTACCGCTTATAAATTTAAATACAGTCATTTTTTTATTTGTTTCATCGCATAGGTATGTGTCACTCATGGAGTGCAGTAGGCTTAATCTCGGGTTATGATGTTACCGTCTATATATAATATAGCTTCGAATATACACATTTTATACATACCTACTTCGGTATAAATGTCTAATATATTTCTAAGACATAATTTAATCAAGAATCGGACTCATTTAAATTATACCATGCCATAAACGAGAATATGATGATCAATAAAAAAATCGTATTCATATTGCGTGTAAAATATTCAAAAACTTACGTTTATAGAACATATTTTATAAATTAATGTAAACCATAATTGATTAATTAAATATCTTTGTATTGAACACTTGGAGTAACTCTACGTCTAGCGGTTTCGATACCATTGTATCTTCGTCTGGACGGACGCATACTAACTATTCATTACTTATTCTTGCAAAAAAAATAATTTTAGTTAATTAATGGATAGTTAGTATGCGTCGGTCCTGACAAAGATATAGGTAGTGGTATCAAAAACGATAGACGTTAATTAATTAATAATATGTCCAACCACAAAGTTAACGCTATAAACATCGAAAATAATATAAACCAATTCATGTGATCAAAAACACATTAAATTTATGTTATAAATTGTAATTAATGAACTCAATAATTTTAATTAAAAGTGATAATTGTTTTATTAGCTCTTTTGCTTATATGCGTTGCCCCGCCACTGGTCAATCAACATTAATATGATATTCAAACTAAACTAATGGCCCATATCCATGGAATGAAACACGATGAGATAAGTCTCAGAGATTTAAAGAACATAAATCTCATTATGGTGTACGAATACACTTGTTGAAATTTTGATCTGGAGACAAACTCAACGATCACCGCTTCGTATTGAGACACCTGACAGGATTCGATAGCGAGATACGATAAGTGCACATAAGAGTAGCTTGTTGGTCTTGTGGTTAGGACTCACGCCTCGTGATCCAAAGGTCGCAGGTTCGAATCTCACTCCGGACAAGCAAGTTAGTCCTATTTTCATAGCACAAGCGTTTAGCTTAATTTGAAAATAGTAAGAATATTGTTGTGACACGAATTCCGTGTTCGCATCTCTATATTTTTTAAAAAATAAAAAAAATAAAAAATAAAAAAGTCGCCCCGAAGCACAGACACCTACAAAATTTTAATCTGGAAGTTTTATAAACAGAAGGCATTAAATTAAAAACATTCCGTTTTAACTGTTGCAGGAAAACGGAATGACAACGATCAATAGACTGACATTTAACTTATAATAAGGTGAAGTGAGGCGCTAGATAGAAAATCTCTGAGACTTGGTGTATATGGTGGGTGTTAAGGGTAGATGAGTTTTGAAAACTCTTTTTTTATAATTCATATATTTTGTTATAATAAGTTAAATGTATAATAATTTTTAGCATATTGCATTATCAAGCATAGCAATATCGACACGTAAGTAGAATATATCTCTCCTATCATCGATATTGTATGATTATCGCTATTTAAAAAACATTAAGTAATTAAATACTGTAATTATTATAACGTGAATACTAATAATAAAAAAAATGATGAAGTGAAAATGTATAAAGTAAAGAAACGGAATATGTGATAAGGTACACAATTAATCGATTTGTAACAGATTTAATGAAATTACATCTAGAACATATAGAATTATACATATGTATAGATCGCCTCACTCTTCTATTTCTGATGTACAAATCTCGCTTTATCCAGATTCATACATCTTCTAATGCTCACAGATCTTTAAGAGAAAAATTGGGAGAGAGTGTAATGAAAGATGTATGTCTTTCTATCCTCTACCTATGCCTAAGAGTATACACCGCGATGTTATACAGATATACACGAACTATTCACATTTTGTTACGGCTATCTGTCATCATCTGTATTTAAAAATTCGCGGTTAACCTTCAATAGAAAGCTGTCTGCAACGTATACTCATGAATACCTATAGATATGCGGTCAATGCTGAAGGTTATTGAAATGCAGATACGAACATAACTCTCTTGGTAGAATTCAACAACTTGAAGAACTATTACAGAGTTCATATAAGGCATAATTATTAATCAAACTAACATTGTAAGATGGAATAATGTTCGAGAAAAGTATGCGCGGTGTGGATTTGTACCTATTTAATATAAACGGTAATAATATAACTATCGTATCGTATAAAAACACCGCTACAAACATTTCTGAAGAGTATTATTGCAACGCTTGGTAATGCGTGAAACCTGTCGATAACAGCGATTAATTAAATCATGAGAATGTATCGTACCTACTTGATTGTAGTTAATACGTTTAATGGAATTTTTTTTTTGCTCACATAAAATTTATTAATTGGCTTTGCATAATAGCGTTTCATGATTAGTACAGAATACAATGGGAGTATTTATTTAAAAAAAAAAAACATTAATTTAAATCAATCTGCCCTGTACAGGGAAACGCGAGTCAAATGAGGTCACAACGATTTATTGAATATGTTTCCTTATTAATATAATCCGGTTATTTTATGGTTCAGATTAACTACATTCTCTTCTCCTCTCAACTTCCTACCACAATACACCTGCACAACCACATAACATCCGCAGGGAACATGAACTTCACCGTTTCTTAGGATTGGTCTCTTATGCGGGTTCGCGAAAAATTGATGTTTGTGAAAGAAGGACACCCATTTTAAATGTTCTTGCTTTTGATTTGATAAAATTATAAAGAAAGATATTAAACTAAATCCTTTTTAATGGTGATACTTAGTCCTTTCTGATGTGATTTTAATTATTATTCCTCTAATTAAATACACTACTTAAAAATAATTGAAATACGATAAGCCGAAGGCTCGTAGTATGAACACAGAATTAACTTGGTGGTCTCCTGAATTAGAGTGTCTTAGCTGCTAGAACAAAGAGTAACATAACTAAGATAAATTATAGAATTCTCACAGAGACGAAACGTTTCTCATATAAATAGCTTCCTCTCTGTGAGATTTCTATAATTTATCTTAATTAAATAATAATTCCGCAGTGGACAAATACAGTTGTTCTCAAAACATACATATAAATATATTGTTAGGCTACATAAAATCTTTACAATACAATCTTCTACAATTTTTCGTTATAGGAAAATATTGTATTATATATATTTAATTTAATTAGTTTTTCTTTTCTTTATATAATACGTACTAATTATTAGAAGAGAATTATGATGGTCTTCTCTAGTGAGCTTCTGCAATTGAACTCAAAGTGTAATTCCACAAAGTAGGCACCGTTAGATTGTCTGCCTTGGAGGCTGCACACATCAAAACCGGTGCCAGGAATGTTATCTACTCCGCTTCCTTTGAATGCTCATCAAAATAGGGCTGTCAAATAACATTACACATCCGGGAAACTAATCAATCTCAACCTGTTTGAAAATTACGGGATTCGTATTTAAAAATCTGACCGTGCCATAGCACGGTCAGATTTTTATCTTTGCGTTTAAAAGGCACAACGTTGAGTTAAATTGGAAGAAAAAAATCATATATTGGTATCAAAGAACTCAACATGTATTTTTAACTGGTTTCATAAAAGTAGGATTATTCCGTAGGATTTTATAAATGTAGGCTTTATTATTTACGTTTATATTTTCTTAAAGGATTAAACACCACTTTAAAGAGGATGCAGATAATGTCACTTTATTTAAAAGCAATTAATTACATTTACAATTCTACCTACATAAAAATATTATTTATCACATTGAAAAATTAATAAAAATACAAAAAATAATATTATTCACTTTGCTTTCTTCGCAAGATCATTACATTTTGAGATAAGTTACCGGAACAACATTGCCAATTGAGTCGAAATGGTCTATTTTAAATGTGAATGTTTATCGAAATTTTATTTGGAGTAGTAATTTCACGGTCGCACATTTCTGTTATAAAATTATTTTTATTTATCAATAAATTTTAATTAAGACATTCGAATCAATTGCAACACAAGGCATTTAAAATCACTGGCAAAATAGTTTAGCGTGCATAAAATTAATTTAGATTCAGTGAATATTGGCGAAGTGAAAGCTCCTTGAGACACTATCAACATTTTGAAATTCAACTTTCTTACTTTCATATTAATAATTACATTAATGCAGTCGTTTTGGGTCTATCATATTCATCTCAGAGCACGACTCTAAAACAGATATCTTGAACATTGTGGTCGGTGACTTAAATATAAAATCATTTCAATATTTTATTGTTATTTTAAAATAACAAGTTAACAAGTAATTGAAAATCTTTTTCATAGACACGTATATGAAACCACGTTTATTGATATTAATATTTTGAATCAATGTTATAATCTCTTTTATTCACTTGTTTTAAATGAACAATTTGCTCAAAATTCCACTGTACATCAACTGTCACAATCATTTTTACACTTTCATAAAAAAAACACTGTTTGACTCGAGCTAGTCCGCCACGTAGTTTGTACAATTTTCAGAGTTCTAAAACACCGCAACCAAAAGTGTGTAATAACTACTAGAAAAACAAAATCTTACCTTACTCCCTTAACTTCACCCTATGTCACAAATATCGCACTCGCGTAATCGATCCGGTGTACTGTTAAAGGTGCTGAACAACGATTGAGCGAATGGAAGGTCGGTGAAAGCTCTCTAGTTTGATCTGTTCGTGAGACGCGTCAGCCACTGGCGGTGGTCGGACTTGTATTGAAGAGAGTGATGCCTTGAACTTGAATATATATACTGTGACCCACTTACCGGCTGGCTCCGGCGTTCAGGTGTCGGCGGGTCCAGCGCGGCCTCCGCGCTGCCTTTTGGTATTAAATGGGATTTCATGTGGATTGGGACAAAAAACACATCGAGAATCCAATTTGTTTGATTGCATTAGTGGGCAGCTGGTAAAATCGTTCAAAGTAAAATAACTTCTCCATCTACCATTATTTTTCCTTCCAATTAAGAAAAATGACGTAATAATAGGAAAAATATTATTTTACTTAAAATTTTTGGTGTTCACTAACGTTCCCAAATGTCATTTAACAATTTAACCCTCAACGCACCGCGATAGAAAATGACTTGATGTCGATGAATTTAAGATTTTAATTATTTTAAACGAGAAAAAATGCTTTTAATATTTTTGAGTAGATATTTAGTGTGAAATATTGATGGATAGTAATATTATCAAATATTTAATACAAATAAATTGCAATTTTAATATTTATTTTATTATCTAATAAATCATTATTAATGTTCTTAAAATCAAAAATAGTTCAGTAATAATCCAGTATTTAAATGAATATCTTGCACAGAATTTTACCAAATAAAATTTTACGAAAACATTTGTTTTTTGTTAATTTGAAATTAAAACTATTATTTATTCCCTGTAATCTGACAACTCGAATGATTTCAATATAATTATTTTGTTCAAATCTATAGATATTGATAATAACGTATTTTATATTTAATGCCATTATCTTCGTATTTTATATATTTTTATATCATGCCTGCCAGACTGTCTCTCATGTCAATTTTATTGAACGCCATCCGTTGCAAATATTGCACAGTCATATTTTAGGATCCTGTGCAAAACACAGATACCATTACCCTTTCATCCAGCCACTCTATCCTCTGTCCCTATATAATTATGTACGTATTACATTACTTGGAATAAATTTTACTTACGTTGATATTATTTAGGGCTTCCGCAAAATGAAGGCGCAAACAATCTGATTTATTTTAACTTAGGCCACCATATTGATATCATTCCTAAATTGTATTTCCTTAACGTAGAAGGCTTTTGTTAATTTTCGTACGTTGTGGCTTTTTATTTGTTGATTCGACTAATAAGTAATTCGTATATCGAAAATGGCAGCATTTATCGGCGTGACGCAACCGCCTCTTAAGACGTTGACTCTTAAGAAGTGACTAAGTTGACACGGAGAATCAACGCGATACACTCAATAGTTCGAAAGAGAAAGCCAAAAATGTTCGTCGTGTTAGTCGGAACGATTAACAATACCCTTCCAGGGTTAATGCGTGATTATTTAAATGTATATATATATTTTTTAATTAATGGCGCATATTGTAGATCGTACGAGAATAAGGTATTTTCTATAATGATTTTTAAATATAACGACCACAATTCGTATTGAAATTCGCGAATGATTTCAATACGTATAATGTAGCTAACCCTCTTAATTGTTGCATTATTTGTCCACGCGACCAGTGTGTAAATTTTCTAGGTTTTTGTATAATATATCAGTCTGCTATTTATTATATTTAAAAAAAAAAACTATCCCATAAAAAACAAGTCTTTATTATACTCCCTTTCTTTGTAAAATATAACAACAATTAAAGACGAATTAAAACATGTAACATAACACTAAACTTACTGGAATTTAATATATTTCTAAAATGTACTTTGCTAAAATGAGCTTTGATATGACATTTCACGCTTTGAAGGTTAAATTATAAAAACATTTGTCAGTCAATTTAATCAAGATTTTGATATATTTGTGAATTTTGCCGTCATCTGAGATCCAATTGTTATATATTTTCGAAATTCGTAGGGAAGTACCTATTACATATTCAAATTTTAAATATTCCGTGACGTCGTCAGGCCGCTGTTGGTAATAATCAAACATTTGTATGGTTTCCAATTTAAAAAAAATCAATTAAATTTTCTAAAAGCCACGAGTCTGCTTGCAAAGTTTCAGCTCGATTAGATCACGGGAAAAGGGTTAAAAATCGATTCAAAGTTTTTTCGTCAAGAAAACAAGCAAGCAGACGCCACGAGTTAAAAGAAAGGAAGTAATAATTTTAAATACCTATACATTTATTTTGTTTTGATTTATATAAATATACATTTGGAACTATTTTTATAACTTTTTATCATTCAATAATAAAATAAATTACAAAAAATTATTCAAGGTATGCAAAATACTACTAATTGATAAATGAAATATAGAATACAAGTAAAATATGGTATAATTCTAGAAGAAATGATAAATAATGCTAATATACATCTCTATTGACTCGCATCACGACTATACAACCCGATCGTCAGGTCGAAGAATGAGGATAACAACCACAAACAACGTGTATGATGAAAGAAAAAGAGACTATGTTGGGCCACGAATCTTTAATAAACTAAATAAAGAAGTATTCGATATGTTGCAAGACAGAAAAATTCCATTGGCCTCGAAAAAGTCCAAATACGTAATTAAAAAAAAAATATTAATTAGAAAAACAGTGGAAAAATAATTTGTTAAACTTACTTACTATTTTTGGATATATCACATTATTTTCTTAATGAATAAAGAACTGAATAAAATAGTGGCTTTGTCATAGATAGAGTAAAGAAAGGATCGCAAAGGAAACGTATGAGACAGAAGATGTTAAAAATATATGAGGCGAATGTTGAAGGCAGCAGAAACAGAATGGGTCCTCAAAAGATCTGGCATGATCAGATAAACCAAATATTGGAGGACGACAGCTTCAAAAACCGAAGAGCATTAATGAAAATGGTCGGAGATGTATAATAAAGTGGACACTTAAAGGTGGTGTGCCAGGAGAGAAAAATGTAACGTTCTATCCTCTTAGACTACCACTGCGCGATGGTTAGTAAGTTATTTTTATGATTACCAAAATTTGATACCGATTAAATAAATTCAAATGCAAAGCCGGAGATATCAGACACATTCGTAAGTACCTACTGGAAACTCAATTAAGTGATCTTGATCGTGTTAATGTTACTTGCTGGTTTATACATCCGGTGCCCTCCAATTTTCTGGATCCAATTTATTAGTCATCTCTAGAAGCACTTTCCAAAGTTCGTGGACCTGATACCAGGAAATACCAAAGGATTTTGTTTACTTTCTTTTCAACGGAATCTATGACGTATGTTGATTAAAAGATGTACTTAACTCGCTAGACGTATTCACAAAATTCCTATGAATTTGTGTATTTGTTTCTCTACATTAATTTTAATTCCATTTTCACTTTTAAAAAAAAACACACAATACATTTCTATTTATTTATTTATTCAAGTTTGTACAATTTAGATTGGATTATGCCTGTCGAACTAGAAGGATCTGTGTTGTTTATAATAAGTTGTACAAATAAAATAAGAGTTAGGTACCTACCTACTTAATACATAAAAATAAAAGTATTATTTATAAAAAATAGAGAAAAAAAACGAATATATATTATTTTTTCAATTGGTTGAGCAACTTTGTTGATTGAAATTTTTAATAATTGATTTTATCATTAATTTTTAAAATAATTTAGAAAAACAAAAGAAATCATTCATTTTGATATTTATAAAACGCCCTAAGATGGAAAGGTTTTTTCGAAACGTATAGGTGTAATAAATAAATATAAGTAGATACAAACAAATAATAAAATCAATTTTTGAATATACATTAATTAGAAAAACATTAGTTTTTTGCGTGAGTGTACCAATTTAACATCTGCCCATATTTTAAATTTATGATTTCACTTGGTATTTTATATTTTTGGCGTAACTTATTCCCGGATTAATTAATCCTTTTTTCTTTTTTTAAACAGTATTATGTCTTATGTATTTTAACAAATTTAAGTTACAATGTTCAACTACACTATTTTGTTACATCTATTGTATATTCATATTATTATTTATAAAAGCCCCTTGGGCGTAAATAAATAAATAATTAAATATCCAGAACATTTTTGAATCATAATTTTGGCAGAAATCTACCCCTAAGCTAGATTAGATGGAGCTCTGTTATATCCCGTTTATTCTAGAAAAAAAGCGAATTTTTAATTTCTTTTTTAAATCAGGGCACCCAACTATTCTGTGATACTTGCCCTTGAAAAAATCGGAGTAAAGGCATATTCTATACATATGCATTTGACTACACTGCTGCATAAGCTATATCATTATAGTTGCACATGTATTGAATAATGGGCCTTAGTCACCGGCTTTCTGTTGCATTCTGGTGGAGTTTTCCATGTTATCCCACGAGCGATCCAGTGTAATTAGATCACAACAGAATACGAGTTCCTCAGCGCCGCATAACGTATTTGAGGTATTGGAATATTCGTGATGAAGCAATGGGCAATGAAAATTGTGAAAGCAAACACTCAGGCATCAGTGGCGTATTCAAAAATAAATAAAAGAGATGGGAAAATATGTAGTTACTGTAATGATAGTTTAACTTTTTTCTAAATACAAAAAATTATTCATTCGTGAACTCGCATGTTAACAGAATCATAATCTGACAACAATCCAATTTGTCAAGTTCCGCTCCATGTTCCGCTACATGCACAATATCCTTTCCAGTAAAACTTTTACCCTGAATGAAAAAATTGTTTTACAGTTTATTAATTGGTTTTAAAAGATAATTTTTTATTTGTATTATGATAATTTATTTTCTTTCATTATTTAGTTAATCAGATAAAAAAATTTATAAAAATGTTATCGTTCGTGGTCAGTATTATTTAAAATTAACTTGATTGTTACAGGTTGTCTCGATAAAACTCCAAACTTAAGGAACCATTCAGACTGCAGTACTAGAGAATCCCAGAGACCCAGTGGGGAAGTCTTGTCTTGCTTACAAGGCGATTATACCTCTTTGGAGAAATCAGTGATCAAGACGCACTTACTCACACACCCTGGAGGGAAACCTTTATTCTGCTCCCAATGTAATTATACCTGCTTTTTATATTATGTTATCAAACGTACAAGGGTTTGGAAAAATTGTAATCCCTGGACAACATTTATGAAAATGATCAATTTTCATAAATGTGGTACTATAATGATAGTTCAACTTTTTGAAAAAAATAAGTCAGAAATATTGAAAAAATGCTAACTTTGATATTGAATATCTCCATAACTATTGATATTAAGTCATGGTTGATGACCCAATACATATATTTACATTTTATCAAATTCAATTTATTTTTGTAGTGTTATTTTAAATAATTCTTTCCTCATGCTTACCCTCACATTATTTCAATTTTGCAAAATTATATACATTATTTATATTCTTTGTGGATTTTTCTTGTTGCATATTTTTGCAATTTTTGAAATTATTTACGAATATATTTCATTTGGAATAAAAAAAGTTTTAAGTGTTAGGTATGACGAATGAATGGTGAATGTTATATTAAAAAAATATCTATTTACTACCTCAGAATCAAAATTTACACCTGGGGTTTCGCAATCCGCCGATTCGGAGTTCAGGTTTAATATTTTAAAAACCCAGCGGATTCGATCCGGGTTCGGGTTCAAACATACAAATAAAAAAATAAACGATTTTATTGTATTTATTGCAGATAATGTTACTGCACTTAAAGGTTATTTTGTTTTCCAATCTCTCATGTAATAATATTTTACGAATAGGTAGGTACTAATGCAGCTAGAGACTCATCCCCTAGTTCTGTTCCAATTTTCTTGCAATAATTAGTCGGCACACTAAAACTTATTCACAAGCTAGCAAATGGCGAAATACTAGACGAAGACATTAAATTACGCAAAATACACGAAAATCATCAACACTACACTAGAACGGCTCAAAACTACCACATAACTCAAGCCAAAACAAAAACAGGACAATCATGACTTTGTAACGGATTAAAATTATACAACGACCTACCACAAGAGACCACACAATTGACTACTAACAATTTCAAAATAAAAGTGACAAAAAATCTAAAACTCAGCAAAATATAAATGACTTTGTTTCCATATTATTACGTCGAAATATTATGTAAAATGTTATCCATAGACCTTCCAGGTCTCTATGATATTTTAAATAATTTTAAAAAAAAACCCGATGGTTCAACCCCGGGTTTCGGTTCCGGGTTATAGGGGTTTTAGGGTCATTACCCGACTGGTTCCAGGATGGGTCTGGTCGGGTCCAGAAACCCTATTCACACCACTCAAAAATAGTATACAAAATCATTGTAGAAACTGCATTCAAACAATGTTATCAAATATTTTTTTTTCTCCTCAGGTGTTTGATGGTCCCTACTCCTTAAAAAAAAACGTACCACGACGCGCCTCTGGCCAGTAACGGAACAACGCGTGCCGAAGTGAACTCCTTCTACCGTAGATGACCAGAGGCCAGCACTTGGTAATTGCAATGTTTATTGTAATCATTATGGCATGCCCTAAATTCTTTGTGACAAAACGAAAAGTAGGTATTCTTAGTTTGTCCGACTCTACGATACCAAGAAATTATTTGTGTCGGTTATAAAAAATAAACTGGAATAAAAGAATTAGAAGTTACATTTTTATGAATACATTAAAAAAAACATAACTCAAGGTATACAATACAAACTAGATTTTTCATCAATAAAAAATAAAAATACTAACATACAGGATATCTCATAGTAGGAAAAATTTTAAAGGTGGATTTCTTCCTTGGGTCGAAAATGCTCAATCAACCATGACCTTATTATCAACAGTTATAGAGATATGCAATATCAAAATTTTGACATTTTTTTTTTCAATATTTCTGACTTATTTTTTGCAGAAAGTTGAACTATCATTGCATTAACTTATATCGATTGTGAAAAATTCATTCGCTTTAAAACAAGTCGAATATAATGATAAAAACCTTTCGAAAATTGGAAAGCGATTTTTGTACAAGGTTTAAAAAAATTCATATTTTGGTATAGCATATCTCCATAACTACTGATTTTATCATAATCATAGTTGCTTGAATATTTTCGCCCACTATCAATCAGGAATCATAATAACTATAATGTAATATAGTATCTAAGTGCCGAATTGCATTTTGCTTATATAAAAAAGAGAAAATGAAACATAATTTAATTTAATGTAGTATCACATAATGAATTTGACCGCAATTGTACCATGAAAACTATATAAGCAAATAAAAAATATACAATTACGGCACACGGAGCATATGCAATATTCATAACAGCATTTTGTTAATAACAGCGCTCAATATGCAATTTCCATAACACCATTTTCAAAATTAATTTTGACACTTATAAGAATTGTTATTTATGGTTAAACGTCACTCGGAAAATTCTCATCTTAGCTCTTGATTGTTGAGTCGTGACTTCATAGTGTGAAAATATTCCGTTGCATTTCACTCTACATAAGCCTAAAAATTTCACTCTAAATAAGCCTAAAGAAGTATGACTTCAAAAAAAGGAAAATTACAACTTAATGTCTGTGTTACTTCTTTCCTAAAATAATTGTTTTAATAGAAAAATAAAAATGTTATGCCTTGCTCTCCAAATAAAACGTGGGCGCTTATTATATTGATATAGATTACAGAATTCTGACGTTGATGAAGGTAAATCGCCCACGCTCTTTTATTTTAAAAGTGAGTCAAAAATTTTTTGGCCGAAAATTTATTTTTTATTTTTTAGTACATTAAAGCGTGTTTTTTTTTTCATGTAATATAATTTTCTACTTTTTCGTCTTAATATTACTCAGCGTACAAAATCACTTCGATAGGTAATTAATTAGCGCCATCTCTTGGTGATTAAATAATTTCCCATATAAAACGTTGATTAATTCATTATGATAGATTCATTGATTAATTAGTGATTCACGTATTTTCATCGAGAGTATATCCGTGTGCTAAATTTTAGCTTGATTGAACATTGGGAAACTGGTGAAATATCGATTATAAGACTCCGTCCAGACAAACAGATGAAGATAATATAAGCGTGGTAATAAAAAACTATTAACTTTCTGTGTGATTTTTGAGGATAATTCTAGATATTATTAGTCGTTTTGAGAATGTCTACGAGGTGGTGGTGCTTGCATTAAACTGTTTAAACTTTTCCTCATAAGCGAAGAATGCCTTTAAGAGGAGTGGTATCGTTTGATTTTGCGTTTTCTGATACAGTTAGTTTAAGCTATGAGGTGTGCACTTTGAAAAACATTGATTAGTCTTTTTAATTGACTCCTTGTTGAACTCAGGCTTATTCATAGTACGAGGTATTTACATAAAAAAACAGTAAGTAGGTTTTTTTCTGATTCAAATATTTTCTGGTCATTGCACTTCGGCCCATCGTTAGCGAACGTCCATTAGTTGCTGGCTAATGCCATTTATATTATAATTTTTATTAATAAAAAAAAATTGTATAATACGATTATTTATTGAATTATCAAAATGTTTCGTGGTCAATGATCCTTCATCAGAATACAACGTATAAAAAATAAAATTGGTTTTGTACAAATCATTTTCTTTTTTTAAATTAATTTATTTTTAAGTATAACTTACAGTTTATTAGATACATTTAATGTTATTCTAGTCTATTAAGACTAAAATTAATTAAAAATTTTTTCGTTGTACCTCTCCAAAAAGAGAGGGACTTACACTTTTACGTGATAATCACTGATTAGATACTTACTTTGTATACATATGTTTAAAAAATTAATTATGTTTTTAAATTCATCTTTTTTATTTGTTTTATCTCAGTTATCTTCATAATTTCTGTAGGGAGGCTATTGAAATTCTTTATTCCTAAATATATATAATTTTTTGAGGTTGTTTGGTGTTGCATTTTGGTATTTTGAAATTATATAAAGATTTTAAGGATGTGTTTGTTTTAAATTTTGCATAAATATTTTCTTTAATTATTTGTATAGGTAATAGGTTTTTTTGTAAATATTTTCGAATTTCGGAACTAGGAATTTCGAGAATAGTGTTTGTTTTGAGAGAGTAGATTATTTTTATTTCATAATCGTTCTTTGTGTAAGTTTCATTTCTTTGTGGGTTCATTACATTATCGTACGCCCCTTCCCACCAAATAATGCCATATTGTAGTAGTGGGTGGACACTAGCGAAATACACCCTTTTTAAATTGTTTACACTTAAAATGTTTCTTAACATTTTATTAATATAAGCAATGTTACCGCAAAAATATTTTACTATTATTGAAGAAATCATAATTTCAACTAGCAAAAAGCTCTCAACGTCACTTTTTTCTAATGCAGAGGCCGTTTTGCAGTCGGTGTTTACAGTTGCCTGGTCAGATTTCTTGTAAAAATATTTTTTATGTTGAAAATATAATTTATTATCAAGAAAAGGGAAGTGGTATAATAAAGAAATAGTGAACGTAAAAAAATGAATGCCAAAACTATAAATTCTGATTTTGTAGCCCTAGTATATGGGATGGCGATATCTCTTCAATTTAATAATAAATAAATATTGATAAATTTTACGTCATATATGTTTTTTTACGTCAGTTTAGCAGGAGAGTGCGGCTTAACCTATTATTACAGAAAACCATCTACATATTGATTTAGTTTATAGCCAATGCGTATTATATCGCTTTTTCATTGGTATGTAATAAAAAATACATAAACTTTTTCGTGACTCTTAGACTTAAAATATTTATTGTAATATGATTGTGGAAAAATGTCATTTTGACAGTTAACAATACCATAGATAAGAGATGGTACAGTAGGAAAATTCCAGGCGCGTGCAGTGGGAACATTATAGCATGACTTTTTTGTAGACGTATATTTTGGAAAAAAAATAGAAATCAAATATTTATGCTACAGATTTTTATGATATATCAAAATATGAATAGCAATTGTGATAGAAATATTATGAAATATATGTTGTGTTTCTATTTTTTTTCCAAATAATTGGTTACGTAAAAGTCATGCTGCGATGTTCCCACTGCACGCCTCAACACAGAATATATTGAATTTGAGATTTTATAGGAAATATGGCTCTATCCCTTCCAAAATTATGTTTCCTAATCACTATTAAAATCAAAGGCAGCAATATCCACTTCGACCAATCAACCCCCTAGGATGTGCCTCGTGACAAAACGGCCACTTCATACTACACAAGTGAGAGTTGATACAGAATTGGAGTGAAAAATTATAGCAAAGACAGCAATATCCAATTATGTAAATAGCAAAACAGCAATGTCCACTATTTGATAGCAAACACAGCAATATCCATATTTAAAAGTTAAATATTTATTTGTACATGTGAAAAAGAAAAATCGAGGTGGCAATTCTTTTTAAAAATTACTTCCAATAACAATATTTAAAAATCTTAGGACATATAATACATTTTCTCTTTCAACTTACAATAACAATACGGCCCACTTTAATTCTTTATCTAAAATACATATTCCATGACAGTTTCCACGAATATAAGAGAACTATTACCAAACTTGTGGAATTAGCTGTTTAGTCTCTTTATTCAACGTCACTCTATAAAATCACTTTTTTCTGTTCTTTCTTGTAGATGTTTTAGCCTTTATTTTACCTCTATGTTAGCATTGTTCACATTTAAGTGATGAAAATCATTTAAACTAATTGAATTATAATTGTATTATCTATATCATGCTGTGTGTTTTTCATTGTTTGTGTACCATTAAAATAAATAAATAAATAAACACGTACATTTCATAGATTCCAGTGAAATTTCCTCGAGTACCTAATGCCTGTTTTTTTTTATAATCTCAAAAACGCTTCAATGCGATATTGCTGCCTTAGCTTTTCTCCTACTCATATGCAGTATGCGGATGCATATTTATATTTTCAAACGATTGTAGTAGACACTTCTGAAGGCGGCGACCAGTGATTGTCATAATATGAAATCGAGTATTATTGAAGCATATTAGTTGACTGTTGACATGTCTGTCGGGAGATGATTTCTGTGGTTGTGTGCTTGGCGACATGCACGATGTGGATAGCCAGGTATCATGTACCGACTTTCAAAATCATAATGACAATAATAATTGTCGCTCGGCTGACTGGCGGTAATTTCACCTGACCTGTTTTAGATGGACTGGAGAACTTCATTTTAATAAAAAGTTTCCATTTTAGCAGCTATAATATATATTCAATTTCAAACATATTTTATTCAGAGCTCCAAGCGTTAAATTTAATGAATAAAGATGGTATACATATATATATGTATATCAATTGAATGAATTTAAGTGAATATATATATATATATATATATATATACCCCCAAAGAAATCAATGCTAACATTTCTAACACCCGTGAAAACCTTAATTATAACATATATATGTATATATTTATATATATTAGGTCCTTACATATGAAATTGACGTTTTGCCGTACTGGCAAATTTGATCTCAAATATCTTCTCTTTGGTTAGGAATTACAAATCCAAATTTATACAGCTATTTACTCATGTATTTGTGTTTTGAAAATTATAATTCATTTGTTTTTTCCTCAATTGTTTTTTTTCTTTGCGTCACTCAGTTTACAAAATGAAAAACTTGAAATATCGCGTTATTTACGAGTACGAGTTCTACCGTGGCACCAGTGCTGCAGAAACGGCTCGAAGGATTAATGATGTGTATGGCGACGGTGCCGCAAAAGAAAACACAGTGCGTTTTTGGTTCCAACGTTTTCGTTCTGGAAATTTCGACCTGCAGATAATGAAGAATTGAAGGCTATTGTGGAAGCGGATCCATCGAAAACCACATCCGAGTTAGCTGCAGGCTGCGGTGTTAGTAATAAAACTGTTTTAATCCACTTGAAGCAAATTGGTAAGGTGAAAAAGCTTGAAAGGTGGGTACCTCACGAATTGAGTGAAGCAAATCAACAAACGCGCGTTTACTGCTGCGTTGCATTACTCAACCGGCACAATAATGAAGGGATTTTAAATCGAATCATTACCTGTGATGAAAAGTGGATCCTGTACGATAATCGGAAGTGCTCATCGCAATGGCCGAACCCTGCCGAACCAGCCAAACCATGCCCCAAGCGAAAATTGACTCCAAAAAAGTTACTTGTGAGCGTTTGGTGGACTAGTGCTGGTGTCGTTCACTACAGCTTTCTTAAATCTGGCCAGACGATTACGGCAGATGTCTATTGTCAGCAAATGCAAACCATGATGGAAAAGATAGCTGCTAAACAACCGAGGCTGGTTAATCGCTCTAGGCCACTGCTGCTTCATGATAACGCTAGACCACACACTGCACAACAGACGGCTACCAAATTAGAGGAGCTTCAATTGGAATGTCTAAGACATCCACCGTACTCTCCGGACCTTGCCCCAACAGATTACCATTTTTTTCGAAATTTGGATAACTTCTTGCAAAGGAAAAAATTCAACTCCCATGGGGCAGTCCAAACCGCCTTCAAAGATTTTATTGATTCCCGTCCGAATGGTTTTTTTAGTAAAGGGATCGATGAACTACCTACGAGATGGCAAAAGTGCATAGATAGCAATGGTACATACTTTGAATAAATAAATATATTATAATTAAAAAAAATCGGCTTTATGTTCCTCCCATACTAAACGCCAATTTCATATGTAAGGACCTAATATATATTCACTTGGATCTCGACTTCTGGAGTGAACGGGTGTGCTTGCCACCAATTCAAAACAGAACTCGAAATACAAGGCGAAAATCTCTCTGAAAATGGCCAGTGCTATCTGTCCGAAACGTTGGGTACATAATAACAGTCTTTCTCAAGACGCGGGTTACCATAGAAAATAATCCTTCATATATATGAATACAGCAGAATATTTATTTATTCAATATTTATTTATTCAATTCAAGTGATCTGCAGCCCGTTTATCCATATCAATTAAATTCGTCACTTTTTATCCACAATACCTCACAAATCACCACTTTTCATCCAGAACAACACTCAAAAATGAAAATTTTAAATAATTTATAAAAATATACTTTGTTTCACCACTTATATTATATTGAAAATGGTTCCTTCGTCAAGAAATAATGTATACTAACAAATTAAAAATCAGAAATTGAAGTATAGACAGTATAAATGTAAAAAAAGAACACATTTAAAAATGTCTTATTTATCAAAATGTGATTCTGTACAATTTATATATAAAATTTGTAAATCCTTATTAATATCAAAATAATGATCCAAAACTAAAAGCTGATTCGCAAATTCGGAACAATTATTGCCACTAAAACACCTTTTTATTTTTGAAGAAATTTTTAAAATTTATAAAATCAGTTACATATAACTCTAATTCGTCAATTGGATGGAGCGGTTTTTTTCTGTCTGCGGTTAAAAAAACTTCATGCTTTTTACAGCTGGCACACTGTCCATAAAGCCGATAATCGTGTGCGAATACACATGCACCTATACACCGTTTACTTCTCGCACGCACGCCTTGAACTTGGCGCAATGATTGGTTAACTGCAGTCAATGAACTCTTCGCAGTCTCCCCTTCCCGTCCTCTGCTTTCTGCCCGCGCTGAGCCGTCAAGATTTGGCAAGTCGCTGTGAAAAATTATTATACAGGGTTATTTGTAAAACATTAATAACCTCGCAGGACTATACTATACTCCTGCCTTGATTATGAGTCGAAAATGTTCAAGCTATCATGACCTAATATCAATAGTTAAGGAGATATTCAACTTCAAAGTTTGCATTTTGTTTTTAAATATTCCTGACTTATTTTTTGTAAAACGTTGGACTATCATTACAGTAACTTATATCGAATACGAAAAATTAATTCTCTTTAATACAAATTCAAATAAAAAAATAAAAACCTTCGAATTCCTATTGGAGAACATTCCAATTGGAATTTTTTCAGGGTTTTTATCATTTTATTTAACTTGTATTGAAACCAAAGAATTTTTCGTAATCGATACGAGTTACTGTAATGATAGTTCAACGTTTTACAAAAGATAAGTCAGAAATATTGAAAAAAAAATGCAAACTTTGAAGTCGAATATCTCCTTAACTATTGACATTAGGTCACAATAGCTTGAACATTTTCGACTCGTAATCAAGGCAGAAATATAGTTCTGTGAGGTTATTAATGTTTTACAAATAACCCTGTATATTATTTTTTGTACTTGAAAAATAATCTCGTAATTTTTTTGACGTGTGTTAAAATTACCGTCTAGAAATAAAAATCTTTCTAACTAATATCGCTTCATTGCGAGCGAATGTAACATCTCTGACTTGTCGATGATCGGATTTGTACCACGCGTGTGTGGTGACGCAGATCAGAAAATGATTACAGATTTTTCTCTACAAATATCATTGCATTCATGACATACGGACATGTAAACGAACTCTCTAATAATTTATTATATTTTTTCCTTTCTTATTCTTTGGAATGAGGAGGAAAAGATAGTAATATTCTTAAGGATTATATATTAAAGTTGACAAGCATACCAAAGATTATTCATTACATAATATATTGAACAATCCCTATACAAATAAGCAAAAATGCTTTTTTTGCATATAAAATAAGTGCTAATATTCTTATAAATAATATTTTTATTGAAATGTAAATGGAAAATTCGTATTTAAAAATAAATGCGAACAAATTATACCTATAAATAAATACTTTGCCGTGGTAAATATTTAAATAATAAAACAAAGTGTAAATTAAACATCTTACTCCTTTTTACTATGCTTATATTAGCTTTAATGTCCAATCGAGCTGAAATTTTGCATGCAGACGTATTCTCGATGAAAATAGTGAATTTTTAAACGAATTACATTATAGGTTACTTATTCGTTTTACTTATGCCTTTTTTCGAAAAATCCCCTTTTCAGCATTTTGGAGATTATATCCAATTTTTTTCAAATTTTGTACACATCTTACTAAAACTTTATGTACAATATAGCGTATGATTTTTTTTGATAAAATGCGCCGTTTTCTAATTATAAATTATTTGATTTTTTTTGAAAATTTTTTATTTTCAAACTGTTTTCATTTGCACAAAAAAAAATATTTTTTCGGTTTGATACATCACAGATATATAACATCATCTAACAATAAAATAACTTATTTTTTCATTTCACCCAAACCTTGGAGATATGATTTTCTCCATTACGCTACACTACTAGCTACGCGCGTCATGGAGAAGAACCTTTGCGGGACAGCATATAACTCCTCTATTTTGAAATTTACGTAAATTACTAATATGTAATACTTACGTCAATTTTTCAAAATTTTTATATACTTTTTGATGCCTCAAGGTGGTGCGATGTGTAGTTAGTGCTTAATATGTAGATTGTAAACAATATACTATTACAATATCATAATTATTGATGATGCAATATTCGTCTTGATTGTACGAAGAAACAATCTGTCTGCAATGCACATCTAACCTCAAAGAAATCTCTTTCTTTGCAGAAAATTTATTTGTATATATTGCGAAAAGCAAACGAAGTTCGACTGCAGAACAATTCACAGCTAGGCAACTAATTACGTATAGTCTTTACCGAAAAATGAATACGCGCTAATACATAGTTCATATTATTGACCGTCAGTCTAAAATCGTAAGAAAACCCCAATAAACAAGATTATCATACACATGAAATCATTGACCTATTCGTGACGCCTGTAATCCGAGTGAAAAGGAGATCAATTGTAATCATTTCAAATATAATAGATTTTACATATAAAATACTAACCAGTAAAACAAATTAACATCTAAACATACCGTTGTTGCTTATTTAATTCTTGAACCACCGTACTTCTGAACTGTTGGCTAATCTTACACATGTCTGCTCCAAACAATTACGTATCGACGAACGGTACTCTCTCTGAATAATTGAGAACGAATTAATTCAAGAGAGAAAATTTTCTGAACTAACGCAGTGTTTTATTGCTACGGTGACAGTGTTTTTTTTTGCGAATTTGCAGTGTGACTCCGAAATACGATACGTACCGAATATTTCAAAGACCTACTCGATAGGTAATCTAATTTCCACACTTATTTATTCAAAGACTTATCGAGCCTTTCAATAACAGAATTGTAATCTGTATCAAGAAATGTAATCTGTAGCAATATTTGGCCAAAAATTATTTTTTTACTTTATATAAGTATATTTAATATATAAGCGTTTGTTTTATAATTTTTACATACATATATTTTTGTCATGTAATTTAATTGAACATTTTAATATGAATTCAGAATCGAAATGCTTTATATAAATTTAATTTGTTTTTATTAAAATGACACGCTGACGACCCTGATGATCTATAAGATTCCTTTCAAATTTGATGTTCTCTTGTCGTATGCATTTCCTTCAAGGGGACTTATAATTTTTTTCCTTATTTTTTTATTATATTTGTAATTACTTTGTTTTTATGTGTCTAAATATTAATATTGTTACAATATGAGTAAGTCTCACGAGCATTCCACAACATTCCGAGACGCTCCAAAATACTCGGGAAATATCTGGAACAATCTGGGAGCGACGGGGCATTCTCACAAACACTGGTAATGTATAGAATGGTCGTGAGGGTTCGAAAGACCATCGTGTTTCGTATGAAAGGCGGAGCCAGTGCGCGGAGAGTTCATGATTGTGTGCACGTTTAACCGACGCGAGTTAACCAGCGATAAAGCCATTGCGACCGCAATGTTACCAATGCGGAGATTAATCGAAGCAACAGATATCGGGCGGAATTCTTAAATGCAAGAATTAAACAGAATATTCTAGCAAACGATAATAATGCGTTTCACAGACGAGTGATTAATTGCGAAATGCTGTGAATTTAAGGAATGGTGCTTAAATTCAATTTGTGTCCGGTGACTGAATGTGAATGTGTTTTCATTAAATAAAAATTAAAATTTGCCTTCAAAGAAACTGTTAGTCACAAAGCTACATTACATTAAAAAATAATGGTTTTCACACCATTCAGAATCTTCTGTATCAAGTTTTCTGGATTATTTTTCCGTCTGTCACGCACGCTAATAGAATTCGTTATAAATTTACTATTTGTTTGTTGTTATTTTTTTACTATTCAATTAAATACTATTTAAAAACGTTTTTTTTGCGTTTTTAAATCAATATATATATATATATAAAAAGAAACCAGTGTTTCCCTATCCGCCAAGTTTTCTCCACAAACAGCCACAACCACCCACTGGTGGTTATGGTGGTGGATAGTCCTTAGTGTCACATCGAAAATATGCGAGTTTGGTGGGGGTGGCTGTGCGTGGGTGTGAGTGGGTGACGAAAATGTGCTTTCTAGCGCATTGTTTTATTATGGGAAGGCCGAAAATGTTTCAGATTGTTTCAAAATAGGCGCGCCGACTGAGTTGGTTAGTCTAGAAGGTTCAGGAAAAACCTGCTCTAGAATGTTCTGGAAGGAGAAGGTTTTAGAAAATTCCCGAAGTTCTATAAGCTGAGTGGCGGAATGTCGGTATAGAAGGTTCCAGTACATTCGATAAATTTCTTGAAAGTTCTGGAAGGAGAATGTTCTAGAAGGTTCGCAAAAGTTCTATGACGATCCAAACAGTGTACTAAAAATCTACGCGTGCGAAGCCGCGCGGGCACAGCTTGTTCCTATATAAATTTTTAAATTCCTATATATAAAAAAATTGGGTTGTGATACTCTTTAGATTAACGAGTGAATTGAATGTTAAATTAAAAATGGTAAATACGATTGCATGGGTACCAATTAATCTTGCATCAAATATCCGATAAATTGATGAGACAAATTGGCTAATTTAAAATACAAACTTTTTTCGTAATGCGAACATGACTATTGTTCAAGTGACGCAATATCACATTACCTGAACATTGCCATTGTTAAAATGCTGCAACTACTGTTTCAATTAATGGAAATTTTTTAGCACTACATCGTCTTGCATTTTACACTTACTTATACGATGCGATGTGTTTAGTGTGTGTATATATGTATGTGTGTTTACGTGTGCGTTGTTCGTTGGCTTTAAGCATATGAATTCATTATTTTAAATAATATAGGTACTTTGTATGTATGGTGACATCGAAACTGCCAATACCATGCGAGCTTGTACAAAGCCGTAACTATTGCTGGATGCTTGAGAAAAAGGAGAAACGAACATATGCTCAAGGAGAGCAAAGTGAAGATATACAAGACCTGTGTCCGCCCAATCATGACGTACGGTATCGAGACAAGGGCTGACACTACCAGAACAAAAAATCTCCTAAGAACAACTGAGATGAAGACTCTCCGACCCATTGCGGGACTGACAATCCGAGACCGAGTGAGGAATTCCGAAATACGAAGGACTTGTGACGTCGAGGATATTGTCCGATGGGGAAGATCTAGAAGACGTTACTGGAGAGATCATGTGGAGAGAGCTTGTACTGAGAGAGTAGTGAGCATAGCAGCGAACAAGCTGCCGTCTGGTACCAGACTCCCAGGAAGACCGCATAAAAGATGGCGAGATAGCTGGACATCTGTATCCCAGGAACAGGCTCCGAGCAATGACAGGACGCAGTCCTAGATGAAGCAGAAGAAGAAGAAGAAGAAGTATGCCAATGTAATTTTCGTATTGTATTTTACTGATAATTGAATGTTTTGCGGTCTGAGTTTTATATTTTTTGGGTCGGAAAAATATAAAATAGATTATGGTTCCTTTAAAAAGATACAAATTAATTTTGTTTCTCATTAATAAATTCTTTTTAACGAAATAAATTGCTCAGTTCCTTGGATTTCGTTGTAGAGAGTGATCGGTGTATTTACAACAAACTTTTATTAAAAATAAGTCAGCCTTATACGTCATCCCATCCAAAACGATGGCTTTAAGTTAAAAAAGATTACATCTTTAAAAATAAATGACATTGAAAAACGTTCCACTGTATAGTTAAAAATAAATCAAAATCTATTTAAAATTAATAGGACTGAAAGGTTCCAGAAGGTCCTGGAAGACAAAATGAAAAATCCGGAAAATCGTAGAATGTAATAGAACCCCGTAGAATGTGGTTGATAGTTATTGTAGAGCATTCTAGAATACTGTAGAAAGATTTAGAAGATGGTTTAGAATAGCCAAGAACATTCAATTTTTGCGGCCAATGCAGCAAGGGAATTTTCAACACTACGTTGATAACGCTTGTCCATCCGTCCGTCCTTTTGTCTGTATCTGTCCCCGTAACTTCGTGTAACGTCCGTAATTTCGTTACGGCCGGAGATGAGACTTGCACCCTGGGCCACCAAACCCGAACCGGCCGTTCAACGCACGTTGCTACGGCCGCCTCTCCGTGGAGCGCCAAAAAGAAGCTATAAATATATACTAGGGCTTAGCAGAGACGCGAACCAATGTTTCGTAATTTTTGACCGGTTGCAACTAGTTTCATATAGAAAATAGACGATTCTTAGAGTTTCTAGAAATTTCATGGCATTTTTAGAAACTTAGCGTCATCATAGTCTTTAACCAGTCGAACTTTTACGTTCACTAGATAGAACGATTCTTCCAAATTTTAGTCAGCTTCGACAAAAGACTTGTCCGAATCAATTCTCCTAATTAATTATGCTGATATTATTTATCCGTGTTCAGGAAAACAGCAAAGGGAAAAAGATCCGGTGACGTGTCTCGAGGAGAAATGTGGTGACTGGAAAAATGGAGTGTGAGTTTCTCTGAAAAGCTTTTTTGCGAAATGAAACGGCAAACTTAATACGAAAGGAATTGCCAAATGTTTGCATCGTGTTTGATAAGTCTTAACCTTGATACACGCAGGTCGACGAACCGCTCACAGGTGAAAGTTTGCTCGAACAGGGCCCAGTTTTTCTGAACTAGTTTATGCGTGAAACGTCTTTTATATCTTACTAGGTGTTCGTATTCGGCGTTACCCGGGTTTAGGATTTATCTAAAAATAAGTTTGTGGGGACACACAAAGGTTGCATTATTTTGTCAAATCGGTCAAACGGTGTAGATTTGTATAGAAAATTATCTAGGCTTCGCACGCGTCGATTTTAAGTAACTTTTAGCCATATTTCATCAATTTATATATAAACCTTAACATATATATATATATATATATACTATTTCCTGTACCAAATGTGGATGATATTTTCAAACAAGTTTCCATACTGAAAATATGCGATGAAAAAACTTTACAGGAAACCAGGAATAATTCAAGCTTATGAGAAATGGAAACCAAATCATAATGCCTAAATTTAAAACAATCCAAATGCAGAACCACTATATTTATAAAGCCATTAACTACTAAAATAATTTACATATCGAGATACGCTGCATCAATAACCATACAGAGTAAATTAAAAAAATTAAAAGCTTCCAAAAATCAAACTTCAATTTATAAATCATTTAAACTTTTAGCTTTTTTCAAAATACTTCAACATTTCATTATCAAATTACCTTTTATTACCGTATTATTAAATGACTCGCATATGTACCTATATAAAAAATAAGAACTGAGGCTCCCTCATCAGACTCAAGAGCTTCTCTTCACAGATGAGGTCTACATGACTACAAAGTACTATAACAAAATGTCAATTTAATATGTAAATATGTAAGATTTGTATTTGTACCCATATATTAAATTAAATAAAAAAAATGTCATCAAGGGCTTTTTTATAGAACTTTTTGAGTTTTACAACTTTTCTTTAGTAAATATTTAAATATCTCTTACTGTTAAGGCAGCGTTCGTAGAAAACGCATCGCTCGACCATTTCTTCGTGGACTTTAGTTGTAAAATATGCCACTACGAAAAACCCTTTTATTTTAATGGGATAATATATGGCCTTTGTCCACCTTGAGTTCATTCTAAATATTGGTGAAAGGATTATTAAAATCGGATGAGTAGTTTCGGAGATTACCTCCGACATCCAAACTTACAAACCTTTTTTTTTTTAATAATGATCCGAACACGGAATACGTGTCACATCAATATTCTTACTATTTTCAAACTAAGCTAACCTTTACCTCTTCATATATAAGAATAGATTTGCATGTGTATAAGTAAAACTTCCTTAGGTACGTGAGAGCAAATTCAAACGGTTTAACTTGCACAGATTGGCACTAATTTTTCCAGTAGGTACAGATAATCTCTCACCACAAAATTAGATTTGTGTACGTTAAATTACATTTAAAAGGAAAACCTCGTGTCGTGGTGATATAAAATACGTGATGAATTAATGTCAGGCATATAATAATCCGTAGATCAGCGCAAAGACGACACTGGAAGGAAAAGTAGATACAAGAACAAATAACACAACGTAATAAATAGTTTATACACGGATGTACGCGCAGATGAAATCAACCGTCATTAAAAGAAGCCACAGCAAAAGACCGTTGCTTCGAGGTCAACGAGAGTGCAATAGTGGCATCCAGCTCGAGGATATCTGGGTACTCTTTTAATCCCTTCCTACCCTAGTGTTTATCCTATCGGATTACGTCACGCCAAACACTTTTGGATACAGTCCACCACGGGATCTGATCTGTGATTAATAATATTTCATTTATTATCACGTAAAACAAATTATGTACTATTGTATAGTAATAATAAAAAAACCTCCTCAATTGACTGTATAGTGCCATGAGTAAAAAATCGACTTGTATCTGTATATTGTAAAATATATTATCAACCGATCTGTGTTTGACAAAACTACTTCATCTTCAGTCTTCATCTCTCCACTAGATATAGGCATCTTTCATATCCTATCTTGCTTGTTTGCATCTTCATTTCTTCACCCCCACAGTGGTTGTATAGCTGGACTATCTCTTTTGAGTCTCCCAACGCCTCTTTTATTCTCGCAAGGTCTCCACTTCTGAACGCTGTGAGTCCATCTCTTGGCATTCTGCCTTGCAAAATGCCCTGCCCATTGCAAAAAAAATTGGTTTATAAATTCATAATAATGATGACAAAACTTTAGCGGAATTATTGTAAACAAAATGTTGTAGTGTACGACTGATCCAGTTGTCAAATGTTACTGCGGATTTTTCTGATTTCTAAACCTTTGCTGATAAACTGACCGTGAACTTGCGTTCCCTGAGCCTCTCCTCATGAAGGTACCTTTGCGGCGAGAAAATGTGTCAACGTTACAATCGTTCACGGAGCGGTTTTCCTCAACACGATGTTTAACTTTTTCCTCTTCAGAGTAGGCGGAAGAGAATATATTTTTCTTCATACATACCTACATCGTGTTTAACACATTAATCTGATTTTAAAACATTACAGAACACCAAGAATTTTGAGGCCAGTGTAATTGGTTATACTCGTGAACTGCAAGTCTCGTATGATGAACCAGACATCGTGACTTCATAGAAATTCAATATTTATATTTCTATGTTCTGAGAACACAACTTTTTACATGGGATTTATCCACAAAGGGATGATTATTTAATTAAGATAAAGTATAGAAGTTTCACCGAGATGAGGCTATGAATGTGAGAAACGTGTATGGAGGTCTTTTTATACAATGGCCCAGGACTTACAACCTCTATGAGCTGGCTCAAGTGATCACTCTACACAATGCAATGTTCACCAATTCCATTGTAACATCTACACATTGTCAAATTTTTGATAATGTATCAAAAATTGTATATGAATTTCTAGTAATCATCAATAGTTTTTAATTCTGTGCATAAATTATTAAAGTTGAGTATACCTGTATATAGAAAACCGTTTTGAAATGAATATGGTACTAGATTTAGGAGTTTTTATATTATTTTCATATCTTTTCGAGTGACACGTTTGTAAAATATTAGTTTTCTTTTCTTTAAATATTTGTAATATTAATATTTCACACTCATCATATCAGCCCTGATGATGGACCCTGCAATGCGATCCGAAACGTTGGCCAGAGAGGTCACATATACACGGCAGAATATCCCAGAAAACTATACACAGAAGATGATTCACTTCAATTCATATTTCATATTATCGTCTAAGAAATTCTCTATATATTTTTCCATATGACCGGATTTTTCCGCACACGAATTTTTCGGACTGATTTTTGCGGACATCGGTTATTTCGGACATAAATTGTTGATTTGATGGAAATTATGCATCATCTTAATATAAAAATTGACAGGCGAGTCATTCCCATATTTTTTCACTGTGTTTTGCGGTCATCCGAACGTAGTTGTTGCGTATTTGTTTGGAAAAGTAAGTAACGTGACGTAAATATACAATTACAACCATGACCGCCACGCGTGCTCGTGTTATGACGCGGCTATGAACAATTTAATATCCAATTGTCGATAACCGAATAATAGTATAATCTAATCGCTCCTCTGTCTGCCGATATTGCAGCGATCCGAAACCGGTCGTGATTTAAATAAATAATCAAAAGTGAAATTTCCCCAAGAGCGTGTCGTTAACCCGAAATGTGGATACGTTCATTACGAGAGAACGATCCGACATTGTCGGGGCCTGTGACTGGTAACCATTTGCAACTGTAATGGCGGCGTCGGAGATAGACGCGTTCGATCATTTTCGCGGTACGTATTTGGCGGTCAGCCTCGGGGCAGAGAGATCTGATTGCAGGTGTGCTGTAATTTAGACCAGGGCTCGGAATGGAAAACTAAACGAACCGGAATGGTCGGTAATATCCGAAATTTTACGATTATTATATGTACACTAGCTGTAACCCGTCAAAAATGATGGAACATTGGCTCGCGCCTTAAGGGGGGGGGGGGGGGGGGTAAGGTTTTAACTTTTTTTTTGCATTTTATTTTTAATTTTTTAAATGAATGTATAACATCGCAAGAATATTGTGTCAAAATTTCAAGTCAATCGGAGCAAAATTGACGAAATTATGAACATTTGAGCGATACTCAGACTGATTTTCTATACCTGCTCGGGCAGCTAAGAGACGCGCTCACCTGAGGACTACCGGACGTGCTATTTGTATTGGAAGAGTTTTGCGTAGACAAGGACGAAAAGATGCTGATGATGAAAGCTCTTTGCTGTGTGAACATGGCATCGAAGATTATGTGTATATATTATGTGCAAAACTTTAAAGCGTATTCCCCACATCTCATGTTTTCAAAGTCGGTGTCCATCATAACTTCAAAACTACTGCACCTATCCTTTTGAAATTTTGAACACTATTTCTGTACATAATTTACAAGGTAATGCTGGTGACTTTTTTCAAATTTGTTATTAATTTTTATTTTTTAATAACAAATTAGTCGATATTTTTCGCAAAAAAACGCGTTTTTCCCTTCAAAGTGTTCCAAAAAATTGAAAAATTGAAATTTCAAAAAACCCTCCCAGCATTACCTGGGAAAACCTATTATCTAACGAATGAACTTTGATTTTTTGATTTCAGATGATCCAGCACCAAGTTATGATGGACACCGCAATTCTACTTTTTTCCGAGACACGTCCGAATAATTGCTGCCATTGCCGTATTTTTTAATATTTCGTCTTGAAAATTTTACACAATATTCTTTAAATGTCATACTTTAATGTACCATTGGTTTTAATAAAGAGATTTTAACTGTGTCGTCACAAAAAATTCACAAAAACATGCCTTTTTTGTACGAATTAACCTTACCCCCCCTTAACTAAGCCCTGGTATAAATTTATAATATCTTTTTGGCGGTCCACGGAGAGGCGACCTTTGCAACATGCGTATAGCGGCTGGTTCTGGTTTGACAGGCCTGACAGACAACGAAATTATTGTGTTTGATATTGTGACTAATTGATGTGAAAATAATTGTTGTAGAGTTGAAATTGAAATATAAAAAGTGCATCATTTTTGAAAATATATTATAGGTTTGTTATGTTGTGTGATGTTATAATGTAAATTGTGATGTTCAACTTGACACTTGACATTACAACTATACAATTATTCTGAATATAACCTCTCTACAAGAAAAAAATCTCGTAAAAAGTGGAATATCGCTTTCATTATAATGCGTAATTATAATATTCAAATAAAAACACAAAGTAAATAAGCACACAAAATTTACTATATTTAATATTCTTAAAATAATAATATCTAAATCTGACAAGCAGCTACAAATAATAGTAAAAAATAAAGTTAAATGAAAAACTAGAATATTACAATTATGAGAAAGGCATTAAAGTAAAGAAAACAAAGTATGCAATGATAATAATATTATGATGAAAATAAAAGTTACTGTCATATTTATGAAAATTACGTAAACAGTTAGTGGTAATTTCTTACACCACGTAATGCTGAATCGTCGTAGAAAAAATGTTTTCAGACGCACGTGAAACTATCTATGTATATTTGAAGAAACTAGATATTTTTCCGTTAAAATTTATTATGTTTTTCTCATTCTTGCGGACTTGGCGTTGGTTGGTCCATTCTCTACCTTAATTTTTTGTGTCGTCTTGGTGTGGCTTAATGCGTTTCATAACCCAGATACATTTCTCTGTGAAATTGGAGATTGTTTTTGTAAATGTTGGTGTAGTTCTGACGATGAGTCGTTTTTTTCTTGGATGAACCCATTTCTGTTACTCCGCGCTGGTGGTCTAATACTTTCCAATCTTTTACTTTTTGCTTTGATTATTAATTTTTTTACTTCATTGTTTATTGAAAACAGAGTACATGTTATGCTTTCTTGGCAGGAGGGTGCAGTAAGAACAAGAAACATGACTTTTATTTTAACGTATATTTGAAAAAAAAACGAAATTAAATATTTATTTGGCTGAATATTATGAAATAATAAAATTCTGAATAATACTTTGATTATTGTGATTGGAATATTACGATATAATTATATGTCTCATTTCGGTTTCTTTTCAAAACATATGCTAAGGAAAAAGTCATGCTTCTTGTTCTCACTGCACGCCCCTGCTTCCTGGTCATCCAAAATCATCTAGGTCTCTCCTTATTCCATGCAATATATCATATTTTAAGTGAGGTATATGAAGACAAATTTTTTGTTTTTAATTCTAGGCTATAATAGGTTTTTGATACCGATTTTCTATGAATATTTTTTTTCTTGATAGAATTAATGACGAATGTTACCGTATTCATATTAAATTGATTTAAATATTGAAAAGTTTAATTTCATATTGTAATATTTTAATTAAGATAAGTTATAGAAGCCTCACAGAGACGAAACTATTTATATGAGAAACGTGTATGGAAGTCTTATAAACGATGGCCCAGGGCTTACAACCTGTATGAGCTGGCTTAAGTGATCACTCTACACAATGCAATGTTCACCAATTCCATCGTAAAAACATCCATACATTAAAATTTTTAAAAGATGTATATATATTCCAAATCTGAAAACTTTCCGTATATTTTATGGGACTATGCTAGAGGCATCTATAGTCCTTCTCATGTATACATAGATTTCGTAGTGGGTAATGTTACCTCTATATTTTTAAATTGGAGTATTAAGCGATATCCTTTTTAATGTATAATATATGATATTCTTCCGAATTATTAAACATATACTTAATAATAAAAAAAAAAACCTAATTCAGATGTTCAACTATGATCACCGTTAATTTCAAAAAAAAATTTTGTACTATTTCCAAAAAAAAAACATTAAAAAATTATTTTTTTTACGAATTTTTCACAATTTTCTTGGGCATGCTTACATATCCTTGTCCGATCCCGATATTCAAGTCTCCTATATCAAAAGTGGAAAACGGAGAAATTCCATTTTCCAATAATTTTTAATACAATTTTTTGTTAACAAATCTCAAAATCACCAAATTCATATTTTGTAGCGATGTAACCGAACTTTTTTTAGGCATAATTTTATTTTCCTATATGGGTTCCAAAATAAGGTACAACATTTTTTGTAAAAAGTATTTCCACTGTCTGGTGGACTCACAGTACCTACATTAAAATACGGAATATTATTTTATTTTTTATTTATTTATTGAAATTAACGGACACCGTCCAATTAAATATAAAATATAATACATAACATGAACAACATAAAATACATCAGAATAATGCAATTTAAAACAAAAGCAAGGACAAATGAAAAGTACTAACAAGATGGAGACAAGATCTGGACTATCTAATCAGAGATTGTTTGAATCTGGACGGACTTACACCGAAGAAGTCCAGATACTGTCTTGAGTTTATAAGACGACACAACCGTGATACAGGAGCATGGAATCCATAATTAGTAATATGATGGCTAAGGAACAACATTTCATTATTTCCGAGTCTACGGGAAGGGATATTGAATTTTATTTGTCCCAGTAACGAAGGCGCATCAGTGCAACCGTTTAATATTTTGAATTGGGGATTAAGGCAGTGTTTTATCTATATTTTTGTAGGTTACAAATTTTTAACATTGACTCAATTTCACTGTAGGAGTAGACTCCTCTATACATGCAACTTTTCTTAAGAAACAATGTTGCACGGATTCGATGTGACTTATTTGGTTTATACAGGTGTACCAAAGCTAGCAGCACAAACTTTGCCGGTAGATTCCTGCCTATGTTTTGAGTCTAAAGTATTCAAGCAACCATGACCAATAGTTATGGAGATATGTAATATCAAAATTTGCATTTAAAAAAAATATATTTTTGACTTATTTTTGCAAAAAGTTGAAATATCATTACAGTAACTTATGTCGATTATTAAAAATTCATTCGCTTTGATACATGTCGAATAAAATGATGACAACCCTAAAAAAGTTTTTTTAAAAAATGTTTTTTGATCATTTTATTTAAGTTGTATTGGAGAAAATGAATTTTTCATAATCGATATAAGTTACTGTAATGATAGTTCAACTTCTTGCAAAAAAAAGGTCAGAAATATTGAAAAAAAATGCAAACGTTGATATTGCATATTTCCACAACTTTTGATATTATTAGGTCATGATTGCTTGAACATTTTAGACTCGTAACATAAGTTTCTGCTGCTAGCTTTGGCACATCCTGTATAGAAGGGAGACCAAATCGCAGAGGCATGTTCTAAGATAGGACGGACGAGTGAATACGATTAAAAAATAGCATTTCTAACACTACTATCCAATGGCATAAATAATACAATTTCCCTACAATTGTGTTAAGTTGACCTTGTCGAGCAAATAAAAACTCCGGCTTCATTTAACCTCTAGGAAATGATGCTATTGACACAGAAAATGCAAATACGACCGGCACAGTTTTTGTATACCGTTACGTGAGCCACCTTCGACAGAACTGCTAGGACATCTGAATGCCATATTTTAAAAGAAGTTGATGATGATTTTACCGTGATTTTTATGTATTACAATAACAAAGTTGTTTTAATATATTTTTACGGAGGTGGAGGACAAATGGAGCGCTTTAAATTAAATGAAGTTTCTTTTATTAACTAAAGTCACTGGACACGAATGTAATTGGAGAAATGTTTATTCATTTATTTATTTACGGGTAACTAAGAGTAGAAATAAAAATCAGATCACACATGAATATTAAATAATATAGAAACCATCTCACAGAATTAACATGTTATGTATTAATATATAGCAACAATAACTTAAGTTAGGTATACAAAAAAAAAGAATGAAAGGTAATTAAGAACAAACCACGAGAGTCAAAGAATTAAAGGAAAAAGCGGAATCGGGAATGGGAAGGAATGGACAGATCTACTAGAAAAAGAAGAAGCAAAGAAATATAGCATAAAGATATCTGATCAATACATCTGCATTTACATATAAGAGAACAAAAGAAAGAAGATGAATTAAAAAGAGAAAAAGGGTTTATGACTGAGGTAAATATCCTGTTCTTTAATTCACAATATTTCGCACTAATCACTCGTTTGTGGAACTCTCTATACCAATCATTCCAGAGTATACGCACGTCTGTGGTCTCACTTATTCACTGTTGAACGATAGATACTCTTAATTTATTGTCACTGGTCATACTGCCAAAATAAACTTTTTGTCTCGAAGGCGTCGTTCCACTTATATACATTTTCGTCTTTTCTCTAGACGTTTCGAAAATCTAGTAGTTTATTCCAGACCATTGTAGTTATTTCCAATTTACTGTAAAATGTTCAGAGTACTTTAAAATTCTCGATTACGTATTAGTCTTTCCGTTTCTTCGGTCTCTTAAGAAAATAGATGTTTATTTTAATTTTATTGTTATTTTATAAAATACAGATTATCAATAGATCATCTATGACCTTGACGTTAATGTACAAAGTAGAAAATATATACATTCTGAAATAAATATATCTTGTGTGGGAAGTGTATTAATAAATAAAATAGTTAAAACCTTACCGAAAAAATCTGGTTCAAATTTTTGCAATGTTTTGACCATTTTATTTGACTTGTGTCAAAGTGAATGGATTTTTAATATTGGCTATTAGTTACTTTCATGATAATCCATCGTTTTACAAAAAATAAGTCAAAAACATTGGAAAAAAATGCAAACTTTGATGTCGCTTATATTCTTAACTGTTGACATTTAAGTAAAAAGAATATTTTCTGTTCAAAATTGAATTAAGAAGACCCCTCAAAGTTTTTTCTAGTAGCTATGAGACACTCTGTAAACATATAGAATATTAAAGAAAATATTTTGTTTTCTTACATTGTTGTAAATATCTTATCTATTGTATAAATTAAAAAAACTAAATGTAGTGTATAACTCCTGATATAAATGAATAATAAAAGCCCATATAATGTAATATACATAAATATGCAAATAGATTAATTGGTAATGAGAGTCCTCTTTAAAATGCTCTACACACAAATTAAGTATTAATTTAATGTTCTCATCAACAACTCATAGTACCTACACAAACAATAGAATTGTTTACTTCATTGAGTTTCATGAAACAAAATTGGTTTATTAAAATTGTTGGTTATTAAAAACAAAAACATAATATCTAATAAAGTAAATAAATATATTAATTTCGTTTTCTGTCTGTCTGTCGGTCCGTAAATTTTTAAATTGCTGGAATTAAAACTTTAGATAGTTAGAGTATGATATGCTCTCCAAAATAAAGATTTTTCACGGGTTTACGGCTAGTTTTAGCGGCCCTCGTAGCGCAGTGGGTATCACACTGGCTTCCCACACCGAGGGTTCCGGGTTCGATTCCCGGTGAGGTCACAATACAATCTATATGATTTACTCAAGCCTGGGTGTTTTGTGATGTGTCTCACTTCTGTAATTGGGCCTCCTGGCCTGTTGATTCATAAAAAAAAAGTTTGCGACGGGGGCCCCCTGGCCTATGGGCCCCTACAGGTTTCGTCCGGCTCTGATCTGGCGTAAGATGATTAGTTTTGGAATTCAATTCATTTGAATACTTGTGTTAACTATTAACGCTTCTTCGTAACGGGGTATACCTAGTATTTTGTGTCGCAATGATGCTAATATCGCACATCAGTAGAAAAGTGTCGTAAGTCAGAAATAGGATAATTCTAAAGATTGATAACTGTTATTTGTCACTGAATCTATTATTTTTTTAATACTAAATTAATAGATAACATGTTAAATGAAAAAAATAAGAAAAAGCTTTATAGATATTTTTATTGACTAATAATTGATATTGAGAATTTGGAGACAAATCGTATTTTTCAATGAAGATACATATTTCAAATTCAATAATTATATATTAAATTCTAAACTATAAATCCGAATTTTGTACAACCAGCTTTCTATATTAATAATACATTAAAGAATTATGTATTAAATAACAAGGAAAGGATGATATTTAAAAAAATCGGGGGTTTGTAAATTAATTTGTAATGATTTGTGTCATTTTAATACAGGTAGGTAAAACTTTAATATTAGAATTAAAGAGCACGTAAGAGGTTTAAATAGTAATAACTTTCCTGAATTTCCTAGTCAGCTTTTAGAGATAAACAATTATTTTTGTTATCAACGAGTGTTAGAAATTTTACATACAAATAATACAGGTTAACAGTAATTGTAGATCAATTAGACATTAGAAAAATGTTAATAGCAGTTTAAATATTATAAATGATCAAATCCTTTGTGCAAATAGTTGTCTTTTAAACTTATTTTTACGCCCTATTTCTTTAATTATTCACCGTCCGTACATACACAATTTTTTTTTGTTAATGTCTGTATCCAATATCCTGATGAAAGAGCCATTGGCCCTGAACTATCTTGATTATTCAATGAATTGTGATTTTATATAGAGTTTTCTTTTTATTAATATAAATAATGTTACCACAAAATTATTTTGATATTGTTGAGGACGATATTTTTTATATTTTCATTGATAAATAATGACTTGCTCCACTTATGAAAGGAATCGACACATTACTATGTCGCATCGCAAATCCTATTGTGAATATAATAGTCAACAAGTGGTCCCATTGAGAGGAGACACTATGAACCATTCGCAGAAAACTGATGAATTAAGTCTAATACGGTTTTCTTGATACATATAGGAATCATCTCAATCTCATTATTCCGAGATAAATAAAAATCTGAAATAATTGACTTACAACATTTTTCTAAGAGATGTGCGATATTACTCAAACAAGTAGGTATATTAGCTTTTTATGTTACGTGTCAAAGACCTCGATTTTTATGAGAATAATTATAATTTTTTTTATTGAAAATTATAGAATTATTCCGTTTTTTCGTTAGGTATATGGAATATGTTTATTCAGTAAAGCCAAGTAAAATTTGTCGCGAAAACTACGCCCTTACCACGCCCCTTTCTAGTAAATATTCACGTTGAACACTGAGAGATTCTTCCGGTCGGGTGGGAATCTTTCCTGACACGCAAAATCCAACTCGCCAAAGTATTTGTAAGATTTTTATTTTTTTCGTGTTGTGGCATTTGGTAGGACTGACAAACGTCGGAGTGAAATTCGAGCGCAACGTTCACATTTGATCGTGCAAGTGAGATAAATATATATCTCATCACGCTTGCTTGGGTTTCGCCGATTCACTTGTGATTTTGCTTACGTCTATTATACATGCAGAAGGCGAGTTTTAAGAAAGTGACAAAGAGATTTGTCATCATCTTCCGACCAAAACTATCAAAAGATAGCTGTATTGTCATTTTCAAATTATGTTTATTTATACTGATTTTTTAATTTGAAAAAGACATAGGTAAAATACCCGAGGGATCTATGAATATTACATTTTCATTTACATATACGGGGTGTCCCATATCTCGACGTCAAGCCGAAATCGGATGATAGGCCAAGTCATAATAGTTATCAAAAAATATTTTTAAAAAAATCATAGAATCAATCATCAAGATATGTGTTTTAAAAATTATAAGCATTTAAAAAAATCAAAAAAATCTACACCCTGTGACGGTCTTTTCGCTCCTGTTGCTACAAATCTTTATTTTTCTTCAATTTTATTATTATTGTGTAATCCTGAATAATGCTTCTGTAAACTTTTGTCCAAAATTCAAAACCAACTGCTCCAGCTTGGAAGAAAATGTCACTTTTTGACCAAACCGAGCATTCAAAATCAATACTTTGCCCAGGATTTTATAATGTTTTTGTAATTCAGTACGAATATGTAAAGAAAGAATTGACATTAGGTTTTCTAGGGGTTTAGGTTATTGTCATAATTTTTTATGTTGTGTGGTAAAGACTTACGAATCATGACGGGGTATCTGCAACATCATATCAGCATCAATGTTTGGGTCAAGATCATATCAGCATCAATGTTTGTGTCAAGATCATATCAGCATCAATGTTTGGGTCAAGATCATATCAGCATCAATGTTTGGGTCAAGATCATATCAGCATCAATGTTTGGGTCAAGATCATATCAGCATCAATGTTTGTGTCAAGATCATATCAGCATCAATGTTTGGGTCAAGATCATATCAGCATCAATGTTTGGATCAAGATCATATCAGCATCAATGTTTGGATCAAGATCATATCAGCATCAATGTTTGGGTCAAGATCATATCAGCATCAATGTTTGGATCAAGATCATATCAGCATCAATGTTTGGGTCAAGATCATATCAGCATCAATGTTTGGGTCAAGATCATATCAGCATCAATGTTTGGGTCAAGATCATGTCAGCATCAATGTTAGGGTCAGCACATTTCACGTTGTATGTACGACACATTCTTGTGATGGGAGAAAAATATCCCTGTCTTTAATTTTGTGTTTTGTTAGTTTGGACTCTGAGTGACGAAACTCCTAAGAGATAAGGAGGGAAAACAATTTGTGACATGCAAATAAGTTTTGGCATTGGTAGTTAATGAGTGTAACATACTAGTGATGTGACGGAGCCCCGATTCTGTTTCCGCAAGTGTGGAAGTTCAGCTAGAATTGAGAATTCTTCTGAGAAGCTTCCGCTTAAGCTTCTGTGCGAGAACGAAATGAAATTACCCCAGAGGGATGTCCCAAGTTTCATTACAAAATTTCTTAAAACTGTGTGTGCGATGGCGGAAGGAATCGCCACTACCGCACGCGGGTCGGGATTAGGAAATAAATATTTTCCTTCCCAATCTACGCCGATAATGATCGATCATATTCATATTCATATATAATAATATCTTCATATTCCGATCGACCAAATAAACTACAAATATTTGCAAACTAATCTTAATCTCCTAACCTTGGAAGATCGAAGAAAAATAACAGATTTAATATTCCTTTTTAAAATATTACACTCAAATTTCGACTGTTGCGAACTCCTGAATAGTATTAATTTTAAAGTACCTAACCGTTTAAAGTAAAGGACCCGCCAAAACATGCTGTTTTATTGTGACAATTCGGACACAAACTATCGTTCAAATTCTAGCATACCTCGGATGCACAAACTGGGCAATGAACTACCTACATATGTCGACATTTTAAATCTATCTCTCTCAAAATTTAAAAAATCATTATATGATCATTTCTTTTCAAAATATTAATTTTTATATAATGTCTTAAATTTTTTATATATACCTGGCTATTCAAATTTAATATTGCTATATTATCGGTGAGTAAAAATTTCTGAGATCACTACTTTACACTTTTTTGTATATATACTTTTTTTACATATATGTCTAACCTCATTATGTTTAAACTATGTATATATACTTTTTTACATTTATACCCTTTATTTTTCTTTTACATTTAATCGTTTGTTGTATTTTAATTATGTATAAACCTGTTGTAAAAGGCTATTAAGCCGTGTAATTAATAAAATAAATAAATAAATAAATAAATCTCCTGACACGCGAAATACGCTAGGCCAAAGCTAACTACAGCTGACAAACTGTACTTACAGCTTTTTCCCAATATGTCGAGTGCGGATTCAATCTCCAATTCTCCCGGCTTCGTCGAATCCGGAACAGATCGATCTGTCTATTACGAAAGGCTGGTGTGAACTGATGTGCTACGACGGATTCGGATGCCACACGTCAATGCCACGAATGGCAATTCTTAGTAGAAAAGACACCGGTACACATCGCTTTACAACTGTCACTGGTCGGATTTTTAAAGGTTTAAATCCTGGCTAGCGGTTGGCGTAGAATACGTCGGATGTCAGTTTCGACCAATCAAAATCATTGCGCGGCCGGCGCCCGGCGGTCACGAAACACTGTGTTTTTTATGTAATATTTCATACACTCGGATGATCACACAAAACCTCTTCACTGGCTCTGTGGTGCAAGGATGAGGAAATCGTAATTTACCTAGCTTGCATAGGAATATACAGGGTTATTTGTAAAACATTAATAACCTCGCAGGACTATACTCCTGCCTTGATTATGAGTCGAAAATGTTCAAGCTATCATGACCTAATATCAATAGTTATGGAGATATGCGACATCAAAGTTTGCATTTTTTTTCAATATTTCTGACTTATTTTTTGTAAAACGTTGGAATATCATTACAGTAACTAATATCAATTACGAAAAATTCATTTGTTTCAATACAAGTTAAATTAAATGATTAAAACCCTGAAAAAATTCCAATTGGAATGTTTTCCAATTGGAATTCCAAGGTTTTTAATTTTTATTTGACTTGTATTAAAGGGAATAAATTTTTCATACTCGATATAAGTTGCCGTAATGATAGTCCAACGTTATACAAAAAATAAGTCAGAAATATTGAACAAAAAATGCAAACTTTGATGTCGCATATCTCCTTAACTATTGATATTAGGTCATAATAGCTTGAAAATTTTCGACTCATAGTCAAGGCAGGAGTATAGTCCTGCGAGGTTATTAATGCTTTACAAATAACCCTGTATACGAATGTGGATGAGCCAGGACAGAAGAGTGTGGCGTTCCATCTTCTCTGCCTACTCTTGCAGAAAACCGGCGTGATGGGAAATAAGAATGTTAAAATATGAATAATTAACGAATTTCTGTTTTAAAGGCCATTGAATTGGTTCCACCTGCCTTTCTGTTTTGCTTTAAAATATGTATCTAACTGTTATGCGGTTATTTTTTCTGTGCGAATCCGAGCAATCATAACGTTATAAAATAAAATAAGTTATTGTAACAGTTACCGCGCTATCGAGCCATCTCGGGTCGTGGGAGTTCTTTGTCATTTTTATACACATGCACTTAACGGTTACTTTGTTGCGTTAAAAATACAACCATTAGGTACATCGGTGTTTAATGCCACTAATAAAATTAACCGTTACGTTTTTCTCACGCGTTGTATTCGTATTTTCTTAAAATAATATGGTAAAGCATGAACCAATATTAGATTTGCGGATGATACAGTGCTATTTGCAGACAACGCCCATGACCTTCGAACACTGGTAAAGAATTTGAATGAATCAAGTAACAAATATGGTCTGAAATTGAATATCCGTAATCAAAAAGATGGCTTCCTATACCAACTAACTAATCATTAACATGAATCAATAGAAAGAGTCATCCAATACAAGTACTTTGATGCATAGGAGAATTGACGTATTATAATATAGACATGTTATTCCCATACTAGCCGGCTTTCATATGTAGCAAATATTGCATTGGAAGAGACAACAAATCACATAATCAAGTAATCACGTAAAAATCAGGTAATTTGAAGTCACGGTGACTAAAATAACATACTCATTCTTACAATAGTGTACGATACTCTGTTCCTTTTTCCCCAGTCCTTTTTTTTCGGCGTTGTGTCGCGCCCGATCACAAAGAAGGTCCGTTCCGTAAGGCAATTAATTACCTTACTTTTGAGTAACATATCTACAGTTTATTATATCATTGCATAGGAGTACGAGAAATGGGATCCATTTCAAGAAGTAAAAGCTCGAATCGAGATGGCAAGAAGTGGGTTTCTCAGAATGAGACCTTTATTCTCTTATCGTGTCCTAAGCCTGCAACTAAGAATGCGTATGGTTCGATGTTATATTTTCGCTATTCTCTTATATAGGATAGAGGCATGATACTGAACCAAGAATTAATCTGTAAAGTTGAGGCTTTTGAGATGTGGCCCTATAGAAGTATAGAACTGAAAGTTCCTTGGGTGGATAGAGTTGCAATGTTGAAGTCCTCTGGCGTATTATGGAAAAAGGTCGAGAGGTACTGTGGGCCTCCAAGATGCAAGTTTGAGAATTCCGGACTTATTATGAGAGGACCAGTTAATAGTCTTGACTAACTTATCATCCGTGGTAAAAGAGTCGTAGGAAGACGCCGCATCCCACGGCTGCATAACTTGAGGGACTGGTACCAACGTAACTCGATTGAGTTGTTCCGTGCGGCGGTGAATAATTGTGATAACAAATTTAAATATAATAATTTTGTTGTCTGTCTGTAACTATCTGGAACGAAGCTGGAATTACAAATTTAGATGATTAGAGTCTGACACGCAATCGGCGCGCAACACGCAATTTCGGAAACATTTATGTTACCCGTCAAAAATGATGGTATTCTTACGTGTCGGTTCCTTCGTATTTATTTATTTATAAAAAGAAAAAAACTAATTACATTTTTTTAAAACTATTATTAAAATTACAGACGTTACACGAAGTTACGACGTACGGACAGACATGAAATTATTGTAATTGGGATATGTTGGATTTTTTCGGAAAGAAATTTCGGAAACATTTAAAAATAATTAAATAATAATAATTATTATTAAACTACGCGCGGTGTACACATCCGATAGCATGCGTCAAGTGCATTAAGTCATTACTCTCTAGCGTGAAGCGGTCATGTGACTTTGTCACTTTCTCGCTGGATATTGTTCACTCACGCCATTGGCGTACATCGATACACAATACACCCTTAAGTGCCATAACTAAAAAGTCGGCCTGTAAACATTTTACATTTTAGACAAATACATAAAGAAATATCATACACTAGCATTGTTGATTCTTGCTGACAATGTTACGGGGATATGGAAATCGGCCAACATTAAAATAATCAAAATAAAATAAAACGTTTTTTAAATTATCAATATAAAATTAGTCGCGAAAGGAAAAGTGTCTTCTGATGGCTTATTGGAGATAAATCTTCAATTCTGACTTTCCCCTCCGGACCACCTGACCACCTGACTTCCGCCCTTGCATCCTGTGCTGAACAGTGGCGTACCTGTCTGTAAACAAATGTAAAAATTGGGTCGAAAAATAATTGCTTAAATTTTAACAGCAGCGCGTTGCGATGACTTTATGATTTATTTTTTTATTGTTCGTATATCTTGGCTTGATCAGTATCGAGATGATAAATTTTATATTTCGCACGAATACTTTTTTATTGTTTCAAAAGTACAAGAGAAGAAAATTGTACAATTTGACAGCAATGATTAGTTGTTATATGTATTCGATCACTCCTGTAACTCAAATATAATTAAAAATTGTTCTCCCTTTCCGTAAACATTCTTTCAATGCACAAATGTTACTGTTCTTGTTAATAAATTAAAATTATAATAACGGAGCTTTAAATAGAGTAGAAGAAATACAGGAGGTGTAGCTAATGTAAGTTTAGCAATTTCTAAAATCACCAATAAGTATGGATCAACGACATTGGCATATATTGTTACTAAGTTGAAATATAATTCTCAATTTATATTATAAATTATTTTTTCATTTTATATCATAAATCACTTTGTCACTTTATATTATAAGATGTATTTTGTGTAACATAAAATTACTTCTTAGAGAAATAAGGCAGTCCATTTTAGTTTCTAACTTTGTTGCTACATAATTTCATAAATTGTAATTAATTCTCATTTGTTAACTTTTTTATACTATTGAATATATATTACTTCTTCTTAATACTTTTGTTATTGTATATTTACTCTGTAATTATTTTATTTTTTTATCTCTGTTATTTTATGCTTACTTTTAACATTATTATGTTATTTTATATTAACTCTGTATTCTACATATTTTATCTTTATTATCTTATGCTTACTTTTACTTACTCTCATTTTATATTATAAGGTAATTAGTACAACATCAAATTACTGTAATAGGTTTTGTAACCGTTGAAATAAATAAATAAATAAATACATGATTCTGGTTCCATACGAAATAGTACGTTCGCTCCAAATTTGGAGGAGGAAATAAAAAAGTGGATTACGCTTAGTGATGAGTCATTGTTTTTATCAATGATAAAGTATTTAAATTAGTTGATAAGAGGTATTTTTAAGAGATTATAAATTGTGTGATTAATTCATTTATTTATATTTTTAATTATATTATAAATAGTAGCCAGGAATACGGATGTACCTGCAGATATTTATTCAAAATTATTACATACTATATTATCTTGATGTTTTCTTAGCTGACAGCTATCAAAGAACCTGATATCTCATATCCCTTGGATGAAATTTCATACCTCGACTTACGTGACTTTCGAGTTACGTTATCCTTGCTGATCCCACACAGAGGCGCGCAGTGGGCATATTGAAGCACGACTTTTACGTAAACATATATTTTGATAAAAAAAAAACGATATATATGATATATAGATATCTTGTAATATTCCTATGATAAATGTAGTACTAAAATTTAAATATACCATAATATTCACTCAGAAAAATATTTTAAAACGATTTATTTTTTCCAAAATACGTGTTTACATAAAAGTCGTGCTTCAATGTAAGTAAGGTACTCACAGCAAGCTCCTGAAAACGGAACGTCATGGTATAGTTGTGAAAATAAAAATATTTTTTCAGTGTACTTACCTAGGTTCTAGGTTAGGTTTTTATCTGAATATATTTCTAAATGATTCATCTAGTGCATTTGTTTTTAATGTAGTTTCATGACATGCGCGTAGTTCTTTGCATACTTACATTTTACCTACTCTACACGCCCCCAAAGAAGCATAACTTATAAATATCAGCGCGAAGCATCTACAAAAAATAAAGATTTTTTAAGAAAAACGATAATTTCACGCATTTTTTAATTTTTTTATTTTTATTTTATTTTAAATGAGTCACTAACAGAATATTAGCTACAAAATATAATAAAAAATACATATCTTATTACACACTCAACCTAATATCCCAATTACAAGTGTCTTCGTCCCCCTCCAGCAACACGCATATATTCATTGTATCAATGCAATGCGTTCACAAATTGACTTGTACTGCACAGCGTTAAGCATATATACAGCGCACGTGGTGAACAAACAAACACAATAGAAGTGGTTACAATTATAGATACAGAGTAACATAAAGTCATGCATTCACTAGGGGACAAATCGCGCAACAATCCGCGCGGCATGTCGCATCAACATCTACGCTCATATTTCGGGGACAATGACGCGGTCATTTGACGTGTATACACCGGGACTCACATAACACTCGTCGCGGAAATGTCGCCCAAAAGGGTTATGATGATTAGTGCTGCGTATCTATTTATTCTAACGAGATTATCGAAACTTAACAGCAGAAAAAGGTGGTGGATACGAAAGTATTTACTGAAAAGAGAAAGAAGGATGGATATTCTATGTGATCTTCGAATGTCTGACGGATCATTTGTCAATTTCATTCGAATGACAACAATTGATTTTGAAATTTTATTACAAATGACCGGGTCTTCCATAGCCAAGCAAGACACAATATTACGGAATGCTGTTTTATATCATATCATATAGCATATGTAACTGAGCGCATGCGTCTTAGCTTGTCAACATACCACGTGCTGACATACTGACGCGCGGTACGATGTACCCGTGCGCATGGCAACGTTGCCACGGCACATAGAAACGCCGCGCTATGTTGCGCGCGACGTCGCGGAACAGTGCGCGACGTTGCAGCGTTACATAAACTCTATGCCGCGCGTGATGTTGAGGGACAATTTGTCCCCTAGTGAATACGTGACTTAAAGATCGCAAATTTACGGATGGTGTTGCGGTTGTTGTGCATAAGATCTACCATTGCCTATTTTCACTTACAAAAATGTGCGTTTGCGTCAGTATGTTTGTATGTGTGTGCGTGCTCGCGCGTACGTGTGGGGGGAAATGTGTCACCTCGCAAGTTTACCCCTTACAGAATTCCTATAGCTAATTATAAGATTTTAGAATAAGGCGGCACTGTACATAAAGTATCGCGTCTAATTAATTTTCCCTTTTTAAATATTACAGTAAAATGTTTAGCGGGTTTTTACTTGGAATTTTTTACCCTTACGTATTCATGTAAAATATATGAAACACACGGTGTTTATTATAACAAGTTAACTTGTAAAAGTGTTATAGCTGTAGAGCTGACACACTTGTAGTAGTAGAATAGGTGGTCTAGCCGCATGTAGAGTACTCAAGTATCGTAGACTCTAAGGAATCGTAAAAAAAACCCTTACAGAGTTAGCAAACTGCTCATAGCTTAAGCAAAAAATGTCAAGATCTGTAAAAGCCACGTTAAAGGTATCAAGGACAGGGTAAATAATTTTTTATCGAACCCCTCGTATATTTTGTCCCCCAGTGCCCGCCAATGGGGGAGCAGGCCAAACAAGGGCACGCCGACCAACCGGTCAGTGGCCGAATCTTCTCCCGTTAATAAAGCCAGCGAGTTTTATACTTTCATTTGTATGTACCGCGATTAGGTCTCCACTTCGTGGGCGGTTGGAGCCTACAGGGCCAACTCTGTATGGGTAAGCAAGAGCTATGGAATATTCTATTTTGAACGAATTACGAGTACATTAGCAGAAAATTTTTTGTAAATTTTTTTAATATTCGTCTTAATCTTTTGTAATCCGTTGACCGTTACTATGACAATCGTCATAATAAATACCTTTAGCATTCCATAGCAAACAACAGACGAAGAAAAATGTCCTAGAACCTATTAGTGCAGGTACAAACACAATACATTGGTTATATACAGCTATGCTGTTATCAATATGTACATTGATTAATTAATACCGGAAATTAATAAAGCACTGAATGAAATTTTTTTAAAGATAAGTATACAGAGTGGTAGTATATGCCTTCGCCAATACATTAAATACTGCACTGAAGTCCTATCTGTGTTAATTTCCTAGTTAGATGGGAAATTGAGGAAAACGAGGCAAAACTAGCGTCACATAATGGAATACTGGTACCAATATTGATGTATGGAAGCGAAGCCTGAAGCTGGCAGAAGAGGAACGAAAGTAGATTGAATGCAGTGGAGATGAGATCCCTCAGACTTATGTGTGGCAAATCAATTTATGATAGAGTAAAGAATGCAGATATTAGGAACGAATGTAAAGCTGATCTTAGCATAATTAATAGAATTAAGAAAAGTTCGCTCAGATGGTTTGAGCATATTGAGCGAATGAATGAGGTAAGGAAGATATATAATGCAAGAATTGATGGCGCCAGAGAGAGAGGGCGACCGCGGAAGACGTGGCACGACCAGATTAACTAGATACTGGAAGATAGTCCCGTTAGAAGCCTCAACAACCGGCGAGCTTGCGTGCGAAGATGTATGAATGTGGATGAGGCAAGAGTTGTATGTCAGGACAGAAGAGTGTGGCGCTCTATCCTCTCTGCCTACCTCCACAGGGAAACGGCGTGATGGTAAGTAAGTAAGTATGTACATGGGAATAAATATCGCACAAGTATTTAAGTATAAAACAATTTTTCATAAATAAAATAAAAGCGAAAAGTGGGTGTTTTTGAGTCATCAAGTAGTAGTTCAATTGATTCTAAAAGAGGAGGAATGTGTGGATATTGAGAAAGCAGAATTTTCTTTAAATACTATAAATGCAATCTAACATGCTTGCTTGATTTGTTTTTCATAAAATGGAGTTTCTGGAATTGCTGGTAGTGAAGGTATTTTAACCGGTGACACACTAACGGTTATTAGAGATTTGTATCTGATTGCGTCGATGATTAGCAACTGAATTTTTGCAGTTCGATGGGTAACCATCGGTACTATACAAAAATTATATCATAGTTATCAAACATCGACACAATCATATGCAAATCCCAAATAACTGTAACGGTTTAACCATCACTTATTGCTGTTACGTCATACCAAAGATAATTTGGAGTCTGGATTGCAAAGGAGGCGATCGATCGTCTGGCAATGCTTGCGAAATTCAGAGGCGAAAAGATATTTTTCTCGTAGATTCTCTTGAATTTCATATCACATTTTTGTATCGGTATAAAATTAAAATTTATTTATTGAGTACCGCATATTTTAAATATACCTACGTATCTTTCTAAAACAATTAATAAATTACCTACCAAAATCAAATATGTCCATAGTACTAAAGAAAATTGCTTCGCTTTGTGGGCTTTATACAACTGTATGTGTCATATTTGATTTTCAAAAATAATACAAAATAAATGATTATCTTTAATTATTTTTTTTTTAATCGGACACTTATTTTCTTACAATGAATGTTTTAAAAGGCACTGATTTAAAAAAATATCGTGATTTTTTTCAACCTTTTACAGAGTTCATAATTTTTATCACCAACAAAATAAAATATCTATTGGATATTATTATTTTGAAATTAATACAAAAACATTATGAAGAAGTGTTCACCGCCGTTTAATTTTGCTAGTATTGCTAGACGATCGAGCGTTAAGTGCATCCACTTGTCACTGTAGTTCTCCACCGTCATTCTAACAAAATAAATAAAAATTAAAAAATTTGTTAATTTCTCTAAAACGATATATCACAAATAATAATGGATTCCAAGAATTTTAAGTACCTAGGGCCATCTTTACCCAGGACTTATTATAGTTTTTATATATTCTGTGAGCATAGTATTGCGTTGACGTCTCTTTTTTGTTGATTTTGGCACCTGTGATTGGAACCTTATAGAACTTTCTGAAACTTTCTCCACCCAGAACTTTATACAGCATTCTGGAACCTTCTCTGGAATTTTCTGGAACCTTCTAGTCCTAGACTCACCGACACACTTGCACTCAGTTTGGAACTTATAGAACTTTCGAGAATCTTCTAGAACGTTCTCCTTCCACAACTTTCTAGAGCTTTATCGAACGTTCTTGAACCTTCTAGACTCACAGATAAACTCCCGTCACTCAGCTTGGAACCTTATAGAACTTTCGGGAATCTTCTAGAACTTTCTAGAGATTCCCGAAATCGAACGAATCGAACATTCTGTGACCTTCTAGACTCACCGACACATTCCGCCACTCAACTTGGAACCTTATAAAACTTTCGGAAATCTTCTAGAACGTTCTCCTTCCAGAACTTTCTAAAGCAGGTTTTTCCGGAAGCTTCTAGACTCACCGACACACTCCGCCATTCAGTTTGGAAACTTATAGTACCCTCCAAAACTTTCTCCTTCCAGAACCTTCTAGAGCTTCGAGAACTTTCTGGAAAGTTTTTCTTTCCAGACTCACCGTCACAGTCGGGGGGCCCATTCTGAAACAATATGAAGCACTCGCGGCTTCCCACAACAAAACAATGTGCTAGAAAGCACATTTTCGTCACCCACTCCCACCCACGCTCAGCCGCCCCCACCAAACTAAAGATATTTCATCATTGGTATTTGCTTTAAAATTAATTGAAAGTGTTGTAGAATATTAATATTTTTTTATTGTTAATAATATAACTAGACGTATTTTCCGAGGCATATGTAAATTTATTTGATTATCTATCATGAAAAATATATTAAACTGCCATATATGTGAGGTGGTTCTAATAGTGATAAACATCACAAATATTTGATTTTTGCCTGAATCTTTTTAACAGTCCGATATTATAGATATTTAGCGTCACTTTGTGTTGTGGATTGGATCCCTTTCGCGTGACTACGTCCATTGTAGAATATAAAAAAATCGATTTTTGCGTTTTCTACCGATCAGTCTATGGTTTTTACGAAAGATTACTAAGATCCAAGTTGGTACAACCGCCCTTGACTCTTCAGATTAATAGTATCGCGCCGCACATCGTGCTTGCTGTAGGTACCTACCTACATGAAACGTCAATGGACAATTTTGGCAAACGCGTCCATGACAAACGTCGGGAGACCCTTCTAGAAGCATCTCCGCGCCTCCGAAGGTCCGTCGTCCAAGAAAACAAACGGGTTTGGTCGGGAAAGTTGCGTTGACCATCTCCACGTGACCTTAAAGGCGATCGTTGGCTCCGCGAAGAGTGGTGGATGGTGAATCACCGAGAACTTTCTTGCCAGCCCCGTGCGTCAATGGACGGCTACGCGAGCGTGTGTGTGTCACGTGCACACCGGTACAGGGGCTTCGGGAACAATGTATAGAAAGTGATACAGGGTTACTTGGAAAATATTATTAACCTCACAGGACTATACTCCTGCCTTGATTATGAGTCGCAAATGTTCAAGCTATCGTGACCTAATATCAATCGTAGTTTGCATTTTTTTTTCAATATTTCTGACTTTTTTTTGTAAAACGTTGGACTATCATTACAGTAACTTATATCGATTATGAAAAGTTCATTCGTTTCAAACAAGTTAAATAAAATGATAAAAACCCTGAAAAATTTTCAATTGGAATTCGAAGGTTTTCATTATTTTATTTGACTTGTATTAAAGGGAATGAATTTTTCATATTCGATAGTTACTATAATGATAGTCCAATGTTTTATACATGGAATTTAATTTGATTTACTGGGTCAGGGCTATCAATGTTGTTGTTTAAAAGATGAAAAAGTCATATGAATTAAATATTCTCTGTCTTCCTCTTCTCCTAGATACGTTGATTTTTTTTTGGTAGAAAACTGTTATTCTTGGAACGTTGAAATTCAACTGTTCCTTCGTCTTTTAGGTTCCAGGTCTTCCAGAAAGTCGGTGACCTGGTGAGATTTCATTAGCTGCAATATAAGGGATTCTGGAGTTATCCATTCTACTTACACATCTCTTCAGAATCTTCCTCTTGATCTGCTCCATCGTACAATGTTCTCAGTTCGACTGGTCTGTCTTATTTCTTCATTGCGGATGCAATCTCTAAGCGATTGACCTTAAAGTTTTTTTCGTATGTCCTTCTGTGTTTTCATGTTCTTCACATTTTTCATGAACACACTGTATATATTGATTTGTATGCAAATGTGCACGTACTTTTAGGTTTGTTGTTTTCAATATCTGTAAAGCACTTAGGGCGCCACCACACTGTGGTTGACTGAACCGCAGCCCATGAAGACTGTCATCCATCACATCGTTCGTCATCATCATCATTATAAACAGTTTTCTGTCCACTGCTGAATGAAGGCCTACAAAGGTGTCTTCAATTGTCCCATGTTATTCGCTACCATATATAACATCATTTAAATACTAGAATAAAGCCCATCAATAATCCATACAATACATTACATCATTAATAAATATACCTTACATCACTAATAGGCGAAAAATCGACAATAATTCATAATATAACATCATTTAAGTACCCACTGAGAGAAAGTCTGCCATAAATTAATCATTTAGGTACCTATTATTCGAAAACCCGTCAATAATCTATTACTTAAATATCTACTGGACGAAAGCCCGTCAATAATCCGTTACTTAAGTACCTACTAGGTAAATAATCAATCATCATATATATAACATTATTTAAATACCTACTCATACATAAACAGTATAAAACATTAATGTAAACCACTGAAAATTAAACAAATGAAATGTAAAAGTATGTAATTCTGTTGTATGTTTAAACAAAAATAAATAAACAAAATTTACACACAAATTTACAGAATTAAACTGATAAATATTGAATACATGACCAGCAGACAACCTTCCAATGTACGTAAAAAGTAAAAAAAAGGGCACGGATTTGCAATTAAATGCATTTCCTCGGGGAAGGGATAAAACATATACCTTCAGATTAAATTGGAATGTCCTTGAAACTTTCTGCCTTCATCCTGATTACTTCAAGATCATTTTATTAAATAATACATTTAAATTTTTTAATTATTATTGAGGGTGCGCACACAATAAATTTCTTTGCAAACCACAAAAACGTAATGAACGGTAGATTTAACGTCTGAAATAGTTTCCCGTGTGAATAGCGCTTTACTTTAAATGACTATGCGTCATAATTTCTGGCGTATCCGTTTCCGACTCTATCCTGCAACGCCTAGGCGCCTGCTTGACAAGAAATGTGTTATACGCTCAACATCCGCGTATTTCCGTAATTTATTTGACAGCATTTCTATGATGATGACGGTGCAATATCTACTAGTAAAATATCATAAATAGTCATCTAAATTTAACCACCATCCATTTTTTTTAAAAATATTTTCAATAATTTCCTATATTTAATGTCATTTTCATTATTACATTTTTTCTATTTCTAGTCAGATAGTAGGATTTTATTATTATTTTTTATTCTTTAAATAACATAATAGTTAAATGTCATACTAGCTGTAACTCGTCAAAAATGACGGTACTTTTACATGCTGGTTCCTAAAGAATAAGTATTTACTTATTTATAGCCGACACCCATGAAATAGTAATAACGACGTTTATCAAAATATTTGTGCATTTTTTTTTAAATATTTCCCTTTCCGGCAGTTAATGATATTATTTTAAACCCTGACGATTGTGCTGGGTGAAACGCGAAATGGCTCTTTGCTAAGTCCCACATGTACTGTATTTTTAACCGGTCACCAAGGCTCGGCGGTCGCAACATCACTAAGTTGCGGCCGGTTGGGTTTACTGGCCCGGACGTTACACGAAGTTACGGACAGACAGAAGGACGGACGAAGTATGACACGGGTATAAAAGCAATGGCAGCAATACCCAAAAAATAAAAATAATGTTTTGCATTCTAATTATACGAATATAAAATGTACTGCATTCGAAATGTTATAGGAAATATAGCTCTTTATTATAAGCAATGTTTTCAAACATAAAATAAATAAATATGATTTATTTTAAAACAGGATGTAGAAAGAAGATTTATTCTTCGGTCATGGAACCGGAACACATCTCGGCCTATGGCAGTTTGGTAATCCTTTTGGCACAAACACTTTTGATTACGAAAGACCCCACCGAATCGCGTAGGCTTATTACGGATCTGTCGACGTAACCTGACATCATCCTCACGGCAGCCTCATCATCGTTTCCCCCGGAAGTCGGGTCGCTTGGGTGATTCAGAGTCGCCGATACAATAGAGATGAGTGTTAATTTTTTGTTAACAATGCCTTCATCAAACAGTATTGTCTGCCTTTTACACAATTCGCAGTTGCCTGACGTCGACGAAAGGGAGAGCTGAATTATTGCGTTACCATTACGATTGTAGTTTTTAAGTCTTGTTGTTTTCGCACAGGTGTTATGTGGAATTCCGCACTTTTGTAGGACGTGCCGTAATGTCTGCGTATGTCTTTTGTCCTCCGCTTCCAGGTGATCTTCTTACGTCATCGGCTCAGGGAGCTAGGGAACGATCTATAGTACAATTATATTTTGATTTTCGTGGTTAGAATTTTTATTCCATGTTAATAGGAGGTTATTGCATTTCAAACGAAATTTCGAAATCTCCTTTTTATGAAATGGCTTAATAATTTAATGAATTGATAATGGTAACGAAATCATCGAACATACTCCTTCGCAATTCCTTAAAAAAAGTAACCGATCAAATCAATGGATGAAAATATTGAATATGATCTTTTCCGAAATCTGCCCAGTTGTGCAAAAGTTCAGTAGGTACCTATTTGTTCATAATAAACTCCCCGCATGCCATTTTTACCTTTGCATATGAATCCAACACAAACAAGTCAGAGGGCATACCGTTGAAAACCTTTGGTATTTTCACTTGTAATGTTCTTTCTCTATAATAATTGTTGCATCTCGGTACAATATATTTTCCAAGTGACTTTTGTCTCGTATTATACGTATTTATTACAAGTGATTTATGGTCATCATTATAGTAGGTAGTTACTCAGTATAAGTTTATATTTAAGTAATTTATTAATATTCATTAACTTTATTTCCGAAAAAATATCTTTTCCTTTGTTTTTTATTGACTTTACTGTACTATTAGGTAAGATGCATTTAATTATTTTCTTTTGTAGGTTAAGTATTTGTTTTATGCTTGTTTGAAATGTATTTCCCCATACCAAAATTCCATATTTAACCTTAACATTACCTAACCTAATATCTACTAACCTAATACCTAGAGTCCTGCGTTCTCTGTATAGCGCGGTGAAAAGAAAATCCGAGCTTAGTGTCAAGACAAAACTGACTGTTTTCAAAACTGTGAACATGCCCATCCTAATATGTGGCCATCAAATTTGGATCCTGACGGAGAGAGTGAGAGCAAGGATCCAGGCTGCCGAGATAAGTTTTCTAAGGGGGTAGCGAGAGTCACATTGATGGACAGAGTGAGAAGTGCCGACTTAAGGCACACACTCGGCATGGAGCCCCTACTCCTACACATAGAAAAATCACAAATGAGGTGGCTTGGACACGTGCTAAGAATGCCAGAGGAACGAATACCAAGAAGAATCCTCCTGGCAACCCCGGAAGGAAGACGGCCGGTGGGTCGCCCCAGATTAAGCTGGGAGAGGAGGATCCAGGCTATCGAGATAAGTTTGTAATTGTTTGTTTGTTTGAAAAATGTGAATGAAAACATACTGGGTCTAGACTGGTTGACCCGTGCAGAAGCAGCTCAAGACAGGGGAACATGGAAACACCTTGTCGAATCTTTGGGCTCCCGACCCTACAAGGACAAGGGGACGAAGACGATGACGATGATGTTTATTGTCATTATGTCGTTGGATCTATGTATCTACTAATGCGGCGTGGATCTTTAGTGGAGTGGGCCTTTTGCCGTGTCATGATAGGTCAGGACATCGTTGATTGTAGTGATGGGTCCGCTCTGTACTAACTACTACAATGTAGTACTACATTACATTGAAGTGTACACTTCACACCTTTTGAAGTGTAGTGCACAATACAAACTACGCACTTCAAAGTTATTGAAAGTACATACCTACTTCAAATAGTACACTTCATTTTAAAGAGAACACTACAAAGTACACACACTTCAAATTTATTGAAAGTATGAGTACATACTTCAAATAGTACATTTTTATGTGAAATTTTTGAAAGTCGATGTAGATAAATTAATAAATTTTTGGAAATCGAAACAACCCCTCCCCCATGGTTTGAAAAATTTTGGGACCGAATGAAGAAATCTTTGGAAACTGAAACAACCACCCCCCATGGTTTGAAAAATTTTGGGACCGAATCAAGAAATCTCTGGAAACTGAAACAACCTCCCCTCCACTCATGGTTTTGAAAATTTTCTAGCAGCTCACTTTTCAAGAAGCACTTCTTGTAGGTCATTACAATTTTGTAACGACTGGATTATTTGAAAAGTAGGGTGACAACCTTCTTGCATTTATGCATATTTTTCTATATAAAAACCAATATTTTTAAAATCAAATTTATTAATCATACAGAAAAATCAAATCAACGAAAAAATATTTGGCTGCTACCGGGATACGAACCACGGATCTCCTCCTGATCATTATAGTAACTTATGTCGATTATTAAAAATTTATTCGCTTTAATAAAAGTCGAATAAAATGATTAAACTCTTGCAAAAATTGCAAAGAGTTTTTTTTAAAAGGTTTTTACCATTTTATTTAAGTTGTATTGAAGCAAATGAATTTTTCATAATCGATATAAGTTACTGTAATGATAATTCAACTTTTCACTAAAAATAAGTCAGAAGTACTGAAAAAAATGCAAACTTCGACATTACATATCTCCATAACTATTGATATTAGGTCATGATTGCTTGAACATTTTAGACTCTAACATAGGCAGGAATCTACCGGTCAAGTTTCTGCTGCTAGCTCTGGTACACCTGCATAATCTTTCGTTTAAATCTTAGATTATTACATTTTCCACCGATCACACAATCCCTTTTCGTAAAAATCTATGTTTTTTTACGAAAGTTTGCTATAATCCAAGTCGATACAACCGGCTCTAAAGGGTTTGTTCGCTTCGGAATACCAAAAAATATGTCTTTAAAACGTAGTTATATAATAAAGCGGGAAATCGTATTGATGTTTTGAATTTGATAAAGTTATGCGAAACATAGAACGGTGCAATCTAATAAATATATTTTTTAACTAGCTGGTCGTACCCGGCGTTGCACGGGTTAAGGATTAAGTAAAAAAATAAGTTTGTGAGGGAAAACAAAGCGTCCGCTGTTCTCTAAAAAACAATGTTTCCATCTAATGTTAACATAAGTTATTGTAACATAACTGTAATACTTAGATATATGGTATCGTAAACTTTTTTTTAGATATTAATGTCCTCTATAAAACTGTAGTATATTAATTTGCTCTATTGGCAATAATATCCGCAGCCTACGCAATATAAGTTTTTTTTTGTAATTTTTTCACACGTTGGGTTACATTATCGAAGTTTTCATACGGATCCCTAACATTTTTGAAAATATTCTATAGCCTATGTTCATCAGGGATAATGTAGGATTATGAGTGTAAAAGAATTTTTCAAATCGGTCCAGTAATTTCGGAGCCTATTGAATTCAAACACATAATCAAATCTTTCCTCTTTATAATATTAGTATAGATATTAACTAAATACGGCGGATACCCGAATAATATTATCCATTTCTATAGAACCTATGGTAAATTTTTTAATTATTGTAAATTTTATTCCCTTTGAACTTTTCAGGAGTGGATTGGTGTAGTAAGATTAGGTTTCAAAGTACCTACTCAATTTGACCCTCTAGTGATATGTTTCGATATAATTTCTCTGAAAGCTATGCGCCTTTGATTGCAATAATTAAATATCTATGCATATTTAATTATTGGGCAGGGGCGGTACAATGGGCGGACGAGAGGCGAATCTTTCGGAACGCCACATTGTTTTATTTTGGCACACCACTTACTTCGGCTACACTCATCTATCTTCTAATGTTTGTTACATTTGTTGTATCTGATCGCGCCAGGTCTTTCGCGGACGCCCTCTTTCTGCTACTTTCAACGCTAGTATCATATATTTTCTTAACCATCCTCTTCTCGCTCCATCTCAAAGATCCTTTCTTTATTCTATCTAGGTACCACGCTTCATCAATCAATACATTTCTGAAATTTATTGGTGGTTATTCATTATATTCATAAGTACGTATAATAATATATATATCTACTGTTCAATTTTAACCAACATTTATTTTCTTCACCAGGGCATCGACAGAACACGATTAGGTAGGTACTTATTAACATTAATGTTATTAATATTACTTCATTCCTCATCCATAACCTAATTAAACGTTCAACAAATTTTATATTGTAATAAAAAAAAATATATAGGTACCTACTTGCAACACGTTCGTTAGTATCCGACTTTACAGTGCCTTACAGTACTTTATGAGTAAAAAATCGACTTGTATACTAGGTAGGTATCTACTTTATAAAATTATTTACAATTTTATGTTTTAAAAAAAACATTGTCAAAAACGTTCACTTGCAGAAGGAAACCATAGACATAAATTAAATTTGATTGAATTCAATTTTTTGTAGGTATATTTCAACAAAGCACCATCTTGTGAGCTTCTCAATTGACGGAATCGCGGTTCCGTAATGGTGCCGCAAAAATTGCGCCGATCTTGAAGCGTCCGCCGTATGAAACACCCGCTCCATTTCAGTCGGCAAGATAACTGTGTAACCCACAAATTACTGTTTGTTCGTCAACTGTCAACTCGGCAGATCGACTCGTCCATTCCTTATTTGACGCGAGCGGCCGCATATCCGCGCAGCCTCGTCTCACGCCACCTCGCTCACCCTAATCTATTAATCTACATTCCTCGTACCTATCCTCGCAAACGTCGCCATGCTCCAAGAACTCGCCCACTTCCGGCAAATGTCGGAAGAGCGCGTTCCCGCTACGCGCTGTCTCGCCGCCATCTTTGGGTCCGCGCTTTTCGCCGCCATCTTGTTTTTTCTTCCCGTCCTCCGCTTTTGAGCCTAGTGTCGCCATCGCTCGCTGCATTCCCCAAACGAACGGCGCCGTTTTGCAGATGAGGAGTTGCACGCATGACGTGTCGGTCTCTTTAGAATGCTCCCTGAGTGTGTCGATGATTTTTTCCGATAAATTTTCGTCTTTCGCCGTGTTAATCAGAGCTTGAAGCCGCTCCGAAGGATTTTGAAGAATCCAATCGATGGGAGTGCCATCTCTGACCCGGCGCTCGGTGTCTGGTAGCGCGGGATTCCGCGGCACTAGCGAGGTGGCGATCTGCGGGGAATATAGATGGCGTTATAAGAAAATTGGTGGGAAGCTTTTTGATTTTCTCGCAAGATGTCTGTAAATACAGCGAAGTCAATGCCTAATATTGAATGAAAAATACAATGTTTACCTCAGAATTATAAATACTACATATTATACTATTTATACCGATGAAATAATTACTTATTATTTTATTTTAATAACAGCTTACAGCAGCAAATATAATAACAGCTAGTTAATATTTCGTTTAAATACAATTAGGTACCTTTGTATTTCATTTAAAGAAATCATATTTTTTTACTTTTTTGTGCTTTTGAAATTTTAAGCTATTCAGTTAAGAATGTTCTTAGGTTTTCATGGCCACTCAGAATCTTCAAGTTTGTGTTTTCTGGGGTATTATGCCGTGTCGTCCTGCCGACGTTAAACCCTGATGATGGACCCTGTAATTGGATCCGAAACGTCAGCCCGAAAGGTCGTAACAACACGGCATAATACCCCAGAAAACACAAATTTGAAGATTGACTATTCAGTTAAATTTTCATTTCTTGTTTTCGATTTATTCTACCCCCGCCATTATTTATACAAATGTTATGATTCTTGTTACTAATTTTTCAACAGGTTCCACCAATTTATTTAATTATTTACTTCTAATACTTAAGATTTATGTATTTATATTCCACAATTAAATTTAGGAGCTGTAACATGACGACACTTGTCTCATTTCGACACTGTCAAGAGTAGGTACTAAGTTAATAGCAATTAAAACGTCTTGCAAGTATAAAATAATCAACGGAGACTGAACAGAACTGTACAGAAATATAACAACAGTAAAATATTTCTGTACTACTGTAAATTGTAATGATTTGAAATGGTCTCACCAGCTGCGCCAGGAACACGATGGTGTTGATCACAATGGCGCTGATTTTGGCCGAGTCCAGGCTCAGGGTCCTCATCATCCCCGCCAGCAGCTTGGCGCCCCAGCCCTGCCCCTCCTCGTGTCTGGGCGGGGAGGAGCTTTTCCCGAAGGCTTCTGCTACCAGATTGGCAACCCCCGAGGCTGCATCCAGACCTGGCCATCGAAGGTTTGTTTTTGCTATTACGATATTGCTATATGATCGAATCGGAATCGAGACAAATTATTTCACTATGACTGCACCAATAGCGAAGATGATATACTGAACTGTATTTACAAGATGTATCTTTTGAAAAGGATTTTCAAATAATGACTTTTAAAAAAAGTGGTTGCGTGTAGGTACCTACTTATGTACCTACGCACGTTAGAAGATATACTATAGGTATACTTCTTTGGCATACCTACATAAAAAGTGTGGGTTTGCATGGATGTTAAAAGTTTATTCAAGTAGATTTATAAAAACAGTGAGGCAAGATCTTAAATAAGATTCATAAACTTTTATAAAATAAGTCAATATTAGCCGTAGGCTTAACATATGGAGTGTAGATTGTATAGGTATATTTCGTGATTTAGAAATAAACCACGTGCTGTTTTGTATAACTTGTATTGGAATATAGCTGGATAGAACGCGCTGCGCATGCGCGTCCCCTTCACCCTGCCTCTATTACGTTTGTAATCTGATTTTTTTTTGCTTTGTCTTTTACTCTCTTCCACGGCTAGATTTTGGTGTGAAAACTACCGTCGCACGATGCGTACGCATTTCGCTGCATATTAAAATTTTACCCCCAACGCGCCTAAAGAAGTTCAAAAAAATACGCACAATTCGACGGTCTCTACGTATACTGTCGAATCTGCAAAAGTTAGATTTTCTACATTTACGAATAGTGTTAAAAAAGTAAAATTTTCCTAGGTGCTTTCTTTGAAATGAAAATATATTTTTTTTAATATTGTCCGAAAATATATAGTAAATTGGATGATTTAAGATACTCGTAGTAAATATTTTGCAGATTCGATAGTAGGTATACGTAGGGACCGTCAAAATCTTCCCTTTACAAATTAAATAAAACATATTTTAAAAATTGTTGTATAACCCACACAACTAGGATCTAAGAAAATTGTTTAAATTTAGAATAAATCAATTTTATTGATTTTATGACCACGCATGGGTATTTTTTTTCGCAAAGTATAATTTTTCTGACGTTAATCCCGCTTGAATCACATTTTTACTTCCACATTTAGATGCAAAAATTAAATAAATAAATAGAGCCTACCCAAAAGCTTTCCGGCCATTTTGAAGCCAGTCTTCAACTTCCCGAGGACTCCCCCCTCTTCCTGGTCATCTGCCAATTTTTCAAAGAATCCCCGTCCTTCGGCGACGAAGGTCATGAAAACCACCAACGCCAGAAGCCGAACCTTCGTTCGTCTCGCGCTCATGCCTGATGCTGTACTGGATAACGCGACGAATCTAAGAACATGTTTTCGTTCCATCTCAAATGATTTGATGACACTATTACGATGATCGGAATCAGTGGCGTACCACTGTGAAATTTTTGTATTTCTGGGGAGCCCATTATTTAATTTTCCTTCCTTATATTGTTTCGTAAAAAAAGTTATTAAAATAATAAGATATTAGATGATATTAGGTATTACCGTGACTTTTTAATAACGAATACATATTTCAAGATAAAAATGTTATCAGACTCGATATACAATAAATTAATTAGTTGGACATAACATGTATTTTCCAATTCTACTTTTACATTACACGTTTTCATGAAACTATAATATGTATAAAATGTTGGTGCTAAATATAGTATAATATGGTGCTAAATACTACGTAAACCCATAGGTATATCTACCAAAATGCATTATCGACTTTTTGTACCAATACACATAAAATAATCTTCTCCACAATACAAACTTAAAAAAATATATTTATACTTTTTTCACAAAAAAAAAACTGTCGTAAAGGCGGACAAATGTGCTCATTTTGTGTGAAAAGTCAAAAAGCTCTCCTGTAAAACTGCTTTTTTTGTAGATGTTTTAGTTTACATAGGGACAGCCGATTTGTATACTAGCTATAACCCGTCAAAAATGTCGAAGTTAATTTATATGTTTGAATTTTCTTTGGGCCTAGCTTATTTATACAATATAAAATTATTGGGGAGACATGCGACAAATGTCGTCCTAACACATTTTGAACGAATGTGAGAAAATTGCAAATGCAAACTTGAGATGGCTAACAATAATATACTTACTATTTATAAAAATCCATCTACAAACATTAAGTATGTATTATTTCAGTAATAAACTTAGTTTTTACGCAAATAATTGCATTTTCATCTACTCATTTTTGATTTCGCGCGAACACGCCCGCAGGTGTCATGGCGTCCACGTGACGTCAAGCCTAAGTAAACATTGCATTGTGTCTATGACAACAGTTCAAAAGACACGGTGATGGTTACTTAGGCGTGACGTCATTCGATGTGATCGGCGTTTCAGTTAAAATGGCCGATTGCGGAATTTTATACCTTTATTTTATTGAAAATCTTATTGATCTCAATGTGTATATTAAAACTGGATCATTTTTTAGAATCCTTTCAAAATATTTTCTTCTCTAAAATCACCTATTGTAATTCACAAACGTGATGAGGTTTGTTGGGACAAAATCCTTCGATAGTGCTTTTGAATGGGCTTTCTTTTAGGAAGTTTGGACTAAAAAAATTATCTAGATATGTATAATCATCACTCGCCAAATTCGTTGCATTGGTGGTCTTCCGATTAGTCTGCTGATTCTTGACCCCCGCGTGAATAAAAACCCGTCTGTTCCGGTACGACCATAGAAAAAAATGGCTCGTGGTAGCTCACCACATAGAGTATGACGTGTCCATAGACATAAAAGCAAACTGTCTGAATATGGATTGATATTCGCATTTGTAATGTAACAAATGGTTTATTCTGCATGCTCTGTCATCAAATATGTCAATAAATAACAAAATATTAAAGTTAGTGTATTTAAGCGCGGAATGATTGACCTCCAACTCGCCTGTGACGTCATGTGTTCGCATAGCCGGGCGCCGAAGCACGAGCCGCGGTGTGCATTGGGTACGAGAGGTGACGTCACGCGACTCCACCGGACGGAACAAAATTATTCGTACAAAACGCAAATTAAAAATTCTATAACTTTGTTAGTTCTTGAGATATCTTAATTTTATTTTCTTTCTTTCTTTTTTTTCTTTCAGACTTAATTTTACTCAAATTTTCATTTCCATTCATTGAAAAAAAAGAAGATCTCCATTGCTGAGCAACTGATCGCTCCTGATTCATCGTCCTGGGTATAGAGATATATCTGATTGAATTATATTTCGATTTGAGATTAAATTATGACCCTGTACGGTATTGAAATATAAAAAAGATCAGATTTCTTACGGGAAAAATTTAGAATAAAACAATGGTATAGTTTTTGGAAGGATTGAAGAGTAAAAGGCGCTTAGAAATAATATTGAAATTTGTCTATTATTGTGTGTACGCCCCTGATGATAGTCATGACCGCGAAGATGCGCAGGGCGTAGCGCGCACGAAATGGCAGCAAACGGGTGTTCTGTAAAAGACAAAGCAATCGTAGCGGAAAATGTGTTTTGCTTTGAAAACTGATGATCTCGTCAAAGAATTGCCTGTGCATATCAAATTTTCGTATAAAAATATAAAATACTATATATTATACGTAAAATTGATAACTATAATTTAACTAGCTATAGCCCGTCAAAAATGACGTACCTACTCTTACGTGTTTAAATTTCAGTTTTATGTTACTTAGTATAGTTAGTATTATAGTTTTAATGTTCTGTTTAAAATACATACTTAACGCCCTTCTTTTAAAAAAAATATTTTTTTTTTTTACGAAATACGTTGTAAATTATTTTTTTATAGAAATTTTTGTTGTTTAATAACAGCATTTTTGGTAATTGTGCAAGCATTGAAATGAAAATTGTTACTGAGTATTGTTATAGCGTAGCGCCATCTGGTCGCATTAGTAACGGACATTGTTACATCGAACATTACGTATTTAATTACGAGGCACATTTAGCCATAACGCTGTATGGGTTGACAAAACTTTTACTACTTAAAAATCTTCAGTTAGAAATGTGGGAAACGTTTAGGAAGGCCTCCATCCAGTAATGAATGGAATACGACTGATAATGATGATGACGTAAATAGTTACTTTATAAATGATACCATAACTGTTCTTCTAAGGCTGGTTCACATTTTTAACTGGACATTCAAATATTACTGCAACCCCCAGATTGTACTGAGAAAAGTTACTCGTTCGTTATTAAATGAAATTTTAAATCTTAGCTGTAATGTCGTGATTGTTGCGCTTGTTCGCTGATTTTGACCCCCCGGCCGGTTGCCCGGGCGGTAGCTACGCCACTGATCAGGAACGTGTTAAATTGGACTGTTGCAGGCTATTTTGCACTACCTACCTGCGCTCCTTGAGAGGTATCTGCGCATAAACAGCTGGCCCGGGAAACGGTTGACGCGCGGATAAATTGGATCGCCGCTGACAGATGCACCTCCCATGCGGGCAGTCTGCCCCGCAATCCGTCACGTGATCATTCATTATTCATTGCCGTTATAACAAACGAGCGAAATTCCCCGGCGTTGCCCGAAGGACGAGCGACAAAAGACAACTGAACTCTGCGCGTATTAAACTTCATCATCATCATCATCATTCTTGGCACTACAATCCTTGGTGGGTCTTGGCCTCCTCAATAATTTTCCTCCACTCATCTCGGTCTAGTGTCAGCTCTCTCTAGTTTCGAAGCTCTAAGGTAGAGATATCTTTGAGGACGTTATCACTCCATCTTAGTTTCGGCCTTTCTAAGCTCATTCGCCCTATTGGCCTTGAGTTCAGCAGGGACTTTGGTGCTTGATGCTCGGAAATTCTCTCCACATGACCCATCCACCGAAGTCTTCCCAGTTTTATAAATTTTGTGACGTTTGGCTCCTAAAATAGACTATAGAGCTCATTGTTGTAACGTCTGCGCCAAAGTCCATTTTCTAGAACCGGTCCGAAGATACGCTTCAAAATTTTCCTTTACTATTGAAAAAATCAATGAACGATGATCTCAGTTTCATCATAACGTGATCCATACGTTATTCTTCTTCTCCTTCCGAAAATAGCAATATTGGAATCTTATCCCAACACGAATCAAAAATGAATAAACGTAGGTGCTCGGTGTTCATAGTCAAATAGGGAGATTTGTACATTTTCACATATCTCTCTCAAAGTAAATACCTACCTTTATTTGCGGTGTCCGATGTCTGCAATGCCTTTAGAAAATGTATTGATTTCTCCGGTGCCTTCTTGTCCAGGCGGTCTGGTCCGACAGAGCTTCAAAGGGATTACCCAAGTAGGTACGTATCGCAAACTTTACCTCACAATTCTCATGTTTATGTAGGTACTAATGCTGTTTAAAGCTTATAGAAAAGAGATTATTTCATATGCACTTATTAATTTCTTCTCCCACATAGTCCTCGTATTTATATTTTGACGTTTGACGGATATTTGTCATGTATTTTTTTCTCCCTCTCCTTCTCAAGTAGAAACTGAAAGAAACAAACACCGTCGTATTTTTTTATTTTATTTATTCTTTATTTTTTCTTTATTTTTAACTTATTGCCCTTTTCAGAATATGATCGATAGTTGGTAGATCGCAACTGATATCCACACTGAAAAATAACGCTCCCATCGCTTTACATCAACAGTCAGTGCTAAAGTTGTGAAAAACGCAGGCATCCATTCAAATCTAAATTCAACTTTCATAAAAATAATCATAAACAAAAAATTCACTGAAATAAGTAGAGGCGATAATTTGTTATTATTAATAATAAAAAATTATTTAAATTGTGTAAAATTTTACGAATACATAATAGATTAATTTTTTAATTAATTTAAGTAATAATAGACAAATTTTGGAATGAAATATAAACATAGAATCAATTCTAATTACAAAATTCGGTAACTGACAAACGATATCGACGGTCCATATGTATACTATTGAATCTGTAGAAATAGATTTTGGTTTTTTACCTTAAAATATCCAATTTACTTTATATTAAATCCCCTATCGGCGATTTCGGAAACTTTACAATTTATCCTACGCATATCATCAACTAGGTATCCTAATTTCGAATGTCCGTCTGTCTGTCCGTCACTGATGATGATTAGCCGCTAATGAGGCCGGGGCGCCCGACTGTGACACGTCAATCAGCACGCGGCTCAGGTTACATGCAAGGATCGTTATTTATTATTAATATTGTCTCGTGTTTTTTTCACGGGTTTACGTCTAAGGTATATATTAATTAAATAAAGTTTTAATAGGTTTAAAATTTGACCTATTCAATTGATATATAATCAGTAATAATTCATTATTTATATAAAGGTATATATAAAATTAATATAAAATTATAATGAAGAAGTATACATCTATGGTGACAGCACTTTACAGATGATATCTTTCCGTTCCTCCAACCATGAACGGTGATTTTGCACCTCCGTTACCCCAAGACCTGCAGTCCGTTACCTCAAGGCTTCCCAACATGTGTGATGGTACTTTCTTGTCGATCATAATATATGTATATCATATATTGTGATCGACAAGAAAGATATGTATCGATCATATTGTCGCGGGACGTGGCTATTGGGGAGGCCAATGAAATACTTAAACTTAATTAAAGTTTTTATTAATTTCACAAAAAGCCACCGGACACGAATTTAATTAGAGTACACTGTTCTTAAATTCACAGTCACTAAGCGTTTCTATAATATTTCACACCCCAATCAGAAATTCTCACTAACCATCGTCACTCGTCCGTGGAAGCTGTTTCTATCGCTTCGATCACTTTCGAGAATATTCCGCTCAATTTTCGCACGATCCGATGTCTGTCTGTCGCTCGGTTTACACGCGCTGGTTATTTTATCGCTGGTTATTTCGCTTTTCTGTGTTGCACTTGTCAAACGTCAACGATGATTGTCGGACAGTAGCCGGCCGGTCTCTTTTTATAGATAAATGTGGCGTAGCGATATTTTGAGAATTTACGAGACTAGCCCAGTCATTTCGAGAGATTTCGATAGTGCGTAATTCTTTCCATTTCAACCATCTCGAGACGATATGTACTTCGAGATCTGTCAGTCATCATTTTTGTCCCCTTGGATGAAGGGATATAAGAAGGCCGGAAGTAGTTTAATAGAATTAATGAATCTGACTGAATCTGTTCATCTAATCGTTTTTTACTGTTAATCCCACCTATGTCTGGGGTGACCCACTGAGCCTTCACCTTGGTTCTCTGGTATTCGCAAGACGTGTCAAAGCCAGTTTGATTGAGATTTTTAGAAGAAAGACTATATGTTGAGATCTATAAATATAAGTACCTAATACATTTAATAAAATTAATGTCCCTTAGAACCAAAGCAGATTTCCTCCGTGTAAATTATATAAGATCACTTGTTACTAAGTAATGGCTTTTGTACCTACTATTGTTTTATTTATCAATTAATGTATATTATAGATATCACAGAGACGAAACTGTATTTATTATGGGAAAGTAGGTATAGAAGTCATTTTGGGTGTACATAGGACTTATGACCTATCTTTATGGTTGGCTTAAGTGATCACTTTACACAATGTAACATTCGCCATTTCCACCCATGATAGAATATACCATGCTTATTCATTTTTTGGAAGTTGTATATATGTTCAAATTGTGTGGAAGGCTTTCACATATGAGTTGTAAGCGCCTTTCCATGCGGCCTGTACAAAGCCATTTTCATTCCCCTAAATCCCCACAGATGTCGCTAATGAGAAAATCTACAATTAATTTTTACGGAATTTTGAGAGCAATATACTTTATTGTGTAATGTTATATAAGTACAGTATTTAAAAATAGTTAATATTGTGGTAACGAATATTTCAACAATATTTTTGTGATATAAATAAATTTTGGGAATCTTTCTGTTTTTCCAGTTTAAAGATTTTCTTTCTGTATTTTGCATCCAGAATAATAAGTAGGTAGTCAATGTGATGTGTTTGACAAGACGTGTTTGTGACTCAACTAATAATACATTGACTGGAAAATTATTTAAATAATATCGCGAAACTAAATAACTAGGCAGGTCAATTAATTTATAAAAAATGGTGTCTCAAGTAAGACAGATTTTAGCAATTCTGACATTAGTTTTACCGTTTGTCGTGCCTCAAGAAAAGTCTGAAAACTCGACGTTATCAAATCACAAACCAAATATTGAAAAATTTCAAGATCTTCGTGTGCTCAGTGATCTGCCGCTGGATAAATTACTAAAAGTGAAGACTGCCATTGCTGAATTTTCTGAAAGCGAAACAACTCCAGCGGTGAACGAAAATGTCAAGGATACTGGATCTCCAGAGGCCATGGCGCTGAGCAGCAACCCCGAGGATCCGATCAGGAGAACAGATATGTGGTCAAAGAAAGGAAAAGTGGGAAAGATCAACACGATGTTCATGCTGTCCATCACCACGCTAGCTTTTCTCGCTTTCGGGGGATATCTTCTCTGCCTCATCGTCCAGGCTATCAAGGGTAAAGGAAGTCTGGCCACCTACAGTCCGTCCCTGACCGGTACCCAGCCGGTGATGCTGATGTCCGGATCCGTGAAGAAGAAGAAGCCTCAGATCAACTACGGAAGAAGGAAAAGGGAGGCGGACGAGCCGGCTGCGGAAGAGATGTACCATGTTTTGATTATGCTGGCAGAAGGATACGCGGCCTGGGATCATTTGTGATTGTCACGTTATTTTTTTACTTATATTTATATTATATTATATATATTATTTATAACCTTGTATTTTTTCTAAATTGACTGATGCCAATGGGAACAGTATTTAATATCACTTACCAGATAAAAATGCTAAGTATGAAATTTGAAACTCATTTTTATTTATGTATGTAGGTACTTATTGTATGTCTTTCAGATATGTATTTCACTTTATATACTTTTGACAGGCGCCTAAATTTTTGCATATTGGTGTGCCTATATTTTAAAAGTCATTAATAATTTCAAATATATTAAAATGACCGTCGGTGTATAGATAAATAAGTGTCTTAAATTTGTCTAATGGCGCCTAAAAACAGGCAAAGTTATAACAAGAGGGTATTAGAAGAAAAAATAACACGTTGTATATGACGAAAATACAGAGCGACATTTTTAAATGTGATTATCTGGCAAAGAGTGTCCATTTCAGCATTGATTTTGAAAGTATAGGTATTTGTGTGTTTTAGAAGCATTTTATCAAAAGCAAATCAATTTTTAAATCTCCGTTCTGATTTTAAAATCACTTAGGTAGGTACCAAAATGTTTATCTAAATTTCGTCGATTGGACAGTGGCATTTATGTCTCTCCTCATATCTAATAAATAATAATGTACGTAGGCATGTACTGCATTTAAAAAAAAACTTAAAAAACTAAAAATTACTTAAATATATTTTTTTAATCCATACGACTCAAGAAGCCATTTATAAGATTGACGTTGAAAACTATGAAACTTAATATGAATATAAATATAAATATTTTATTCAGAATATTTTGAATAAGACCAAATTTTTCAAGAACACAATGCTGGATTTTATCCCCATGGGGACATCATTAATCAAGATATATTATAGATGTTTTTATAGCTATATTTTTATATGGGAAAGCCGTTATGGAAGATTTTTTTGAGTGTTCATAGTATTGTTGTGTATTGTGTTCTTGAAAAATTTGGACATATTCAAAATATGTTGAATATAAAAAAAACTGGTCTAAAAAGGAGTTAAAAATTGAAATAATTTTCAGGCGTATTCTAGTGTAATGTTAATAATTCGAAAGAATCTCATATACTTACACATATAAAGGATATTAGGGATGGGCGTTGAATGGACGGACTAGTTGAAATCAACCGTTGACGTTGCATCGACGCGTCGACCGTTTACGTTTATCGCATGGACTAGTTGAATTCGTAGACGATGGACAGCGGACGCCGTGGTCGGTGGACGATTCGAGATAAACGCAATGCAAAGCAACGAGCGAGAGCAAGACAAAACGTCTCCGTTTATTTCTCTCTCATCTCTCGCTGTCGACTTGTAGATGCCATAGACGTCATAGACGGCTAGACGGGTAATTTCATTTCAACTCTAAAGTACACTACCATAGAGTGCAGATCTGTGTACACGAACTATGGCTAGAGATTTGAAATTTGAATACATGCGTAGGGCGAGATAGGCTTAATAAGCTATTATCTATTATTTTTTTACTTGATTCCTATATTGAATTCCTAATTTTACGCTGTATAAAATAAAACAATTCTGTTTAATTATTTTATTTTTTATTGAACTATTATTAATTAACAGGCCGGCTAGATATTTTTCTAAAATCAATATTTTATTCGATCGATCTCGACTTCTTATATCTACCTGAAAAGGGATGCTAAAATTTAATTATTGTGTTATTTCCTTACTTTTCAACTTTAGCATATAAATGATAAACAAACTTGTAGGGAATAAAATTTTCTATACCTAACTATGGTGCTTATTCAGGAGTCCAACATTAATTATTATATATGTAATATAATCTTGAATTTAGGTTTAATTAATTTTTATTAAAAATCCCTATTTTCAACTTTATAGATAAAAAAATAAATCTATTATAATTTTGTTCACACCACTTTTTATTGGTTTTTTACATGTTTCGGGAACAATGTTCCTTTTCTCAGATTGAGCCTTAAACTAAAGTTGACAAATAATACAGATATATTTATTTATTAATAATGTCACCACAAAGTGAAAGCCTGACTTTGAAAGATGTATTCTTCAATAAATTTCTATATAACATCTCAAATGTAAAGTATTTTTTTAAATTATGTGTTTATTTATAAATTTTAGATAATAAATAAATGTAAAGTATTCTTTACCGCACCTCATAACTGGTGCCTTTATTACGCAAAATCATTGTTTCCTTCCATTTTATTTACTCACATTTTAATGCTTATACCCAATACTTTCACTGCTTTATATATGTCGTTTATATTTATATTTTACTGCTAACACCTGATATTGCTGTGTATACCTACTTCTTTCTTTGTTATATATAGAAAGAAGTATATAAAACATTATGTAAAAGCCTATAATGTGCGTAAACAAATAAATAATAAAATATTTCTTTTTACATATAAGCACAAGTAGCGGTTTTACTTTTCCCGAAAGTACATTCCTTCGAACTTCTTTAAATTTTAAAAATTAACGTCATAAAAATAGCCAACGGTTGAGCCGTCGAGAAGCGTCGCGTTGAACCGTAAACAGTTGACCATCGTCCCGATGTTTAGATAGAACGTCCGCGACGTCCGCGTAACGAAGTTGACGCGTCAACTAGTTGACGAATTCAACTAGTTGATCGTCTCGTCGATGGATGGACGTGGACGGTCTCGTTTCGTCGAAGGTAAATACGTCGACGACCCATCCCTAAAGGATATTGCTTTAAAACTTCAATCAGTATATAAATACCTCATTATCAGTAGTGACATCTACATTGGATTATGGATATGAAAAAGCTTTGGACTGAACTTTCAAAAATTTGATAGATGTGGTACTCTATCATGGGTGGAAATGGTGAACGTTACATTGTGTAAATTGATCACTTAAGGCAGCCGTACTTTAGGTCGTATGCCCTATGAACACCAAAAAGGACTTCCATACCTAGTTTCCCATATAAAAATATAGCTGCGTCTTTATGAGACATCTGTAATAAATATATCTTGATAAATATTTTAAATACCTACTTAACAGTAAAATAACTTTGTGGCACGAGTAACATTATTTATTTGAATAAAAAGAAAACAATTTATGTACAACCACTATTTATTGAATTATCAACACGTTTTGGGGTCAGTGGTCCCTTCATCAAGATACAAAGTATACTAAAAATTAAAATTAAAATTAAAATTAAAATTAAAATTGAAATTAAAATTGAAATTGAAATTGAAATTGAAATTGATATTGAAATTAAAATTAAAATTAAAATTAAAAGTTAAATTTTAATTTAAATTTAAATTTAATTTTAATTTTAATTTTTTATTATATTTTTTTTTAAATTTAAATTTAAATATAAATAAGAAAAGAAAAAAAATAATCGATCATTTTTATAAATGTAAATACCTTAAAAAAATTGTTTTCTCATTAGTTTTTTACTTATTCAACTTTTATATTTTTATTTTTTGTTTCTGTTATTGTCAATCCGATGTATCCTGACTGTGGCTGATAATGGCCACGAAAAGTTTTGATAATTCAATAAATAGTGGTTTTATACAAAGTGTTTTCTTTTTTATAAATGTAAATATTAAAAAAAAACGCTTAAAGCATTATTATTCTTAAACCTCTCGCAAATTATCTGGTGTTCGAATGTTAAATGATTTATGAAAGTATTTGGTATCAAAGTTTCAATAAACCAACATTACACTCCAATGTCATAACCATCTTACGATCTTGTACTGCGCCGAGAAAGGGGAAAGATGACTGGTGCAACCACTTTATTATTATTTCATTGGATATTTTACCAACAAATTATTTAATAGTCTAAATATAACATTTCCTTTTTGCTGTATATAATTTTATATTTATATATGAATAAAATGCTACTCAGCTTAAATGTACCAACATTTAAAACAATTTTATTTTTACTGCCGTTAAGGTGTGGGACGAGACTTTAATCGCTTTTCTTAGAGTTTATTGGTACTACTTGTCATAGTCGTCATTAAACTCTATGTACATAATTCCTTCGACAGTGATTCACATCTTGCATCGCACTCAACTTTCTTCACGCGCTTTTAAGACGAATCTCCGAGAGAAAGCATCTCTCTCTCATACAACGGAGAGTCAGAAATTATCTACACTTTCGCCATAACACACCTTCATAATGCCTTTTGCGCATACGTGCGTAGAGTTGGTACTGCTAGTCATGTGCATAAAATTTGATCCCGATCGCGTCATTTGCCTTCCAGATATTACAGTGTAAACATGCCCGCTCCGCCAGCAGTTTCAATTTCTCGAGTTGGAAAGTGTGAAAGGGACTGGAATTTATAGCATCAAAATTCGGGGACAGTGCTTTATCATGTAAAAGTGTTTTTTGAGGATCTAGAAGTGACGAGATTCGGTAAACTCGAGAGATGTGTAAATTTAAATGTTTTTTTTTATTAGTAATTTGTTATTTATTGCTTTAGTATGTTTTTCATTATCTTGATTTTAATATTAGCGTTTTGTATCTAAACATTGAACTGTAACCTGTTATGTTTTTAGAATTAGTATAGGTACATTTGTAGAAAAGGAAGAAAACAGCGATCAATTCTAACAAAAATGTAATTAATATTAAAACACCTATTACGTTTCTTTATCTGTGATTATTGACCACGCCCCTACACTCACCCAACTCTAATCTCCCCATACACCTCTTAACTCTAAGTAGTACATAGTCCTTTATTCTTAATTTTAATATTAGAATATTATTGAAAATGATGCGTTAGCATTTAAAACGTAATAATATTATAGATAAAAAATAGTCATTATTTTCAAACATAATATAAAGTAACCCTTTATAAAATTTCACAAGAAAATTTCGAAAAATTATTATGCATGTGTTGTTTCGGATTTATTAAAGTTTAAAAATTAAATTAACCAGGATTTTAACGAATTAGTGTCTCAAAGCATTTCTTTTTAAATAGCACATTTACATAGGCTTGTATAAATTAATATCCTAAAACATATTTACTAATTATTCATTCTGATTATTATTGCGCGTGCGTCTCGCTTCCCCCCCAGCTAATGACTTATAAGCGTATATGATATTTTTCAATAAGCGTCCCACAACATTACTTGGGGTTTTATTCCCTTGTCACTTGTAAATTAAATGACTGTGACTTACTGCGCTCTCATAATATATTACCCGAGCACAGGGCCGGGTCCAGGATTTACGTAATATGGGCAAAATATGACTTTTGAAACAAATTTTTGAAATATGATTTGTGGAGATGATACCTTATTTTTTTTTTTTTTGAAAAATTCATGTAGTAGGTACTTATTTGATAAGTACAAATGAATGCTTTCGATACTGATTCAATGTTTTGATTCGCATCATTATCCAACCAATAGTCCCTTCTTTTTATTTCTATGCCTTGTCAGATCCCCCGACGGAAATCATTTGTGTGAATATCGTTCTATCCTGTGATGTCCGGAACAAATCTTCCACCTGTCTCATTCCGGGCCACTCTGATGTTGCGCAGCCGGGACATTTTCCTTCTATCAACACAACGTCTTCCTTTTATCTTACCCTCGAGTAATTAATCGGAGGGGGCGATAATTTAGTAGTTCCTAGTAATATACATATTACCACAAAATTCTGCTGCTTCAGTGTAATGACGCCATTTGACACAGTCTCTAGTCGGTCTTTGGCTTTGCAATGTGTTAATTAATTAATTTGACGTTTGACAGACATTTCGCATAGAAACATTACTAAAATAACAATCTTGTTATAATGAAATTAGGCAAAATATGTAGGGAGATCTTTATTTATTTAAATAGTTATGTTACATTCAATTCGTTTGGTCATTAACTGATTACATTCCTTAACTTAAATTGTAACGAATAATTAGTGTTTAATTTATTGTAAAATTAGTAGGTTTTTATTTACGTCAGGCTGTGTAGTGTAGATAGTAGAAAAATTCCTTCTTGTTTGATAGTAAAATGCGTTTTCTGCAATGAAAAATAGTCTGTATTGATTATTAAATTCGTTGCTGGATTAGATTCTTATCTTTAAATAAAAATATTATCTACTGTATCGCCCCGTATTAGGTTCAATCATTTATTATATTTTATTCTAGAAAACCATATTGTCGATAATGTGAGTACTATCCAAACACTCAAAAATAGACTGAGAGCGCAGGGCGTTTGTGAACTTTGGATGATCGTCATTGAAATACCGGGATCCTTTTGGCCTTGAACCTCAGTTCTGGGCAAAGGACTAAGAATCGCTGTGATAATCGTAAATTTAAAATATGTGAAATTGTAAATATTATTAGGCATGTTGAATAAAATATATTAAATAAAATTCAGATTTGTTACTATAATATAAATGACATTATTATTTTTAGAGCTGCAAAGCGTATGGCGGAAGAAATAACCCGCGAAAAGCCTCTGGTAACAATTAATATGAGTACCTAATGTCCTGTTAAGTATATTAAAAATCAGGTTTGTCATTTTTACGTTTTACGTATTTTTTGTACTGAAAAAAATCAGATTTGATACTGTAACGTTTTTCTATTAATTTGTGACTCTGAAACGTGAATTTTTAGTTGAAAAAAAAACAGTTTTTAAATACCTACTACAATCGATAGATAGTAGGATCCTGAAGAAATAATATTAAATCCATAGACACTGAAGAACGAGTTATCAATATTTAAATGCAGATAAAAAAAAATTGGTATAGTTTTTTTCCATAGAAAGCGCATCGCATTAAAATTATATAGCATAACTTCACAATCGTACGAAATAAATAATTTAACTGATCTAAAAAAAATGTTTGAAAAGGTTAGGTTAGGGTAGGAACTGTCGTTTATAAATTAATTAAATAATTAGGAATGCTTCGTGTTTTCACTGCCCTTAAGAATTTTACGTGTAACGTTTTCTGGGCTAATCTGCCGTGGGTGCATCCGGCCTCTCGGCTGATGGCATCAGCGATAACAGCCCTCATGAAGGGTTTGTCATGTGACGCTGTAGGTACTGGGGAAATCTCAAGGGGTATCACGGTCACTACATTTTATAAAATCTACTTGTAAGGTTTTGTGGATTGGCTCTGTTACACCCTTATACTAATATATAAAGTGGTAAAGTTTGTAAGTTTGGATGTAGGAGGTAATCTCCGAAACTACTCATCCGATTTCAAAAATCTTTCACCAATATTTAGAATGGACTTTCAGGGTGAACATAAGCTACATATTATCCCGTTTAAATAAAATGACTTTTCTTGGTGACATATTTTACAACTAGAGTCCACGAAAAAATGGTAGAGCGATGCGTTTTTTACGAGCGCTGCCTTAACGGTAAGAGATATTTAAATAAACAATATATTATATGAAAGTAGGTATGTTCTAAGAACACAGTTACTGGATTTTGTCCCCAGAAGGGTGATTAATTACTTAAGGATAAGTCTTACAGAGACGAAGCTAATTCATACAATAATTAATAAAAATAAAATATACAGATATCATTACCAGTTACGAAAGCTATGTAACTTGTTAATGAGAAAAAAAAATCAACAGATGTAGTTAGCAGAGACCACAGTAATATATTAATGGTTCTTGATTCGATATTGATATATTGATTTTGATATATATATATATATATATCTATATATATGAAATCTCTATATATAGATATCTCTATATATATATAGCATATATATATATATATATATAGGTGATAATTTGTAGATGTTCTCACGATGGAATTGGTGAACGTTGCATTGTGTAAAGTGGTCACTTAAGCCAGCTCATTCATGTTGTAAGCCCTGAGGCATCGTATAAGAGACTTCCATCCACTTTCCTAATATATAAATAAGCTTCGTCTCTGCGAGACTTCCATAATTTATCCTTAATTAATTGATATTTAAATACTTTCTATAGAGAAGTTGCCTATATGATAAAGTTAATACACAAATTGACAAAATATGACTAAAAGTTACAGGCACAGCTAGTATTGTATAAAGTATTATCTAACGCAAGAAAACTGCGGAGCATTTCGATATGAAGCCGGCGTTGGCCGGGCCGGCAGATGAGCGGCGTGCTTTATGACAATGTCACCAGGGACACGGCGCATTTTGTTAATATAATGTTCCTCCGATACTCCCCGTAAATCTCCCGAGGGTCCCCGGCGTGTGAGGCGGCCGGGGAGCGAACTCCGAACCGCTGATTAATCACCGCGGCCGTGTACCGCGGGGCCATCGGGACCCTGCACAATTTCTTCGTGTGCGTCGGGTGTAAAATGTCTTCCCCACACGCGCAAGTTTTTGATTCGCGCACTTTCGATGTCGTGGCATTAAAAATAATGTTAACCTATCTTAATAAGTAGGTAACTATCCTACAGCTATGAAACTATATTATTGTCACGGGTTGTGTCTGCGGTAGTCAAATGAAAACACTGGAAATTAATTATCGATTGATTGATTGGTGATTAATTATTTTAATAAATTGACAAAGTCAATTAATGCTATTCTTTAAATTACACTATTTCATTATTCATGTACCTATCACTCGTATATGAACACTTTATTTATCGGTCGTAGAGCATAGAAGTCGCACTTATTTATTTCGCCACTATCGGTAATCGCCCGTTTATTTTGCTAGTATCTATCGCTGCGAAATTCATGACGGCACACCTGGCCGTCGTCTCGCGACTTACTTCGCACCGAACGAACTGTCAAAACAAACTCTCCGCGCGGCCTAGACACGCGCTATTTATATGTGATCTCGAGAATATTATTTTCCTTTCTAGTGTTTAGGAGAAGGTTCCCGTCGCTTCTAGGCGGTTCCAGGCGTCTCCCGACTATTCTAGAAGGTAATAGAGGCTTCCATGTTAATGTCGTCATCGTTATATTTCAAAGGAGTCTGCACTTAATCATTTTTTATCAATATAACCTATTAATTCGCAGTTATCTGGAAATTAACGAAGAGAATATGGTCTTAAGTTAAGAAAATTTCACTTTTTAACATTTAATATTGCGCATTATCGCTTATCTTAAAAAAATATTATTTTCCATCTCATTTTTATTTTTATTTAAAAAATATTCAAATTCTGACAATATCCTTTTTATTAAAAAATAAATTCAAGCCACAAACGTGAGAAACAAAATGCGTGTTGTCCATTTATCTTATGACTTACAAGAATGATAATTTTCAAGAATTTCATTGAAGATTTATGGTTATTATTTTATTAACATAATTTTTCTCCAGAATGGGTTATTAATGATCGTGTATTTCTGCATTGTCGCTATTTAAATCCAAATGGTGTTGGGCTATCGGCCAGGAATATGAAACCAAAGATATGAATTGAAATGTTGGTTACTTTATACTGCGCATATTGTAAACATGTGAACGACCATACGTTGTTACCAAGCAAATCTTATTAACAAAGTAGGTGTATTATTTTGACCCGATTTATTATTATGACCAAGCAAACTAGTTTGTAAATGTTCATTATTTTACTATGCATATTTATTCATTCATTTACGCCTAAATAGGCTTTTACATATGTAGGTATATAACAGTTATTTGCAAAAATAATATAAACAGAGAGAAAAACAAAAAAAAGAAAGTGTATATAATTTACATTATGGCGGAATGAAGCGCTCTCAGTATCGCGCCCCTATACTGTGACAGGCCAGAACCAAACACGTCCGCTATGTTTGTATAATTGTTACCTAGCCTGTGTATTCTAGGTACTAGCGAGTTGTAGTGAGCATTTGTTCTAGTATTGTCACAGTAAAAAGGCGTCGGCACTCGAGTAGTTCGACTGGGTACATGGAATGTGCTTGAGTGAGTCAAAACTGTGTCTATTTTTTAAAGTATATTGTAAAATTTGACACTGCGCAAGGCTATTGCATTTCGGTCAAAATATTAATGCACCGTTCGGTGTAAACGTCGTTCGATTGATAAGACTGCTTCTTCTTTTTCTTCTTCTTCTTGTTCTAGATTATCGATCTGTTCTTGTGCGGGAGCCGTCCTCTTGGGAAGTGGAACAACAGCTATCTTTCCATATTCCTGGCAAGCGATGTCCTACGGGAATATTGTGGGTACACACGTGGGAAATTCTTGTACCATCCATCCTATCCATGTGGTCTCCCCAGTACCGCCGTTTTTTTGTCGTGTTTATGAATCAATTTTGTAAAATAATTTTATACCATGTTAATAATTTTATATCATGTTTTTGAATGATTTTTTTCGTTCTTTTTTCAACTTCACTTTAACACAGCTTCACGTTTTTTTTTTGTTGTATTTTACATTTATCTTTTTTACACAGTTTTTATTGGAATGTATCACTCAGTGTAAAATGTAGTTAAGTGTAAAAAATTGGGTGTATATATTTGTATTATATAAATAGCTTATTGGCATTTTTTTCCACATCTTTAATTGTCTTCTTCTTTTCGTGCTCTATCTGTTCAACGGACATTGGCTATGAGAACTTTGTTTACCCTGGCCCGGATCAGCTCTACAATAGACTGGCCAAACTACTATCTCAGGTTTTTCAGTCACGATGTTCTCCTTCTTCCAGGGCCCCAACTTCCGGCAATCTTTCCCTGCATTGTGAGATGCAAGATCTCCCACTTCTCTGAAAGTCTCATTACATGATTTTTATTGTTTTAATTCCTTATTTTTCTTTATTCATCCGAACCATAACATCTTTATTCGTAACATGTACTTCAATGTACAATTTCATTATTCGTTCAAAATTGGAATATGGAATGACAGTTTGGAGTCCACACCAAAGGAACTACATCGACATGATTGAACAGATTCATAAGAAATTCTTGCGCTACTTATACATGCGCAGAACAGGAGAATATCATACATTCGTAATTCATGAAGTACTGCTGAGGGAATGCAGCTACCGCAGCCTCGCGTCGCGCAGACAGGAGCGCCTAGTCATGTTGGGGATTAAAAATTTAAGAAATATAATTGATGCTCCGTATTATGCCCTGTTTGTACCAAATAATTATTTGCGAAATCGAGGTCACGCCCTATTTCATGTCCTAAAATGCAGAACGGATGTAATAAATAAGCATACCATAACGCTTAGTGTGCAACTCCTAAATGAACTGAGCGATCATGTCGATGTATTTAATGATAACATTGAAAACATCAAGCAGAGGATCGCTTCCATATAGATACTCACTCCAAGTTAAAACTTGCGTAATAAATGGAGCAATCTGTTATGCAATAATAAAAAACTCTGTTCGTCCAGCTTATTTGGGTATTCTTTTGTAGATCTACATCTCGAATGCCTTAAGTCACCTAATCAATTCTTTGGTAAGCGTCTATGCTACCATTCTATAAAACAACATCGAAAACCGAAGCATCTTACCATTGCATTCATTCCAAGGTTGAGATGATGACTGCAGAACGTCTTTTTCATACGAATAAAGATTGCACGAGCTTGCTCAATTTGGCATTCGATTTCAACCAAAGGATCCCATCTTTCATTTAAATTGTAAGTACCTGTGGTGGCCCGAGACACATACACACAGACACCCGTGTAATGGATTACCACAGATGCTGACATCGAGACGGCAGGCCGTCGCCCTCGATACAGAGGTTGAGGCAAAATTGCTGAGCAAGGCAAACAGGCGACGATGTAAGCCGGACCAATGACCGAATACAAAGGCGACGTATGGCAGGTGGCATGAAGAGCGGATAAACTCACATTGCTGACCGGACTAAATATTGCACACACGAGCGGCCGAGTAAGACGAAGGCATAATACGCCGAGTCCTTTGTCTGCAACAACTATAAAAATGGTAGGCTCCACAGCAGACTATCTCACTCCAGCGGGGCTTCTCGGATACCGCGGAAGCCCTCGCCGTCATACCTTCGAACGTCACGCTTTCACTTGTAACCTTTGTACACTACTGTATTCTTTATAACTTGTGTTTTGTAATCAAATAAATTCTGTCAAACCATCGCGACTTTTACATCATCAACCGCAGCAGAGATCTCCGACTCTACAAACGGAGTGGTGACCTTTGAGTTTAACTCTATCCAAAACCGGAGGACTCATCCACTTCCACATACCTATACAATACATTGTCCCTTCTCTAGGGTCGTTCCAGCAATATAAATATTTTTATTGTCAGCTGCGATATTTTTTACGAGCATGTATTTTGTTTTAATTGTATTATGTAATAACCTAAAATTCTCACATGTCTTCAATACTTCAATTTTACTTTAGCTTAAATCGAACCATCGCTTCCTTAAATTTCCACCTACGTGATTTTCAGTCTTCTGCTGTCCATTTTCATCTATTCACAAGAAGCAGTTTCTTCACATTGTCTCCCCATGAGAGCTCTATCCTTCCAATCCGTCTTTTCCCCTTTGGATATCCATCAAGTTTATGCCACCAAGGTATGCCATCCCTGGCTAAAGGTACCCACCAATGTGTTTCATTTGCATTATAATGTATTAATGGCATTTTTTATTAGCAAATAACAGCGAAAACATTTTGTGTATCAATAAATCTCGGCATACAATTATAAAACGCTTGTATTCATAGCGTCACTATTAATATTGTTCCGTTAAGTACCTAATGCTTTATTTATATTTATATGATCTGTGAAAATATCATTCTCTCTTTCCTAATTCACATGTAGTGAACTTTATGCGGTTTTTTATTTTTATCGTAATGTGATTATTTAAGTGTCGAAAAAGCTCTTGTTTTCTTGAAAAAGCCTTGAATGCAAAGTAATTTATGGTAGCCATTTAGAAAACTGTAAATTGATCGAGCAATATACAAAGAAAGGGTCTCCACTTTTATCGACGGTTACCGGTAAATCAGTAAAACTCTAAATGAAATCAATCACTTTAAATAGTGAAAATAAAGGCATTTTATTATTATATAAAACAAGAAATTGAGGAAAAAAACATTTTCCTAAAAGCAAATTTTTACATATTGTTACTTACTTTACACTTTTTTAGTTTTACACTGGGACAGGCGTAGCCTAGTAGAGTGGCATAATCCATAAATTTAACAAAAAAAAAAGTGTAATTTATCTTATATTTTATTGTTAAATTAGTATTAAGTACCTTTATTTGTAAACAAGGATTTTTTGAAATAAATAAATAAAAAAAATAAAAAATAAAATTTCACTTATTTTATTATACTAATGCTATTATTTAGTCTTTAGAACAAAGGCTGATTCATTACCGCATCCATTTATTTATAGATCTTTTCAATATATAATTGATATTGATATTAGGTCCTTACATATGAAATTGGCGTTTAGTATGGGAGGAACATAAAGCCGATTTTTTTTTATTATAATATATTTATTTAATCAAAGTATGTACCATTGCTATCTATGCACTTTTGCCATCTCATAGGTAGTTCATCGATCCCTTTACTAAAAAAACCATTCGGACGGGAATCAATAAAATCTTTGAAGGCGGTTTGGACTGCCCCATCGGAGTTGAATTTTTTCCTTTGCAAGAAGTTATCCAAATTTCGAAAAAAATGGTAATCTGTTGGGGCAAGGTCCGGAGAGTACGGTGGATGTCTTAGACATTCCAATTGAAGCTCCTCTAATTTGGTAGCCGTCTGTTGTGCAGTGTGTGGTCTAGCGTTATCATGAAGCAGCAGTGGCCTAGAGCGATTAACCAGCCTCGGTTGTTTAGCAGCTAGCTTTTCCATCATGGTTTGCAGTTGCTGACAATAGACATCTGCCGTAATCGTCTGGCCAGATTTAAGAAAGCTGTAGTGAACGACACCAGCACTAGTCCACCAAACGCTCACAAGTAACTTTTTTGGAGTCAATTTTCGCTTGGGGCATGGTTTGGCTGGTTCGGCAGGGTTCAGCCATTGCGATGAGCGCTTCCGATTATCGTACAGGATCCACTTTTCATCACAGGTAATGATTCGATTTAAAATCCCTTCATTATTGTGCCGGTTGAGTAATGCAACGCAGCAGTCAACGCGCGTTTGTTGATTTGCTTCACTCAATTCGTGAGGTACCCACCTTTCAAGCTTTTTCACCTTACCAATTTGATTCAAGTGGATTAAAACAGTTATATCACTAACCCCGCAGCCTGCAGCTAACTCGGATGCGGTTTGCGTTGGATCCGCTTCCACAATAGCCTTCAATTCTTCATTATCAACTTTGGTCTCCGGCCGTCCACGGGGCTTGTTCTGCAGGTCGAAATTTCCAGAACGAAAACGTTGGAACCAAAAACGCACTGTGTTTTCTTTTGCGGCACCGTCGCCATACACATCATTAATCCTTCGAGCCGTTTCTGCAGCACTGGTGTCACGGTGGAATCCGTACTCGTAAATAACGCGATATTTCAAGTTTTTCATTTTGTAAACTGAGTGACGCAAAGAAAAAAACAATTGAGGAAAAAACAATTGAATTATAATTTTCAAAGCACAAGTACATGAGTAAATAGCTGTATAAATTTGGAATTGGAATTCTTAACCAAAGAGAAGATATTTGAGATCAAATTTGCCAGTACAACAAAACGCCAATTTCATATGTAAGGACCTAATATATGCCACAGTCACTAGGATGAGAAAACTCATATACCTATTCATAAGGCTACGTAATATCTTATCAATAAACTTGCTGAAGGTGGTATACTTTGCGTTTGCCCAGTCCATACTACAGTATGGTATAGTTGGCTGGGGTGGGACCTTTAAGTCTAATATGCTACCAGTGGAAATAGTTCAGAGAGTAATTATCAAAGAGATTTTGAGGATTCACCTCAATATTCCCAACAAGGGAACTTTTCAACATTTTTAACATCATAAATATTAATCAAATCTAAAAAAAAATGCGATACTTCAAATTCACAAAATGTACATCAATAATAGTACATTTGGATGTTTTAGTAATATACCGAGATCAGCTGGAAATATTTTGATACCTAAATGTAATACTAGCACAGCCCAACACCATTTATCCTATCAAGGAGTATCTATCATTCTTTAATGCTATTCCAAATGAAATGAAGGCAGAAAAAAATTATAGAAAATTCAAAGCTAAATTGAAAAATCTTCTACAAAAAAGCAATCACAATAATGCAATGAAAAAAATATTACCAAAAACAATCAATATATACATACATGTATGACAATGCCCCCACTTTTAAACACGAGAATAAATTCTCATTTAAAAGTGGGTAAGCGTGTAATATAAATGTGTATTAATTATATTATATTGAATACAGTCACTCTTAAGTTTGAACATTTACCAAATAAATTTAATTAAAAAATATATATATTTTCAAATAATCCCCCCTATCCTCAGGTTAACAAGATTGTTATTATTGGTGATTGACATCCCAGCACAATTTAGACACGACGTATTTATGCGTTAAGTTTCCATGAAGAATGTCAAGACATCTAATAAATGTCAATATTTCTAAATATTTGGAAAATTTGTACAAAGAAATTAAATGATGTAATGTGTGAAACATGACGATTTAAAAACAATATTTGTTTTTAATTTTTGTAATATTCCTCACGTCAAAATTGACGAACTGAACAAAATTCTATTAACGGTCCAGAGATGATTGTTATGAATCAACGAGAATATTTCTTACATTCTTTTTTAGGACCTGTGTTACCTGTTATCTGCCAAAATTTTCTGAACTCAAATGTCATAATATCCTAATCTTCTTACCTACTGTAGTGTACATGTAGAGAAAGTATTTCAGGCTTGCTACTGTATTGTAAGTCTGGCGGTCGCTGGCTTTTAGTCTAATAGGCTTGTACAGTGCACATGGTGAACAAGCAAACAAAAAAAAAGTGGTAATAGTTATTGATACGGAGTAACATGAACATCGCAGAGTTAAGGACGAGTGTTGAGGTTGTTGTGTGTAAGATCTACTATTGCCGATTTTCACTTAATATAAATATGTGTTTTAGTTAAATGTTAATAATATATTCTTCTTCTTCCTCAGCCTTCATCTTTCCACTGCTGGATATAGAGGCCTCTTTCGTACCCTTCCATACTTCCTTGTTATTTGCTAGTTGTAGCCATTTCTCTCCCCCCACTATACCGGCTATATCGTCGGCCCATCTTTTTTGAGGTCTTCCGACGCCTCTAGCTCTCCCAAGGTCTCCCTTCAGAACTCTGGGAGTCCAACATACTCTGCCCGTTGCCAATTTAGCTTCGCTACACAATCCATCATATCCGCTACTCTAGTTTCCGTCTAATTTCATCACTTCTAAATCTACCTCTTAGGCTTACGCCAAGCATGAATCTCTCATGGATCGTTGTGTGCTTTTGGGATTTTCTACACTTTTCTTTGTAAGGGCCATCGTTTCCAATCCATACGTCATCACTGGCAGTATGCACGATTCTTTGCTATATATTATATAAACACACGAACACAAGGACAAGAAATTGACATGATCAGATAAGCCGACTTCGCACTGTCGCAATATCGCACTGCTTGCGGAGTCTGAACAAGAATTGAACGAGGCTCTGAGAAAGACGGAAAATGTTTGGGCAAATAAAAACAACATGAAAATAAGCAAAAACAAAACAAAGTACATGGTTGTTGGAAGAGAAGAAGTGTCGACAAATGTTGTTTTGAGTAGCGTCGCTATCAAACAAGTGAAAGAATTCACATATTTGGGTAGCAAAATTTCCCAAGATGGCCGCTCAGAGGCTGACATCATAAGCAGAATACAACAGGCAAGAGTCGCCTTCAACAAAAAATCCAAAATACTGGAATCCCCCAACATAGATTTAAAGGTTTGGAAAAATTTGATTAAAACTCTTGTTTGGAGTGTGCTGTGTATGGCAGCGAAACATGGACCATCGACCAGAGCATGTCCGGGAGGCTAGCGGCCTTTGAGATGTGGTGCTACAGGCGCATGGCGAGGATCCATTGGTCAGAACATATCCGAAACGACGAGGTGTTGAGCAGGGTGGGCTAAAAGAGGCGGCTCCTTAACAGAATCGCCCAACAGCGAGCAATTTGGATAGGCCATAATATAAGGCATCCGGGTCTGCTTTTAACTATCGTTGAGGGAAACGTTGAAGGCAACAATCGTAGAGGCCGCCCGAGATTAAGCTACGTAGACCAGATTACCGGAGATGTGCGCTGTAGCACCTACCAAGAGATGAAGAGGCTGGCAGGTGACAGAGAGGAGTGGAGAGGGCGAGTGCTTTTTGCAAACCAATCCTGGATTGAGACCCAAAAAAAAAACGCACAAAAATTGTCAAAAGCAGCCCAGCTCATTTCTATGCTAAACAGCACAATTGCCAAGACTGAGTTAATAATATGCGAGTAATTTAGTTAAATGTTAATAAAATAATCTAGTTAAATGGCAAAAGTCGCTCTCCAATGACGGTTAAAAGAAGAAACGTGTTGGGTTGACTAGTATATTCTTTATCGTTTTAGGTAAACTGGACGCAATAATAATTTTAATAGGATACCATAAACTGGAAATAAAACTTGAGTATCTTTATAGCTTCCGCAGCTCGTTGCCACAGTATAGTAAAGCATACAGTATTATATCTTCATACAAACAGCCGAAACGACGCCCTTCGAAATCTCGGTATTCTTCGAACTGCTCAGTCGCCGCAGGGCTGCAGTAACCTACGGACGCAAGCAGGGTGAGACGCTCCCACGCATACATTTAGGTCAGTTTATGGCACCCCAAACCATAAAGAGTCAGTCAATGAGCAGCCCTGGTGCGTTTTTAACCAAGTTTAAGTACCAAGCGGCCGTAGGTATTTATTTCAAGGACACTGCCAAGATAACATACTGTATGTATTTATTATACTGTGTCGTTGCTTAGTGGCGTATTTTAATTACTGGTTTCCACGATCGTAGGTACTACAACAGTCCATGTTATTTGTGCGAGGACTCAATCAACCCAAACGAAGGATTTTTATGACCTACGGAAGGGGAAAATATTTTGCCCAATTATTTTCATGGCACTGGCCTATGCCTAACGGACTGTCAAAAGCAGTGGCGTTGGCACTCCAATGCAGCCAACACTATACATTGGGGCTCATATTAGATGGGGGCCCAAAAGGAGGTTGCTTAGCAATATATTTTTTGACCAAAACAAGGTAGATATAGTCTGAAATTTTGGGCGAAACTCTAAGGATAATTGTCTGTTTAAGACTGTGTTCAAACATTGTAAAATTTTCCGGTAATTTATAAAATAATCATCATAATCACTCTTGGTTCTACAACCCCTGGTGGGTCTTGGCCTCCTCAAAAGTCTTCCTCCCCTCATCTCGGTTTAGTGCCAGCCCTCTCCAGTTCAGAAGCTCCAAAGCAGAAATGTCTTTGAGGACGTTGTCGCTCCATCATAATTTTGGCCTTCCTAAGCTCCTTCGCCCTATCGGTCTTGAGTTCAGTAGGGATTTTGTTGCTTGATGCTTATGAGATACCTAATATAAAAACAAAATTATATTTTTGTAGCATTTGGAACATATTTTAGAACGTCAAATGTACTAGAAATTAAATATCTTTATCTCGCATGGCGGCCCTGGTAGCTCAGTGAGCACTACACTGGCTTCTCACACCGAGGGCTCCGGGTTCGATTGCCGGTGAGGTCACAATTAATCATTGTGTCCTTTTGTGACTTTGTGATTTACTCCAGCATGGGTGTATTGTGATGTATTTTAGTATGTTTTTGTGATGAATTCAGTAAATGGGCCTCTTGGCCTATTGAAGAGTAAAAAAATATAATAATAAATAATATGCCATTTGAAAAAAACTATCTTTTGTAAAATAGGGAGCAATTGGAAAAAAATTTAATATATTTTTTTTTATAAGCGAATAATCTGGAAATAGAATGGAATAATCTTACATAGCGAAATAAACCGGAGCGAATAATACGTGCGGAAATTGGATGGAATGTTTTAGCGAATAGTGAATAAAGTGTTAAAGCGATTATAAAGTGTCTATTTACGAGTGATAAATTTACGAAATAATTCAAATAATAGCGTTAAGTTAAATAGTGTTAAGCGACTTTGTACGCTTGATTAATTAATTAATCAGTAATTAATAAATGCGTTATTAAATTCCAGCGTTCTCATTAATTCCTCCCGCATCCACGACACGCGATAGTACTTTACCTTAAAATACAGAAAATACATTAAAATGTGAGGCGGTTTCTCTAGAACAGGCCTAGCATAAGTGAGAAAAAAATCACCCAATCAATATATATATATATATATATATATATAAAGAAACCCATGTTTCCTACCCGCCAAGTTTTCTTCACAACCAGATACTACCACCCCCTGGTGGATATAGTGGTGGACAGCCCTTGGTGTCCCATTGAAAATGTGCGAGTTCTGGAAGGAGAAGATTTTAGAAAATTCCCGAAAGTTAAAACTTAAAAAAAAATGTGCTAAACCGAGTGGCGGAATGTCTCGGTGTGCCCAGAAGGTTCCTGTACATTCTAATTTCTTGAAAGTTCTGGAAGGAGAATGTTCTAGAAGGTTCGCGAAAGGCTACCTTAAATTCAAAAGGCTCCCAGTGTGGTGCACCCCCCTTTGACCACGACAATAAGGCCACACATTTTTCATTTTGGGGCAAGATTTACTTCGTTACGCCACTGGGCAAGAGTTGTGCAACACGGTAATTAATGTGGTAACGAGTAAAGGCGGATCAATTTAGAATTTATTAATCATGCCATTCTACTTCTAACTGGAGTCCACCGCTGCGCGGCCTAGGATAACAATTAGCGCCGTGGGAATCCAGGGTTCTGGTCGCGGGGAATTCGGTCAGGGCCGGGAGGCCGACCTGATCTGGACCAGCAGCCGAAATCTCCCCGGCAAGACGGGAAGACTCCCAAAGACGAAAGAAGCGGGATTCTAAATTATATTTACTGGTGAAAATGTGTCACTGCCTGTCCAGTTCATTGATATACAGGGTTATTTGGAAAATATTAATAACATCGCAGGACTATATTCCCTCATTGATTATGAGTCGAAAATATTCAAGGAGCCATCAATAATTATGGACACAATGATTTATACACAACGTCTTATTCCACTAATTTGAGTTATATAAGCCTAAGCGCTTTCGATGGACACAACCATCATGCCATTGCCTCTGAAGATGATGGTTGTGTCCATCGAAAGCGCTTAGGCTTATATAACTCAAATTAGTGGAATAAGACGTTGTGTATAAATCATTGTGTTAATCATGAACTTCCACTCTGCAAACAAAACAACGCTTAATTTATTAATAATTATGGAGTTATGCAATGTCAAAATTTGCGTATTTTTTTCTATATTTCTGACTTATTTTTTACGAAACGTTGAACTATCATTACAGTAACTTTATCGATTAAAAAGTTATCGATTACGAAAAATTCATTCGTTTCAATACGAGTTAAATAAAATGATAAAAATTACAATTGGAATGTTATCCAATTGGTATTGGAAGGTTTTTATTATTTTATTTGACTTGAATTAAGGAGAATGAATTTTTCATTTTCGATATAATGATAGTCCTACGTTTTTTTAATTATTTTTTTATTTTTTTAATTTTTTTTATTTATTTTGGGAATCTCAACAGTATACAATTTATTATAATAATACATAACGTATTGGGTAATTCGTAGACCAATTATAGAGATCCACGGCATAAAATGTTAAATCAAGCAATAAAGAGAACATATATTAAATAGAGGGATAGGAGTGGGAGTTAGAGGGGGAAGTGGAGTGAGGTGTATGGGATTGTGGCTGAGTGGAGTGCGTATGTATTCTGTGCGTGACGTTGTATACAGATATGGGGGTATGTGTAAAGAGTGATGAGAGTTTGGCTGTGGTGTGTGTATGATGATGGTCGGTCTCAGTTAATCCGGTGAAGATAAAGTAATATAATATAAGCGGTTTAAATACGATTTTTAAGAGCTGAGATGTTGGTATTAAATATATCAATGTCATTGAAGTGGTCATTGTATGCTTTGCATGTTCGCTGGATGAATGTTTTCTGTGCATAAGAGGTTCTGCTTATGGGTACATGGAAGAGCACGGACTGTCGGATTCGCCTTGATGGAGCGTGGAGAGAAACCAGCTCCAATTGGCTGGGACAGTCAATATGTCCCTGAAGTAACTTGAAGAGTAGTATTTGATCAGCTCGTGCTCATCTATGTTCCAGGGTTCTCATGTTATAGAAATCCATTGCTTCCATATATGAGTCGAAATATATGCCGGATTTACCATTGAAGCGACGCAAAAACCTGTTCTGAATTTGTTCTATTCTCGCAATGTATGTTGTCTGTTGTGGATTCCAGACCTGAGATGCATACTCCAAGTGACTGCGAACGTAGGAATAATATCAAATTTTTAATGAGTGAGGATTTTTGAATTGTTTGCAGGTTCGAAGTATGAATCCCAGCATACTGTAGGCTTTGGAGATAATATGGTCAAAGTGCGCTTTAAAAATAAGTTTACTGTCGAGAATTATTCGGAGGTCTTTTAATTCGCATTTGTTTTCTAGTTGAGCGTTGTTTATTGAGTAGGCAAACTGAATGTAATTGGTTTTTCTGGAAAATGTCATTTGAAAGCATTTTTTAGCGTTAAGAAGAAGTTTGTTTATATGACAGTAGGCAGAAACGCGGTTAAGTTAAAGTTAAAGTTAAAAAAAAATGTAAAAGTTAAAAAAATAAGTTAAACAAAAAATAAGTCAGAAATATTGAAAAAAAATGCAAATTTTGATGTCGCATATCTCCACGGTTGCTAAAACATTTTAGACTCATAATCAAGGCAGGAATATAGTCCTACGAGGTTATCAATGTTTTATCGAAATTATCAGCCGTATTCTGAAATAAGCAATATTGCTGTTTCGGTATCTTGACAGTTACTGTAAACATTGTATGTCAATTTTGTCGTTTTAAGATTCTCGATTGATAAAAGTTACTGTAATGATACTTCAATGTTTTGTATTCTCAATTGATAAAAGTTACTGTAATGATACTTCAATGTTTTGTATTCTCAATTGATAAAAGTTACTGTAATGATACTTCAACGTTTTGAAAAAATAATTCAGAAATATTGAAAAAAAATGCAAACTTTGATATTGCACATCTCATGAACATTTTCGACTCATAATCGAGGCAAAAATCTACCTATAAAATATTGTGGACTAGCTCTGATACACCCTGTATAGTTGGGATAACAATTACCAAAAATGTAACAATACCAAAATACTTTTTATTCCGAACTTATAGTGTTTTCCAATATTGCATCTTTTTTGTTTTTATCATTATGCTCAGGATAGTGTGGTCAGTGCCAGAAGAGAATTATTGATTAACCAGCTGTAACAAGTAAAAAATGAACATTGGTTCGCGTCTTTGCTAAGCTCTAGTATATATTTATAGTATATTTTTAGCGGTCCACGGAGCGCGGCGGTAGCAACATGCGTAGGGCGGCCGGTTCGGGTTTGCCGGCCCGGGCTTCAAGCCCCGTCTCCGGCGGTTTAATTTACGGAATTACGGACAGACAGACAGACGGACGGACGGACGGACAGACAACGATATTATTATGTTTGATGGGGACGTCTGAATTGTACCAACGTTTCTGATACCTACTCTATTTACAGAGATGTGACTTATCTAAGATACAAGTATTTGAAATACAGATACAAGATGTAAAATACGTATTTTCATCTTGTATCTGAAATACTTTTTTGAATATTCATCTTGTACCTTGTATTTAGATACATTCTTTTCGTATCTTAGAATTTTGTAAATACTAAGATTGCTAAGATACTTTTTTCCAATGATGTACCTATAATGTGACCTCATCGAAGAAAAATTAGCGAGAAAATGTTTGTAGACATGGTTTTACTCAAGTCTCAATTAAAACCTTAAAAATACAATATTTTATCTGGTCACATTTGCGCTGTCAACGCGATTTATTCGTAAATAATTCACGCAAAAAAATAAACTTACATTCAATAAAATGTGTTTTCATACAAAAGAATTTTATCTTTAAAAAGTATTTGGAAGATACGTATTTTGTATTTCAGATACCATTCCAGAAAGTTAAATGTATCTGGTATCTGAAATAGTTGTTTTAGGGCCGGTCTTATAAACGTCCGTTAGTTAAATTTCAGACCAAATAAACTGAAATTTGATACAAACGTCACTTTTTTCGTCTTATAACAATCCGTTAATCAAATTTTAGTAAAATTTTACCGACGGCCGATACCGACAGTCGAACCACCAGTTTACCGTCCGTTAGTTGAAACTGACAGAAGTATGACAGATTGACGTATTATTTTTTAAGGTTAGGTCCGCTGTCAACTTGCGTTTAATGCTGTTTGTTTAATATGTACATATATACCGTGCTGACTGTTGCTACATTTTCAAGGAAAAATGTTTTCACATAACGATGTCGAGCTATTATTGTATTCAAGTTCGTCGGATAAAGAACAAACTCGACGACAAAGAATGTTCAATATACGAGTAGATTATTTTAATATTTTAGATGACGCAGATTTTATCTACCGCTTTCGCTTGTCAAAAAGGTCTGCTCAAGAGCTTATATGAGCTTCTAGAAGATATTGGGAACAATGTAAAAAGGCGCATCCGTAGGAATCTGACATTATCACCAACTACAAAATTGCTTGTTGCCTCGAGATTCTATGCTCTAGGATCAATATTATTAGCTGCTCAGACTAAGTTGGGGTTTTAAAGGCTATTACCAATGTAGTGTTGTGGGAAGTATCCCAAAAATCTGATGCGAGCGAGAAATTTTAGATAGAAAAGAGATATAATTCGCTTTTGACAGCTCTAAAATCATAGACAAGAGCAGTGCGATATTGCGATACTTACGGACGGTAAAAAAAGTTTTATAAGACGAGCATCGGTAACATTTATAAACGAACGGCCATCCGTTAGTATATTGTCGATTGACTAACGGAAATTTGGTCTTTCGTTTATAAGACCGGCCCTTAAAGTATCTTGCATTTTGTATTTCAGATACTTTGTATAGGGTATCTTGTACTTCACTCTATTTATGAGATGTAAATTTATGATGCACGCTTGCGCCAGCAATGTCATATGTTGGCCACTTTGCATGGATGTATATAATTGCTTGCAAATGTCATTCGTGTCTCGGCTTTTAGCTACGGTTGCACCCGAACGCAACGAAATCTGAGATCCAAATAAATAATTAACAACCCAGTTATAGTCTGTGTATTTTTATCCGTCCATCTTTATTTGTGCGACTTTAATTGTCTCATTGTCACGACCTGTTGAATCTCGAGCCAAAATATTAATCTCGAGATTTCGAGATACTTAGCAATAGCCGTCACTAGCGCCACCATATGACTCAAAGAATAATGAGATATAAAAAAGCGTAATTATTTAATATCTAATGTCCATCACTAACGATATCATAGAGTAGCGTAGCGTCTTGATTGAGCGCTGTTCTCACAGCCTGATCTGGCGGCCGAAATATCTAATACCTACGTCTTTTTTTACGGGTTTTAGCTAGTTACTTATCGTCGCTATAATATATAATAAAGCCTATGTGCCATTTAGTACATTCTGAGATGAACGAATCAATTTGTCAATTTTTCATGTAAATAATGGAGATATACTAAAAAAACATTGCCGTTCATCTGGAAAGTCTGCCTAGTAATTATTTAAAATATTTGTAATAAATCTAGTCTGTGTAATTATTTTTTAAAACAGTTTCATTGGTTTATCTCAGAATGTACTAAAACGTCGAATAGGATTAATTATATATACAGTGACGTTATGATACTTAAGGTACTGATACATATGCTCATTAGTGGCACGCGAGCATGCGCAGTATTGAGCTTCTTAAGCCATTGCTATTTAGTAGCATGGGTGTAAGCACGTTGCTAGTAATGAGCATGCTCAAATGATGAAACAAATATGAGCATGCTCATTACTAGCACGCTCAAAAATCAACCGTCGGTTGATTTATGAGCATGCTCATTTGATTTGCTGGTGGAAGGGGTATATTTTAAGCATGTGTGAACAGACTTGCTTATGAGCATGCTAGTGTCATTCGCGGCTAGTATCGATTACCTATCGATGCGATCTTATCAGTCCGCGACAGATAAACAAATATGGCGCGTTGGGAAGATGACAAAACATTACTTTTCGTGACTAATTATAGGAATCACGAATGTTTGTGGAATACTCGGTCACCGTTATGTAAAAATAATATAGTAAAAAGTAATGCTTATGAAACTATTAAAATACATGAATGATTAAAATCTTACAGTAAAAATTATAAAAAATAAAATCAAAAACGTGCGGATGGAAACTCGGGAACTGTTTTGATTTATTGGTTCACTTGAATTTCCTATCTCAGTTTGCAAAATTTCCACTTTGAGCAAGAGCGTCTCTATTCTATGACAATAGCATGCCAGTAATAACGCATATTAATAACGAGCAAGTGTGTACAGTTGTTAGAGCATGCTAGTTTTGAACATGCTAATGAGCATGCTCTAAAATAAGCATGTGTACTAGTACCTTTACGAAAAGGTCGTTTAAAATCAATATATGTGTATATATCTATATATATATATATTATTATATATATATATATATATATATATAAAGAAACCTGTGTTTCCCTACCCGTCAAGTTTTTTCCACAACCACCCACCGGTGGTTATGGTGATGGATAGCCCTTGGTGTCACATCGAAAATATGCGAGTTTGGTGGGGGTGGCTGAGCGTGGGTGGGAGTGGGTGACGAAAATGTGCTTTCTAGCACATTGTTTTGTTATGGTAAGGCCGCAAATGCTTCACATTGTTTCAAAATAGGCGCGCCAACTGTGTCGGTGAGTCCAGAAGGTTCCGGAAAAACCTGCTCTAGAAAGTTCTGGAAGGAGAAGGTTCTAGAAAATTCCCAAAAGTTCTATAAGGTTCTAAACTGAGTGGCAGAATGTGTCGGTGTGTCTAGAAGGTTCCTGTACATTCGACAAATTTCTCGAAAGTTCTGGAAGGAGAATGTTCTAGAAGGTTCGCGAAAGTTCTATGAAGATCCAAACAGTGTACTAAAAATCTACGCGTGCGAAGCCGCGCGGGCACAGCTAGTAATTTATTATATTATATCACAACGAAGGAGAGAAGAGACGCTCTCTCTAGAGAGGTCTTTCAGCTCGCTCCTGTTTTCAAATGGCCAGTAGCTGTCAGCCGTCAGTGGTGTGAAGTCGGCGACGGATCTTGGTACCTACCGTCGGGCAACAGGATTGGTAATCCGCGGTTTAATCCGCCAGACCCCCTCCTGCTCCCAACAAGTGTATTCTGATTGGCCGAGTTTGCTGGGTCGGGATTCTCAATTTTAGTTTTGTCGATGTCGACGTACGTTAACTCTTCGCGTTGTACACAGGTGTCATTATTTCAGCATTCAAATTTACGAATTTATCAGTAGGTGCTTACTTAAAATTTGTTTTGGTTAAAATTGGTACCTACTTTTGGCTCAAACTCGCCTCATCCACATTCGTACATCTTCGCATACAAGCTCAACGATTGTCGTGGCTCCTAACAGGACCATCTTCCAGTATCTGGTTAATGGTCGTGCCACGTCTTCCGCGGTCATCCTCTCTTTCTGGTGCCGTCAACACTTGCGTCATATATTCTTCTTACCATTCATTCCTCGTTCATTCGCCCAACATGCCCAAAGTATCTGAGCTATCCTTTTTTGATTCTATTAACTATGCTGATATCAGATTTACATTCTATGTAATATGGAGATATCAGAAAAGTAAATTTATTATATTTACATATTGTATTTGTAATATTAAAGTAGCCAGGATTAGAATTGCACTTTATTTATGTTCATTTTGATAGTATATTAGCGTGCAATCTCAGGTTTTTTAAAAGTAATTAAACCTAATTTTTTTATTTTATAATGAATATAAGAGGCATTCCATGGTCACGGGTGGGACATTTTTCTAGTAATTGTCATGTAAGTTAAAATTTAACAAAATATATGTAATTTGTATTATTTTTTTTGAAGAAGGTAACTTATTCTATCTTCAATCAATAATTGAGCAACAGAACATAAACGAAATTTTTTTGACAAACATTTCTTATAACTAAATGGGTCTTTTTTTGTCCCACCCGTGATAGAATTATAGAAGAGTGTATAAGTATGATCTCCAAACAAAATAAAATAGGGCTTGTATAATTTTAATACATCCACTACAATTTACTAGAAAAATCTTTTATCACCTCCGAAAAATCATTCAAAACCAACATTTGCAGAATATTTCGCTCGCTTGAACGAATCAAACGTTAAAACTTTTTTGCATTTCCTTGTACTATGGTACTGTTGATAACTATCACGTTAAAAAAAAGAGCTAGCCTTACAGTAGTCGCATATGATGTAAAATATTTGACATCTCACAATTACAAATATCAATTGAGCAGCGACAGAAATTAACCTTAAAATTTAAAAAAGCTAAATATGGAAATATATATATTATTAACTTGCATTTTTTATCACTGATTTGTACTTTTTTCAGACACATTTATATTAATATATGTATATTTATTAATTAGTAAACACATGTAAAGAAAATGTATGTTCATTTTTTAAATATTGTATTTTGCCGCACTGTGAGCTGTTATTAAAGAATTTTGGCGATGTCGATAAAACAGTCTACTATGTTGGTGGATAGAAAAAAAAACAAAATTTCTGACACGAAAACTGTGTTTGACCAAGTTACCAAATAAATATTTGATATATTAGGTCCTTACATATGAAATTGGAGTTTTGCCGTACTGGCAAATTTGATCTCAAATATCTTCTCTTTGGTTAGGAATTCCAAATCCAAATTTATACAGCTATTTACTCATATATTTGTGTTTTGAAAATTATAATTCATTTGTTTTTTCCTCAATTGTTTTTTTCTTTGCGTCACTCAGTTTACAAAATGAAAAACTTGAAATATCGCGTTATTTACGAGTACGAGTTCCACCGTGGCACCAGTGCTGCAGAAACGGCTCGAAGGATTAATGATGTGTATGGCGACGGTGCCGCAAAAGAAAACACAGTGCGTTTTTGGTTCCAACGTTTTCGTTCTGGAAATTTCGACCTGCAGAACAAGCCCCGTGGACGGCCGGAGACCAAAGTTGATAATGAAGAATTGAAGGCTATTGTGGAAGCGGATCCATCGCAAACCACATCCGAGTTAGCTGCAGGCTGCGGTGTTAGTGATAAAACTGTTTTAATCCACTTGAAGCAAATTGGTAAGGTGAAAAAGCTTGAAAGGTGGGTACCTCACGAATTGAGTGAAGCAAATCAACAAACGCGCGTTGACTGCTGCGTTGCATTACTCAACCGGCACAATAATGAAGGGATTTTAAATCGAATCATTACCTGTGATGAAAAGTGGATCCTGTACGATAATCGGAAGCGCTCATCGCAATGGCTGAACCCTGCCGAACCAGCCAAACCATGCCCCAAGCGAAAATTGACTCCAAAAAAGTTACTTGTGAGCGTTTGGTGGACTAGTGCTGGTGTCGTTCACTACAGCTTTCTTAAATCTGGCCAGACGATTACGGCAGATGTCTATTGTCAGCAACTGCAAACCATGATGGAAAAGCTAGCTGCTAAACAACCGAGGCTGGTTAATCGCTCTAGGCCACTGCTGCTTCATGATAACGCTAGACCACACACTGCACAACAGACGGCTACCAAATTAGAGGAGCTTCAATTGGAATGTCTAAGACATCCACCGTACTCTCCGGACCTTGCCCCAACAGATTACCATTTTTTTCGAAATTTGGATAACTTCTTGCAAAGGAAAAAATTCAACTCCCATGGGGCAGTCCAAACCGCCTTCAAAGATTTTATTGATTCCCGTCCGAATGGTTTTTTTAGTAAAGGGATCGATGAACTACCTATGAGATGGCAAAAGTGCATAGATAGCAATGGTACATACTTTGATTAAATAAATATATTATAATAAAAAAAAATCGGCTTTATGTTCCTCCCATACTAAACGTCAATTTCATATGTAAGGACCTAATATAAAAGAATAAACTTTTATTGTCGTTTATTTACTAACAGAGGAACACAAGAAGGTTTATTTTCTTTGATTTTGTCAATCCCTGCAGAGTTTGAAAGAAACCAACTCATATATATTTATTAATACAGTACCAACCTCTTGGAAAATGGGGAAAATTTGACGGTCAACTCTATCACCGCGCGCGCTTATTGGCCAAATAAAATAGCGCGCTTCCCCGGCGTCTAGTTTCCTGTTATGCATTTCCGTCCAATTTTACGAATCACCAGATTGCGGGAGAGCGAGTGGAAAGATGTTACACATCAAAAACTCTTTTTCGCTATACATAGTGACCAGGCGCGTGCAGTGGGAACAAGAAGCATGACTTTTATTTAACCGTATATTTGGGAAAAAAATATCGAAATTTTATATTTATCTGGCAGAATATTACGAAATATTAAAATCTGAATAATATTTTAATTATTGTGATTTGAATATTACGAGATATATCTCTTATTTTGGTTTCTTTACAAAATATATGCTTAGGAAAAAGTCATGCTTTTTGTTCCCACTGCACGCCCCTGATAGTGACACCTTACTGCACACGCATTGTAATGGCGCGTACACAAACATGATTTTATTCTCGCGTCTCGGAAATCTGGCGGAAAATCTGCATCCGTTGTTCATCCTACTCTGGATATGAAATACAGTAGACAACGAATGACACCTTACTCGTGCTCAATTCTGTACTGTCCTTTAGCTACTCGAGTTTCGTGTTTTGTAACGAGTTTCATCCATGCACATGGACTCTTATGATGAAAACAAATCATTTGAACGCATTAGAATAATTATAATTATCTACAAAATCATAATTTTATCGTTTTAAATTTTTATGTGTCAACGATGTCTAATAATTCTTAAAATGAATATCCGTTTTACATAGAAATAATTCATTTTTCTCGGTAATCAAACATAATAATTTCGTTGTCTGTACATCTGTCCGTCCGTCTGTTCGTCTGTATGTCCCCGTAATTTCGCTTAACGTCCGTAATTTCATTCGAATTCACGGCTGAAAAACGAAATTAAACGGCCGGAGATGGGGCTTGAACCCCGGGTCAGCAAACCCGAATCGGCCGCTCAACGCATGTTGCCGCCTCTCCGCGGAGCGCCAAAAACATACTATAAATATATACTAGGGCTTAGCAAAGTCGCGGACCAGTTTTTCGTCATTTTATACGGGTTACAGCTAGTACTGTATAAACACGGTTTTAAGAATATTTTTAATTTCATCACCACGTACCTAAAATATTTTATGAATAGCAAATGCTCATTTTGTATGCCCATTTTACAATGATGAGTAAGTCTTTTTATATAATATAATATAAAATAAATGTTTCCGGATATTTGACGAAGCGAAATTGAAATGGCACAGTCGCCCCATTTAGTCTGTGACCTGAAAACACTTCCGAAAATACGACGCACTGCGCAGATGACAACAAATATGACATGCAGATTAAGCGGGAAACGGGAAACCAAGCTCTGTGCATAAATAACGCTTTTTGTAGACAAATTCGAAACATTAAATGTGAATTTACTTCGAAATATGATAAGTTAAATTGACACAAACAATATTTTTGATTGTTAATATATGGTAGGAATGTTTTTAAAAATAAGCATTCAAGTCCGAAATCTAATACGTTGCCATTTTGATTGAAATGTTTGTATTGAGGTGAATATGCATATTAAGTACGTACGTATTTTGTGAAGAAATCTTCTTAGATTTCATTGACAATATTTGTTGGTAACATCACCGTATAAATCCACAAATTTTGTTTATAAAATATATGTTTTTGTAACTAACACGGCAGTGTCACCATTTTCCAAGTTTCAGCATAATAAAGCGGGATGCCTTATACTTATATGTATTCCTATTTTCAAAATGTATAACTATTTACAATACTTCAAAATCAGCATTGTCTAAAATGATGCTGGCTAAGTCCAAAACAAAATTTTTATTTGAAATAAAAGTGGTCTCAAAATATTGATCTCAAAGCTCTATTAGTTCATAAACATGATATATTTATAGTATAACAGAACAAGAACAAATTTTAGACATGATTATTAACTAATAAAGTTGACGGACACTACCTATACTGTTTCAACATATTATAATTATAATGTGGAAAATCTGTTTGTGTGAAGCAGTAGAAACTCTCGAGCGGTGCGCTTTGGCATTTTAATTTTATACAGTTTATTCTGTTTAGAATTTCTCAGTCATTGCAACTATTCTCAGTTCGCAACGTCATTTCCATCACGAGATATGAAGCTATGTAATGTTCAATTTATTGTCATGAAATAAGACGCCATTTTGTTTGTTCCATATTTTTCAACAAGAATAAAGATTCCGTTACCTACCGCTTTGTTTCGGTTTATTGGAAGCATCAATGTTTCAGCCTTTTTCAGTGAAATATAAGGGAATGCGAAAATAGTATGTATTAGAATCTAAATCTAGGGCGAAGCCGGATACTAAAGCTAGCACATAATACGTCACAATCGACACATTTAAATTTGGAAGTAGGTACTTGAGTTGGAATAATTATTACAGATGACATTAATTTAAAAACGCGGCCCGTCAGATTAAGCGGGAATAAAATATATTGCATATAATAAATGTGCCCGGAGCGCAGGCGGGACGAGGGTGCGAGAGGCGAAGGTTCGGCGGGGAGGGGGCCGAGGATTCGCGCTGCCGGCCGAGTCGTCACATCACTAGTATCCGACCCGCCGCCGCGAGCGACGCGCGCACTCCGATTTCCCGCGCAACAGGAAAATCGCCGCGAAAAGCGAAAACAAACAACGGAGCGCGACGCTCGTTCCAAGTTTGAGAAGTTTTACGGTCGTGAGCTAGGCTAGTGAACGACGACATCTCCGGCCAAGTCAACAGGTAAGACAGCGGTGCAACCATAAACAATCTTTAACCTTTGACAGATTCCATTATTTAAAAACATTAATTACATTATGAATACACGTGATACACCACCTTTCGGAATTTTTAAATACATCCCCTTTGACAGTTCGTAGTGCTGTTTTGATACGCAATTTTTACGGGCTTTGGAGATGATTAAGAAATGTTTATTTATACAAATATGTCTGCGGTCGATATCGTCTTTATCCTTAGACAGATTGCAATGATACACGAATATGTAATTATACGGGAAAATCTATAATTATCTGAAGGCGTGGACAGATATTGTTATTGTGATTGGAAATTCGCGATGCATTAGATAAATATGTATTATTATAAAATGTTATATCCATATCGAAGATCTTGATTCGCGCTATCGAATATGCGCCATGCGCAACCAGTGGTTGACAAGTCAGAGATTTTTTATAAATAATACAATTTATATAATTGATATGATAGTTAATTTGTGGTTCAACAATATTATTTAATTTTCACTAAACTAAAACTTGTACTACCTACAAATAAGTTAAGTTATTTTGTCATTACTATAATGTAGAGAGGAGCAATTTATCTCATGAGATTATTAATATTATAATATAGTAGTAGTAGTAGTAATTACAAAATAATTCAACGTGTGTTTAGTTTACAATGTCTAGTTAAGTTGAAATTATAGGATTATAAATTATAGGAGTATAAATTAGTTTTATCTCCATTTTTAACATTGTGCAATGTGATGCAATTTAAAATAAGATATTTGCTATACTGCTATACTCGTTTATCTAGGCACATGCTTGCGGTCAGACAGCTTGCATGTAGAAAACGCATGTAAACTAGTAGGTAGGTATATACGTAAAAGTGTAAATACATAAAATAAAATAATGATTGGTGGGTTGTACGGCAAATAAATAAGTTCACTCAGGTAAGACAGGTCTTGAATCAACCGGGCGGTTTGATATTAATAAATCAAATTTTAAAACTATAGAATAGAACATGAGAAAATATATATTTCCCTCTCATCTGTACTACCATTGGCTCCATATAAAAGAAGATGACATGATAACAAATTGAGGTGATCATACCATAGCTAATACCGGTTGTATTATAAACAATTATAGTGACCACAATAAAACCAACGACAAATACATTTCCATGTATTTGCCGTCGGATAATTACAATTGAATTATAATGAATAAAAAAATAGAAATAAGTACACTGAATACTTAGTGTTACATCAAGTTATATATTATAGATGTCTCATAGAGATGGGGATATTTTTTGTATGGGAAGGTCTTTTTTTGTTTATAAGTTATCACTTTACACAATGTAACGTTCACAATTCCACCCATGATAGACTACCACATCCATTAAATTTTTGGAAGTTGTATATACGTCAACATTGCACAACTTGTATAAGCGATGTGACCTAACCTTAGTTGGCTATTAGACCAGCAAGCATGTCGTGTTAGAGATGTACAAAAATTAGCTATCGATCGCCATTATTGGCCGCTGTATAATGGTCACAACACAAACAGACCTTTATTCTGTTTTATCGTTTGCGGAAACAGGAAACCCAGACAACAAGCAATCCAGAACCGATTGCTTTCTACCAGAACTGAAAACCTACGTCGTTTATCGTTGACTTGGACCACGTTTCTTTTTATCACACTTCATAACGGCAGCGTCAGAGAGCTCATTGCCAAGACTGCGACAAAGCGTATAAACAATAATAGTACTTACTTATCTTTTTAAAAATTTTCCTGTGTATTTATGACTAGCGTGTCGCGGAGATATAATAATAATATATGACATTAGCTGTTGCAATTTATTAAAGAGTTTGCGGAATTCGTTTTATTTCGTTGTCTATTCATGCTACCCTTTTGAGTAGTACCTAGTACCTATGCAAAATGGTAGATTGTTATAGACTTTTGTCAAATTGTCAATTGCTTATATCAGGTCAATCTTCTGTTGTATACAGGGTGTAAAAGAGCTAGTCCAAGATAATTTACAGGTAGATTCTAATGCGTCGAAAATGTTCAAGCAACCATGACCTACTGTATCAATACGAGTAGTTATGGAGTTATGCAATATCAAAGTTTCAATATTTCCGACTTATTTTTTACAAAACGTTGAAATGTCATTACAGTAAATTATTTCGTTTACGAAAAATCAATTCTTTTCAATACAAGTTCAATAAAATAGTAAATAAAGCCTTGCAGAAATTCCGATTGCAATTGGAAGATTTTTATAATTTCATTTGACTTGTATTGAACGGAACAAATTTTTCATATTAGATATAAATCATTGTGATGATAGTCGAATGTTTTAGAAAAAATAAGTCAGAAAAATAAAAATAAATGTAAACTTTGAAGTCGCATATCTCTATAACTGTGGATGTTAAGGTCATGGTTGCTTTAAGCAGGGATCTATCTACCTGTAAAGTATTGTGGACTAGCTTTTTTTATAGCCTGTATATTTAAAATGTTACCACTGAACTATGCTGAGTATGGTTCTTTGAGTGTTTTAAGTGTTAGTAAATGTTTCATATTAAAATTCTAGACGCTTCTGAATATGGGAGATAAAAAACTATTTTGTGTGCGAATACGATTGCGAAATATACAAAATGAGGCATATTTAGAATATTTTAATTTAAAAATAAAAGAAAAAAACAATTTTTTTCGAGGTTGTATTTTCAAGAATGGATATTTTTAGTTTCGATGTAATGTTACAATTTCATTGCAAAAAGTGAGAAACGTACGTTGAGACGGCAATAATAATCTTCACGAATTTAGTTATAGGTATATGTTAAGGTTTATTTTTTTATTTAGTATCGACAAAAAGATAACCAACCATTACGCCTCAGAATATTTTTGAGTTTGTTCAAATCTTTCAGAACAGTGCTGGATTTATGTCACAGAGACATTATTAATCAATTAATGTATATTATAGATATCTCACAGAGACGAAACTGTATTTCTTATGGGAAAGTAGGTATAGAAGTCATTTGGGTGTACATAGGACTTATGACCTATCTTATGGTTGGCTTAAGTGATCACTTTACACAATGTAACATTCGCCATTTCTATCATGGGTGAAAATGGCGAATGTTACATTGTGTAAAGTGATCACTTAAGCCAACCATAAGATAGGTCATAAGTCCTATGTACACCCAAATGACTTCTATTTCCAGTTACACAGTTATACAGTTCCAGTTATACAGTTTCGTCTCTGTGAGATATCTATAATATACATTAATTAACCATTACGCCGTTTCACCGCAGGGGTGGGCAGAGAGGATAGAATGCCACATTCTTGTATTTTGGCACACCACTTTTGTTTCGGTTACACTCATGCATCTTCTCGTGCATGCTCAAGGGTTGTTGATACTTGTAAAAGGGCCACATTAACGCATTGAAAGAGTATCTAGACGTGGCATAGCGGTCACGGTGTCTGACTAGGATAATATTTAATCTGAGAGTGTATTAGTGATGGGTCGTCGACGTATTTACCGTCGACGAAACGAGACCGTCCACGTCCGTCCATCGACGAGACGATCAGCTAGTTGAATTCATCAACTAGTTGACGCGTCAACTTCATTACGCGGACGTCGCGGACGTTCTATCTAAACATCGGGACGACGGTCAACTGTCTACGGTTCGACGCAACGCTGCTCGACGGCTCAACCGTTGGCTATTTTTATTACGTTAATTTTTAAAATTTAAAGAAGTTCGAAGGAATATAGTTTCGGGGAAAGTTAAACCGCTACTTATGCTTAAATGTAAAAATAAATATTTTATTATTTATTTATTTACGCACATTATAGGCTTTAACATATTGTTTTATATACTTCTATCTATATATAATAAAGAAAGAAGTAGGTATACACAACAATATCAGGTATAAGCAGTAAAATATTAGTTCAATAAAAAATAAAATAATTAAACAGAATCGTTTTATTTTATACAGCGCAAAATTGGGAATTCACCGAAACGTCGCACGTGCACATCGCACAAATCAAGTAAAAAATAATAGATAATAGCTTATTAAGCCTATCTCACTCTACGCATGCATTCAAATTTCAAGTCTCTGTCATAGTTCGTGTACACAGATCTGCACTTTATGGACATGTACTTTAGAGTTGAAATGAAATTACCCGTCGAGCCGTCTATGACGTCTATGGCGTCCACAAGCCGACAGCGAGAGATGAGAGAGAAATAAACGGAGACGTTTTGACGTCTTGCTCTCGCTCGTTGCTTTGCACTACGTTGAATCTCGAATCGTCCACCGTCCACGGCGTCCGCCGTCCACCGTCAACGAATTCAACTAGTCCATGCGATAAACGTAAACCGTCGACGCGTCGACGCAACGTCAACGGTTGATTTCAACTAGTCCGTCCATTCAACGCCCATCCCTAGAGTGTACAGGCATTCGAAACCGGCTGCGATTTATTTTTTAAACCATATGTATTTCCTTAACCGTGCATATTTTTTCTTATCGCTTATTATTAAATTACGCTGCACACCGGTAATGGTGGTGTAGGTAGATTGGTGTAATCAGCAAAACCATAAACTTGTTTTTGCAAAATTCTGTCAATTTCTGCCGACAAAAGCATTTTCTGTCTAACAAGGCGCGAAATGATGTTACTTGAAAATAAGATTTCCGATGTGTGACTTTTTTTTATTTTTTATATTTATTAGAGACACTAACAGGATAATAGGTAGGGGAAGGTGGTGTCAAAAGTAACAAAATAGACATTCTGGTTTATAACAAAATAATTAACCCGTTAAATTACCTGATTTTTTTTCAAAGCACTTCCATATATTTAGGAACTAATTGTATGGCTAAAAAAATTGAAGGTATTAAGAATTTTTGTTTATTTGAAAATTAAAAAAAGGAGAAAACTGTTACATTTGACACCACAGTGGTGTCGATAGTAACACTCGTGGTGTCAATTGTAACATAAGTCGTACAAAACATAATGTATCTATTTATTTTTATTAGATATATTTTTATGTACCAAATGACTATAAAGTTGTAAGATACATAAAAATAAAACTAATTATCTAATTATAAAAACCAAAATTTATAAAATAACTAGAAAAAAAACTAATTTAATATGCTTCCCTAAAATAATTTTAATACCGTGAAAGTAGTTCAAATTGCTCAATCATTATCAGATTCATAATTGAAACACATAATATAATTGTTTGGTTTGGGCACAATTCTCATGCGCCCATAATTTACAGGAGGAACACTGGATCCAACCCTCTTTGCTTGTTGAATATGGTTTGGTACAAATTAAACATAAAGCATCATCAGTTTCTTCTTTTTTCTCTGTTATTATACAAGTTTTTGTTCTTTTTTACTTTGCTTATTTTGTGCAGCTTTGTTACTCAATACGAAGGTTTCCTTCTGATAAATGCAATCAGCTAATCTTTCGAAGCCATACCAACTTCATTCCAACCAGTGGGATATGTCAGTGTTGAGTTGTTGATGTTATTGGAGTAATAGTTGTTGATAATTTATTTTGACTAACAAACTAACTAACCATCATGCCGTTTCCCCGCAGGGGTATGCAGAGAGGATTGAACACCACACAATTCTATCCTGGCACACCACTTTTGCTTCAGCCACATTCATACATCTTCTCGTACAAGTTCTACGGTTGTTTGCGGCTTTAAATAGGGCCATCCTCAAATACTTATAGTATCTGATCGTGCCAGGTCTTTCACGGACGCCCTCTATTCCTATTGCTTTCAACACTCGCCTCATGTATGCATGAACCTCATACAATTATGGCCAAAAAGAATCTGTCAAAAGAAGCAAGACTAGCGGTACGTAATAGCATTCTAGTGCCAACCCTGATGTATAGAAGTGAAGCCTGGAATTGGCAAAAGAGGAATGAAAGAAGACTGAATGCGGTCACTATGACGCTTGTGTGTAAAATCTTTGGTCGATAGAGTGAGGAATGAAAAAATTAGAATTTATTATAATTCACAGTAGTCAGCTAATTCTTTTTATGATTAGATAATAGCTTGTTGTGGGGTAGATATCCTAATACTGGGACAGATCCATCTTTTTTGATGCGTTCCATGTATCTATGAGGAGATGCGTGTCATATTTCGATATGCTTGCCTGCTTTTCATATTGACACGTTTCCATTTTTTTATAAAATCTTTTATAAAAGTGTGCCTTCTCAAAGGTTTCTTTGGATGTTTTTCTCCTATTTGTCTTTCGTTCTCTAGGTTTAACCATTTTTAACAACGAGGAACCCAAAATGACATTAACTTCCAATTACATTACATTATTATCTCGAAGGTGTCAATTGTAATATGTTACAATTGACACCCCTTACACTGTTACAATTGACACCTTTCACCACATTGCATTTAGGTTATGTTTTATCTTAAACTATTAAAAAAACCGTTAAAATATATACACATCATGATAATAAACAATATTCTGAATACTAACACACAATAAAACAATAAAAAATACTTACAATTTGACAAATATAAAAGATGACTATATAATGATTTTTTTACTTCACTAGGCCGAAATACGATGATATCCAATATACCGATACTTTCAAACTGATGTTAACGCAAAATGGCGTTCTTTGATAGCTATTGATCCCGTCTAATAGACGGTACTGCTTGTTCCATTAAATGAGCAATATTTAAAAATATACGGCGACTGTTACAATCGACACCTGTTACTATTGACACCACCTTCTCCTACATGATACTCTGATAATAAACATTATAGTGAAGACTATGCTCATTATCCCAATTGCAAGTGTCATCGGTATGCTCTAGTAACATGTTTTTTTGCATTTAAGTATATTTTACATGTACATTTATGTGTATTGTATATTGAGTGTTTGAATGTAGTGCGATTAGTATTTAATAAATAATTGATTCAATGGATCTATAGGTTCAGGTCATCGTTTAGAAAATGAATGTTGTGTATGAGTGAGTTTTTGAACGATGATAAGGTATCTGCAAGAATATCAGCATCGATATTAGGGTCAGCACAATACATTCAATTCAATTCAATTTATTTCACGATAATATGTACATGACAAACAAAATGTTTAAGGCATACATATTAGGAAGTATATATCAAAAATGAAAATATTTAATAAATTAAAAATAACAAAATCTGGTCAAAGGTGTAGGAGAATCCCGCTTCGGAAAACCCCCTCAGACACATGGAATATATCAATACCCAAAGCAATTTTATTCAGCATAGCTGTGGCTCTTCCAACAGGCATAACCATCGGCAGGTTGGTCCTGTATATTGGAATGTGAAACAATCTATGCTGACGATGTCTAGTGTAATTATCAGGAACATACAAACCAATGCTCTGCATAATTTCAGGATTATCGATCATACCGCGCAACAATCGATAAAAATGTGTAATCAAATACACATTCCTTCTAGTCTCTAAACTATTGTAGCCAAGCATACCCTGGAGAAACTCGGTTGGGTAAAGCCAAGGATAATGCCCGTACTCTCTCATGTAGAGATATCTCAGAAACTTCTTTTGGACTTTCTCAACCATAAGAGAGTACTTGCCCTCATGTGGCCCCCAGATCATCGAGCCACTCTCGATTATATGTGCGACACAACCTTGTGATGGGAGAAATGTAACCAACATTATTAGTGTGCTGGCTTATTCTAAAGAACTCCGGGTTTCTTATGCGGGGTTTAACATGCAAATTTATGTCAGATAGAGAAAGAGAATCAATAGCTCTAGATATTTTCCGTCGGGACTCAAGTATAAAAGCGAATGAATTTTTTATATTTTATGATAACGACCCTTGCGTGACCTCGCAACATTATCCGCGCGCTCATTGCGTGTCGCACTCTAATTATCTAAAGTTGTCATTCCAGCAAGTTACGGACAGACAACGGAATAATTAAATTTAAAAAATAAGTCACTGCAGCGGTACTCCAATGTTTTACAGAAAAATGTCAGAAATATTGAAAAAAATGCAAACTTGAATATCATCCAAAGTGTAAAGAATTTGCATGAAGAAGACAACCCCGAAATTTTTGCTAATATCTATGAGGCACCTTGAATATAACTTCGTAGAAATTCTTGTAAAATACAGCTTATTTCAATGTATTGACTGCACGTCGCTGGTACTGCGTTTGTAGCAGTGATAACGCTGATCCTGTCTGCAGGATACAAGGATCAAAGGCTTAGTTTGAAACTTGCACAAGATTACGTAATTGTGTTTTCTCCCCTGAATCCCGCCTATGACAAATATTGTAGTTGTAAATAAATGACAAATAAGTATGCAGATTGAAAACAGATTAACAAAAAATTCTGTCACGCCATGGAACCTCCATCTTTAGAGTTGAAGGTTCTGATGTTTATGAATTATTTATGATTAGTTAAACATTGGACTCGTCTTTTTTATAAAACGAACAATTTTGAGCGCCTATGAATAATTTGTCTTATCGGATTTACGACAAAAATGTCGCGACTTTGATCTGAACTTGCGCTAAAAAATATGAAACAATATGCTGAAAAAGTAGGTAATAATTATAATAGAGTAGGAATCTGCGACCGCCAGCCTTATGTTATTTATACCCGTAGTATCAAACCTGGAATATTTTCTTCAGATATACAAAAAAAACGAGCGAGCCTTACAGTAGTCGCATATGATGTGTATGTAACGTTGGACATCTCACTATTAAAAATATCAATTGAGCAGCGACAGAAATTAACATCAAAATTTAAAATAGCTAATGCCTATATATTTATTAATTAGTAAATACAAGTAAAGATAATGTATGTGCATTTAATTATTATTGAATTTTACCGCACTAGGTAGGTACGGTATATATCTACATACGCATTTTGTTTATAAATGTGTTTGGTCAATTATGTGTTTTTATTTATTTTCATAGATGGCGGTAGTGTGCCACCATACAAATTGTATGAAAACTTTGAATAAATATTTAAAAATAAACACATAAATGACATAAAATTTGAAAATGTAAACCATTAAGGGTAGTTATTGTTTACGTTAATGTAAAAAAATGTATTAATTAGACAGTTTAAGATATAAGCCAAAATATATCAAAGTTACAACATCCGGACGCTTGAAACCAGCCACGTAACATATATACAAAATCAGAAGGGCTGGCTGTTGGAAGTGTGCGTCTTCGCTGTGATGGCACTTGCTGGACATTGATTTGTTTATAAACGATAATTTTTTCCATCACATCGTTCAAATGAAATTGCGCGCGCTTCTCCGGCGTCTTATTTCCTGTTACGCATTTCCGTCCTTTTTCACGAAATTACTGCCACAGATTGCAGGAAAGCGAGAGGAAAGATGTTACACATCAAAAAGGATTATTTAAAATGAAGGATATTGCGCAGCAAAACAAGCTCATTGCTTTTTTTAACATTTGAGAATTTAAATGCCCATATGTTAAACAGAGAAAATACTCAATAATGGTATCATTAATACCAGGCGAATTGATTTTATTGCTTCATAAGTGACAATAGAAGAAATTGAACGTTAGGGAATACAGTTCATAATTCAAAATAAACGAAAAATCAATATATAAATTCTTTAAGTTAATATTAAACTTATTTTTCAACCGTTTTCATTCTTCTTTTTGCTCTTCTGTAAAATTATTTTGTCGATGAGCCTGTTTTGGTCGCCCAACATTCAAATGTTTTGGATGCGGTTATGAAATTCGTTTACATATGCTTGGCAGAAAAATGTTTAATTTAAAAACACGCATTTTGCGTACCTATATAATTGAAATAACATTAATTCAATTATTTTTAGATGTTAGACACTTATTTTAATAACTAGCTGCAGTCCGTTAAAAGTGACGGAACATTGGTTGGCGTCTTTACCAAGCCCTAGTATAGTATACGTTTATAGTATATTTTTGGCAGCCCACGGGGAGGCGGCCGTAGCAACATGCGTTGAGCGGCCGGTTCGGATTTGCTGGCCCGGGGTTCAAGCTCGTCGAATGAAATTGCGGACGTTACACTAAGTTGCGGGGCAGACGGACAGACAACGAAATTGTTATGTTTGATAAAATTTAGCTGTCTCATCACAGATAAGACTAGTGAGGCACGTAAGGAAGACCTGGCACGACCAGGTAAATCAAATATTGGAGGGTGGCTCCGCCAGAAGCTTCAGCAACCAAAGAGCAAATGCATGAAAGTAGACGAAGCAAAAGTGGTATGCCAGGACAGAAGAATGTGGCGTTCTATCCTCTCTGCCTGCCGGCGTGATGGTTGGTTAGTTAGTGAGGCATAGTTCAATGACTGATTTATAAATAGTCTTCCCTAGATCAATAAATAAATAGTAACCAAGGTACAAAATCTCAACGAACGGTTTTGAAAATGACTATAGTCGAGGATTAACTCTCTGGGCGCCCTGTGCGCGGTGAGTACAATGGGGGGAAGGGGGGGTGACGGCCCTGGAGCCGGATGCTGTGTGCACTGCACTTCATCGCCATCCTTCATCGCCTCTTCGTCTCTTAATCCTTACAATCCACCGATGAAAGATCTATACAACTTTCAAAAAGACCATACGCCTATATTATGTTAATATGTGCTAGCTGTTACCTGTCAAAAATAACAGAACGTTGGTTCGCGTCTTATAGAATCTTTTTGGCGAGGCAGCGGTAGCAAAATCGCTATCGTTGCCGCCTTCGGGGTTCTAGGCCCCAACGCCGGCCGTTTAATTCGTTTTTTTTTAGCTGTGAATTAGATCGATATTACGGACGTTACACGAAATTACGGGGGCAGACAGACAGACAGACAGACAGACAGACGGACGGACAGACAGCGAAATTGGTATATTTAGATTCTAAATAGTCCGTGTCCCTGGAAAGCAACACATCGCGATAAATCTGGAAGATTATTTAGCTGAAATTCATTTAAATACCATGTTCGCTTGATGAGATTTTGACCTACAGATCTACACAAAACCTAGACTGTACTTTACTTCAAAAAATTACTAATAATATATAAATGCCAATGAAAAACATCAAATGCCAACATTGATGTTTTTCATCTGTCTGATCTTATTATGTCAAATATGCATTCTGCAGAAAACAGTCTATTCATTGTTTATTCATTGTTTATTCGATGTTACAAATGTTTACAATGTTTACAGTGTTTACAAAATTAAATTAAACTTTTTTCATTTTTTTCATTGTTGCTGAGTGTCTTGGCAGCAAGTAAACACTAAATTGATTTGACGCCCTGCCTGCTACACTAGTAATTTACTGTATTATAGCAGACAGTGCTCTTCCAGTAGTATAATGTTCAAGAATATTTATTATTTATATAACAAAAAAAAATGCGGGTAAACAACACTGTTTTATTCCACTATATTTATTTTGAATTGTTAGAACGTTTCGGGATTTCTCCCATTGTCAATAACAACACGTTTACAACTAATATAGTGGAATAAAACAGTGTTGTTTACCCTCATTTTTTTTTTAAATATTAAAAATGAATTTCCACAACGTTACAAACAAAAAACTTGAACATTTATTTATATAACATTCCTGAATCAATCTTATTGCCAATTAAAATTAAATAATAGTAATAATTAAATGTTTACAATTTAATTATGGTATTAATTAATTCTATTATAGACAAAGGAAAAAAATGATCTGAATAGGATATTTAATAAAATAAAATAAAACAAATAAAAATATTTAAAAAGATCAAAGTAAATGTTCTTGTAGGATTAGTATATTTCAGTCAGAGTTACTTATCTATTATTATGAATATCTAGTAATTCAATTTATATTTGTATGGGATTTTTATTATCACCACGTGAATATGTATTTTTTAAATTATATAATAATACTAAATATTAGGTCCTTACATATGAAATTCACGTTTTGCCGTACTGGCAAATTTGATCTCAAATATCTTCTCTTTGGTTAGGAATTCCAAATCCAAATTTATACAGCTATTTACTCATGTATTTGTGTTTTGAAAATTATAATTCATTTGTTTTTTTCTCAATTGTTTTTTTCTTTGCGTCACTCAGTTTACAAAATGAAAAACTTGAAATATCGCGTTATTTACGAGTACGAGTTCCACCGTAGCACCAGGCTGCAGAAACGGCTCGAAGGATTAATGATGTGTATGGCGACGGTGCCGCAAAAGAAAACACAGTGCGTTTTTGGTTCCAACGTTTTCGTTCTGGAAATTTCGACCTGCAGAACAAGCCCCGTGGACGGCCGGAGACCAAAGTTGATAATGAAGAATTGAAGGCTATTGTGGAAGCGGAATCCATCGCAAACCACATCCGAGTTAGCTACAGGCTGCGGTGTTAGTGATAAAACTGATTTAATCCACTTGAAGCAAATTGGTAAGGTGAAAAAGCTTGAAAGGTGGGTACCTCACGAATTGAGTGAAGCAAATCAACAACCGCGCGTTGACTGCTGCGTTGCATTACTCAACCGGCACAATAATGAAGGGATTTTAAATCGAATCATTACCTGTGTTGAAAAGTGGATCCTGTACAATAATCTGAAGCGCTCATCGCAATGGCTGAACCTTGCCGAACCATGCCCCAAGCGAAAATTGACTCCAAAAAAGTTACTTGTGAGCGTTTGGTGGACTAGTGCTGGTGTTGTTCACTACAGCTTTCTTAAATCTGGCCAGACCATTACGGCAGATGTCTATTGTCAGCAACTGCAAACCATGATGGAAAAGCTAGCTGCTAAACAACCGAGGCTGGTTAATCGCTCTAGGCCACTGCTGCTTCA